>JAUIMM010000324.1:9827500-10047500 GCA_031769625.1 Taudactylus pleione
ACTTCAGATGTGTACATATTAAGGTAATCCAGAAAGTAATGACCGTATGTTGAAGAACGTGTCATCCAGCCCCAGGGAGGCTGGTTAACTCGAGAGAGAGAGAGTTAATCGGCCTGTCGGAGGCTGGATGACACGTTTACCTTGCTTCTCCTCCCTACTGCACAATGCCGCAAATCACAGCATTGTATAGTGGAAGGGGGGAATGCTGTGATGATGTAATTCCTTCCCAGCACTAAACCTCTTGCACCTCCAACCTGGGCTGGGTATAAAGTTGCCAATCACAAAGTATACAATGCTTTTTTTTTAATAGCATTTTTTCCCTAGTCACAATACAGTACATGCAACCTAGCTATGTATTCTACATGGTGGAAGATATTTAAATAAATATCTCAATATCAAATAACACATTATTAGCCAATGAATTTTCATTTCATTGCCACTGCAAATGGTTTGCCTGTGTTGTTTTAAACTTGAATGATGTTATTCTTTGTTTATTGCTGCAGCTGAATTAGTCCACAGCGAACAGAGTGAATCTGTCTCTGATGTTCTCAAGGACCTAGCAGTGTACAGGGACAGCACTATACACTTGTAGAAATGATTGAGGGTAACTATGGTAACAGTAATTGCTAAGCACTTCAATAAGGCAAGTTTGATCAGTCCTTATTGGATTTTCTATCTTCCGCATGGTAACAGAAGCAGAAGGTGCATATCCCTATGAGTCCTTTCACTTCCATTGTGGAGTATATTTAAAACAAATCTAGAAGTAAATAATCTGAAGTGCTATTGTATGTGGAGCTATGCTATCATATAGAAGAAAACACATTCCAGATGTAACTTTTTGTCAGTGTATGATATGGAGAAGACTCATTGTAAAATATGCCTATGAAAGAATATTACATGACATCATTGACCATGGAGAAATTGTAATACAGATGTGCCCACATACATCTAGCCTCTTTGTGCATTAAACAGCCCTTCTAGAGATGTCATGCCATGGCGTAACTCAGTAGCATTGAGCGTCTTTTCATAAGCTGCTTGTGAGTCCTATTCGCATCGTTTTGCGACTAAGATGCATTTTAAAGGTAAAAGTCGCATGAAAAGATACTTGGTGCTACCGAGTTGCACAGCGCTCACACATTATGTGTAAAGCGAAGTGTAGTGCACTCAGGGGAGTAGCGAGGATGGTTCCAGTGGAGCATGAGCTCCGGGCGCCAAAATGGACAGAGGGCGCCATCCAGGGTTCTGGAATTCATGGGGTGCTACATAGTATGATGGCCGCCTGTTAGTTTTATCTTGATCAGTTTGTTCTATATCCTAAATAAGTTACGGATTTTTTAAAAATATTATGAGATGTGGAATAATAATAATGGTGGTAGACAGAACATGATTAGTAGTACTCACATTATAGGTGCAATGTATATTTGTGAAGTAGGAGCATAGCTGAGAAGGGAGCTTCCCTTAGGTGTTCCCACTCCAGTGATAGCTGATTGGGGCAGTGATTGCACTATTACGCTGTGCACCCTGTGGAATCTCACTATAGCACATGTATTCTGTCACTTTAAGTTATATACTCAGAATATATAATACAATCTCCTCTATTGACTAATAACAATGATTCAAAGGAGAGAAAAGTCAGAACCTAGGTGCTATACATAAATAAAGCAGGGCCAAAGCAGCTACCCCTTACTGTCAGATAGTGTATTACCGAAGCATTCCATCCCCCAATGGTACCTCAATGCCCAGCATAATACTGCCACTGTTTGCTGTTTTTCTCTTCATTTCAGTATTCCCCCTGCAGGCTGGCCATACCCCACTATGACATGCACTTTCTCCAGGCGCCATGGTGCCACGCTACTCCTCTGAGTGCACGGAGGATAGATGTATGTGGACACATCTGTAGATTCCAACAAGGGCCCTTTTTGTGGATGTTATATAATACATGTCTGCATTCATGGAATGTCAGGGAGACTTACAAATTTCGGTGAGTAGCTCACTCTCCCAGATCACACTCATATATGTAGTGAAGTGGGCAGGGCAGCGGTGAGACAATGTGATTTGCGGCAAAATGCATCATATCGCCCTGTGCCCAGCTACATGATACTGCCACAAGTTTGCATATTGGTCCCCTCCGGATGCTTCTTTTCAAGAAATATACTGATATGTTTATTGTTTGCGTTTGGTTGGTGTATGGGTGTGCAAATGCAAATGCAGGGGGGGTTTCCGTCTGGAAACCCCCCTCCCTAGCCAACACCATGACCACAATAGAAATAGTAATATAATAGAATGTTACTAGTACTGCATGTTCTTCTCAGTATCACAAATTAAATGAATAGCACCACCTGTGGATCTTTTAAAATGTGTCAGCCAGTAATAAATATACCTGTGCACCAACTAGGAGATGTGGAAAAAATGCACTGTTAGGGGTGGACTCCTATAGACTATCTATAGGGTTAATTATTAATACTGTATAATTATACACTATCCAGTACATAAGGAGACCGATATGTACATATATGTCCAGGGCAGTGCTAAGTTCTTCTGCTGCTCCTCCAGACTCCCAGACTTGCTCCCATGCTCAGGAATGGTGCCCACATCTGAAAAAAAAGCATTCAGCTCAGGCAGAATGGACCTACTGCTGCATCTAATGAGTTACTGTGATCACTGGTCCTGTATTTGCTGGAATTATGACACACAATACACTTTGTATGTAACATATTAAAGCTGGATAAGTGCTAATTATGCCCACTTCATGGACAGGCCACACTCACTCTAAAATCAAGCATTTGGAAACCCCCTTCTATAAATCCTGCATTTGCCACTGGTGTGTGCAGGGGAAGCAGTCGGGAAGCCAATGGACGGAATCCCGACCGTCGGCTTCCCGACTGTCTAATCTCGGCAAGGGCTAAATGACAGGCATCAAAATCCCGACGCCTGATATTTTACCTATGCCGGGAGCCTGACACCCGGCTTACCAATCGAAGATAAACCGGCGCCAGGCGCGCGGGGAGGAGTATTAGTTTTAGAGTTCCCGGGAGGAGCCTTGGGGTTAGGCACCCCCCCCGGAGTTTAGGGTTAGGCTAGAAGAAGGGAGGGTTAGGGTTAGGCACCCCCGGGGGGAGGTTAGGGTTAGGCACCCCCCCCGGGGGACTTAGGTTTAGGTGACAGGAAGGGGGCGTTCGGTTTAGGCACTTAGAGGGGGTATTAGGTTTAGGCACTTGGGGGGGAGGTTAGGGTTAGGCACCCCGAAGGCAGGGTTAGGGGGGAGAATAGGTTAGACAATACTTACCTCTCGATGATGGAGATTTTCACTGCTGCCCGGATGCCACTGTCGGGATTTGAACCGCTGGCCATACTGAATCCATGTGCAGGGACTGATGTGAATCGTACAGTATTATATAAATATAATTATCTGTACAGTGCTGCGTAATATGACAGCACTATGTAATAAACAATAGTAATAATAATAAAAACATATTTAAAGGGGTGTGAAAAGAGTGTTCAGTGCTGCAGAGTAGCAGATCACAACCAATTAACTTCTGCCTTTCTACATATCTAAATATTCCCCAAATTTGAAGGAATCCTTGCAGGAAGCATTAAAAAAATACCCTGCGAGTGTGACAGCGCAAGCGCTGCCTGCTACCGGCATCTCAGTTTACAGCACAGAGCAGCTGACTGAGGTCACAGAGCAGAAGCCCGCCGATCAGCTGACTGGAGCCAAAGGGGAGCTCACCGGATCACCAATCACCGGTCCCTGGGTTCAGGTAAGTGTTTTTTTTTTCTCTTCCAAGACTACGTATGAGATGTATTTGCAGAAGCTCAAAGAGACCTTCAAGAGATTCAAGAGCAGCATCGCTTCCCTCGTTTTGCTATGTGAGCTGACAATGCACCATTTGGCCATGCCCCTGAAGCAATAACACAGCTTCTGCTTGTCACTATAGCATTACATAAACATCACACCTCAGGGAGTGGATCAGTAAAATACTTTGGGAATGGAAAACTGTTTTTCTTTTGTGTGGCCAGAACTACTAAAAAATCCTATAAAATATTTAAACAAGGCTTCAATTTACCGATATGTGGAATACAGCTGGTCCCTACTTTCAGGAATTGATTTTTACAATGTTTAACAGAGACTTCTGAAATATGTATAACTCTATCTATTCATTAACCAAATATTGGCCCCTGAACGCTTCATGAGAAGCCGGAAATCTTTAGGCATGAAGCACCAAATGTTCATCCTCTCGGTTTCTGATACATATTGGCAGACTTAATACTAGGTTTCAAACTACACATTTCTTGCAGATACCAACCAGGCAGCTATGTTTTGTTTAATTGTAATCTATGTTCTGTTTCTGAAGACAATTATGCATGAATGATTAACTTAATGGATTGCTTCTAAGGCTCTCTGAAAATCTTTTTGCTTCATATGCTTTTTTAATATGTTACTAAATCGTCACCGTGACTGACTACACAATTCTGAATGCATACAGTAACTATGTACACATATTAGTACATGTTATACAGTTTCCTCATCCCCTTCATTCTTGCATTCGACACATGTCTCTAGTGACTTCATTATAAAGTCTTCCTAACAATGTGGGAAACCTCAGGGACTGATGTCTGCTGATTATGTGACTTACATATTACTGGTGCTTAAAAAAAAACTAAACTCATTTATTGTATATCCAACATTATTATCAATAAATTTTGAATAAAAATGTATTTTCCAATATGCAGTGCAATGCAAAGTTGTACTGTGGAAGTTTTATATTGAACTTATCAAGTCCATAGCATTGCTCTCTATGCATATGGTAAAAACAGTTATGGCTTTCATTTAAGTCAAGTGATTTCCAGAGCAAAAACTGGTATGACATTCACAATGTGGGGACATCACTGTACAATAGATTTACCTTTGTAATTCTGACATTTCTAGACCAGACAGACAAAATGACCTAGTTTGCAGCCCAGAAGGTGATGTTCTCCTCGTTTATCAGTTTGGGTGTGATTACTCATCACAGAGATACAACAGGGAAGGAGACAGCAACTCTGCTGCAGGGAAAGGGCTATAGTGCCATGAACATTCAGTCTGTGCCACACATACTGTACATATACTCTCTTTCCAGGATGCAATTAATGCATATTTCCGGTGCAGAAAGCTTTTCAATGGACACTAGCACTCATTACTAGGTATAGCTGTGGGTCCTAAGGTACGAATCGCAACCAAATTGCTAGCCATAGGGGTCACCAATTACTTCAGGATTATTATTATTATAGGAGGGTAATTCTAAAGTAAAAAACCCTTTTAAACTAGTGCAGGGTAATTAAGGGTTGTGTGAGTGGTGTCACCACCCAGGGCGCAAGGCCTAGGGGGTGGCACTGTGACTGCCATGTAGCACCTGCATTTGGCTTGAAAGGTCCCGGGAATGGCACATTGCAGCCTGTAGAGTATCCTTAGATGATCCAAGCATGCAATCTGTGAACTGTAGAGCTGCCCAGAGGGTTAGGTCTAGACTACAGAGCTCTAATGGACCTGTGACGTCACACCCACGTGACCCGGCATCAAAGTGGGAGGGGCGGGGATGCTAATGGGGGACCAAAACTGGCCCCTCGCGGGCGCGCTACGCTCGCCACGCATTGGGCACGGTGGTTCGCTGTGCTCGCCACAAAAATTGATTCCCCCTCTATGTCCATGTGGATGGCAACACAGGAGTGGTCCAGCCCTCCTGCAGCGGTCAAGTGGTTGATGTGTCACATAGATCCTTTCTCCACACAGGATCTAGCAGCAACCCTGCCCAGAGCATCTGGCACTCCTCTCCTTCCTGATCCCAGCGGCCCCGCCCACATGATGCGACATCATGATGTTATATGTTTGCAGCTGGGCCTACATAGGGTGAGACACTGCCTTGCTACGGCTGTGAACTAGTGCAAACTTGTCCAAAAGAAGAGAAATATGAAGTCCCATTATATGAGTATAAATTAAATCTCGATATACAACTAATAAACTCCATATGCCAAAGCAGTGAGTTTGTTAATGTTACACTACTATATACCATCCTGTACTGTTATTCCCTGTTTGATAGTACTCTGTGTCCTGAAATTAAAGGTAAAAGGAATGCTGCTGTAAGAAGAAAAGGTATTTTTTCATACACTAAAGTGCCAAAGGTCATGGGATATAGCAGTATGTAAAGGTATTGGTAGGTGGCGTCACTGTACTGTGATGTCTTGGAAATGCCCAAACAGCCAACCATGGGTGCTTAAGGATCGTGACCAGTGGCGTATGGCTAGAATTATCCATGGTAATAGACAAGTGACACTGGCTCAAATCACATCCACATTCAATGCAGGAGGTACCAAACACATATCCAGCAGGTCAGTGCAGCGTTCTTTAGCTTCCATGGGATATGGGAGCAGAACACCCACCAGAGAGCACCTGTTAACACTACAACACCGGACACCGCATCCCACCTGGGCTTGTGTCATCATTAATTAGAGCTTGGAGGACTGACAACATGTGGAGTGGTCCGATGAGTCATGGTTCCAGTCGTTTCGGGTTGATGGTGGGTTCGGGTGTGGTGCAGACCCCATGAGGCCGGGGACCCCAATTGTCAATACGGCACCGTGCAGGCTGGTGGTGGTGTGGAGTGTGTTCATGTGACATGGGTTGGGTCCGCTGGTCCATATGAACACATCATTGACCAAAAAGCACTATGTTGCATTGTTTGATGACCATTTGCAGACTTTTAATTCATGTACCCCCACAATGATGGTATATTACAGCAGGATAATGCACCATGTCATCAGTCCCAAGTTGTCCAGAATTGGTTCGAGGAGCATTCTAGAGAGTTCTGACTTATGATGTAGCCACTATGTGCACCCAACACGAACCCAAGCGAGCACTTATGGGACGTGGTGGGGAGGTTCATTTGCACCCAAGATCCTACACCTAAAAATATCAGGGAGCTGTGGGAAAGTATTCAAACGGCATGGGTCAATATTTCTCCAGAGATCTACCGCTGACCAGAGGCATCACCGGGTCTGGTGACACCCTGTGCACACTCCGTATCCCCCTCATGTGGTGGAGCAGCACCTGCCCGAAAAGGGGGCATAGTCTAACATAAAGGGGGCATGGCCTCGTGGGAAATCCCTCCGGGATGTCCCCAGAATCCCCAGTGATACTGGTCTGCCCCTGGAGGCTAGTTGCCTGTACTGTCGGCTCCACCTCTATGACAGGAGCCGAGGGCTGCAGGAGAATGTCACACTGCAACATCCAACTCCTGTCACTGAGGAAGAGTCTGCATTTTGGTGTCACTCTCAGCGGTGCGACCCACATCCGCATAGCGACGCCACTACCGTCAACTTGTGGAATCGATGCCACGTCGAATTACTGCACTTGGCAGGGCTAGAGGGGATTCTACAAGATAATAGGCATCTATCCCATGACTTTTGGCACTTCAGTGTATAAAACATACAAAGCTCATTCTGCCAACTATTTCTACATGTTTTAGGGAAGGAGAAACAACATTTATAATAAACAAAAACATTTTACACAAATGCTTAGGCCTTGATTTATCCTTATTGGGTAAGTGGCTGTATAATGTATTGCTGCATACTATAGTAATACACAATGCAGTTGTGGCGGTGTTTACCAATATGGTGAAAAGCATGCTTCTCTGCAAGGGTTTTCTCCTGGTTACACTCCCAACGTAGGGGGTACAGTAAAATCCGCATTTGCATGGTTTGACAAGGTGGGGATCAATTTAAGAACCTCTGGCTTCATTGGTCCCCATTTCTGGGCATAACTAATGCCATCCTTTGGCTGTGGCTGCTGTGCCCATAGATTTCTCTGCCAGTGATTTGGCTTATCACCTCCTCATAAATAGACCTCTCTTTATAATGACCCACCTCTTCACAGACCCACCTCTTCATAAATAGATCCCCTCTTGATAATGCTGAAAACAATGCAATATAAAGAATGATAGGCAGGTCAAAATACGGAAACATAAAATTAAAATGAAGGCGCTAAATACATGTTGAGCACCAGGAACAGAGTGAGGAGGTGCCCCAGGCCAAAGGAGGAGGTGCCCCTTTGTTGCTTTTGCCCGGTGTCAATCACCTCGATTGTCGCTGGTAGTTCAGCAGCTGACAAAATTTATAATTCATTATCCTGATTATTAGTGAGAGCATTAAGGGCCTATTCACTATGTTATTATTAATTATGTACAAAATAATTAAGTATCTAACTCACTGCGAGTAGCAGTGGTGGATACAAATTCATCATTGCTCCATTGCGGAGACAACTGATCTCTTCATTACTACTTCTGTAGCAGTAAACCTTTGCATTGCCGAGTCTGACTCGGCAATGCTAGTGCAAACACATGTGCACAAAGCAACAACGTCTTTGCAACCTAGGACTCCTTCCCATAGGAAAGGAGCAGGGTTCGGGAACAAACACCATCTGAAGATGGAGAAGGTTCCCATGGTCAAACTCCGAGAATTTAGAGTTTTCAAAACTTGATGCATTTTGATCCTCATACTAGTGTATGGGGCCAGTGGGCGAGATCGGGACTGAAAGGAGAGCAGGAGATATCAGTGATATCTCCTGCGTTACTGTTATAATGAATGGCCCTAACAATTTATACAAAGTAGGTGAAAATTAGAGATGTGCACCAACCTGCATGTTTTGGTTTTGGCTTTGGATCCGGATTACTGGTTAGTTTTTGGTTTTGCAAAACCACCCTCACGTGTTTTGGTTTTGGATTTGTATTTTTAAAAAAAACAGCTAAAATTATGTCATTTTGACCGGATAGCATGCCATCCAAAACCCAAGTTCGGTTTTTAAATCTGAGTTCCAAACCACGGGAAGATCCGAACCGGGACGTGGTAACCCAAAGTGATTCCAAACTCGGTCTGTCTCAGAACCCCTAAATTCAGACCCAGACCCGCACATCTCCAGTGAAAATATAAATTTTTACCTGTTTTTGTAGAAATTATGTGATGATGAATAGACTCCTTAGTTGTATAGAGTGGCATAAAAAAGGAGCACTGTATTTGATAATATATTCCAACATTACTGGGCTATTCAGTAAAAGCCCCATTCTGAAAGGGTGAAGGCATGGTACTCCGTATGAATTCAGCCCTCTGCAATGACACAGCGAATTGCTGATGAAGCTTCTCAACCATCTAACAATTTCATATTACAAAACAATACTGGATACTTGTTCACTCATATGATATTTTCTATTTGATATATTAAATACAGTCATTATTAGTTATTCTTCTATCATCCTATGGCAATTGAATTATCTATAAATTGAGATCTTGAATTAACAACATAGGGCCTGATTCAGACCCACTCGCGAGCGGCTGTCCACTCGCAAGTGGGTCGATGGTCTGCACTGAGCATGCGCACGACGGAGGGAGCTCCGTCGTGCGCATGCGCCAGACACGACGAGCGAAGGACTTTCCTTCGCTCGTTGTGTCCGATCAAAGGGGGCGTGCTGTCAATGTTGATTGACAGCACGCCCCCTTTGGTGGGCGTGCCGGGGGCGTGCCTCCCTGACGGGGGCGTTCCCACGGGAACGCCTCCCGTCAGAAGCCGGCCCACTGACATCACTAGTGATGTCAGTGGGAGTGATTTTGGCTCTGATAGAGCCAAAATCACTCCGGAGCTTGCGGTTGAAAACCTCAACCGCAGGCTCCGGCTCGCAATTTCGATGGTCGCGATGGTCACGACCATCGCGGCCATCAAAATGCACGCTCGTATAGCCTGTGGGTGGTGACCCACAGCTATACGAGCGTCCAGGAGGACGCTCCATGAAAATGGAGCCCGGCCCTCATTCAGAGCGTGCGCTCTGCTCAGAGCGTACGGCTCTGAATGAGGGCCATAGTTAGAAGAGATGACATACAGTATGTATTCTTAATTGTTATTATTATCAGTGGCGTCACTATGGGGATGCAGGAGCCGTGTACTGCAGTGTGACATTCTACCTGCAGCACTCGCTGCTGTCACAAAGGAGGAGCCTGCAGGGCAAAACAACTAGCGTCCCTGGGCAGCCCAGCATCACCGGGGATGCTGGGCACACCCTTGGAGAGATTTCCCATGTGGCAACGCCCCTTTATGATAGGCCACACCCCCTTATTAGGTACTGCCGCGCAAGGGGGATGTGGAGTGCGCACTGGGTGTCACCACACCCGGTGACACCTCTGGTGACACCTCTGGTTGTATTATATTATTTTTATGATAAATTTCATTGGCCTATATACTGTAGCCAAGTATTTCAATGTAAAATGGATAGTTCACTTATAAAAACCTGGCTTTTATCCGGCATTTGATGCACAGGTTCTTTGCTAGTCCCAGTCTGTAACCCCCTCCACACAGAAAGCAAATTGCCAGTTCAAGCACTTGGACCCATTTGTATTTCTTCTGTGTGAAAGGGTCAACCCGGGTTGTAATTCCCCGGACTTCAACCCTGGTAAAAACAAGGTAAAAGTACCAGGAATTTTGACCCGGGTTGACCCTGTCACACAGAAAAAGGACATGTGTTGATCTGCAAATAACCGGGTCCAAATGCTTGATCTGGCAATTTGCTTTTTTATGTAAAAGTGGCATTATCTTTTTCCAAGATATTTAGAATTATATGTGATAGCACTCCTTACAGTCATTTTAGGGACATATGTGAAATATATGAGGCGATAAAAAATTATTGGAACCAAGTCACAATAATTGATAAATATGTCCCGAAGGAAGCAAGAGAGAGAGAGGCAGACAGACAATCATTGGAATGGCTACATATAATAAGAAGAATTCAAAGATAGGTGGGGGCTTTAAATATTTTGAAGGACCTCATGCTGTATGGGAGACAGGTTTTTAGTAAGACTTAATGCACCTAGTTTAATCTTGTAACAATAGCACTAATCTGGAATGTGAGTTGATTTCAGTGCCTAATATGTTAATCTCTGAAATTCCCAGCATTTTTGGCAGACAAGAGGTTAATAAGGATTTGTCATTGAAACTGTATTATGTAAGTTGGTTGTGAGCTTCTTATGTATCGTGGTTTACTGGGGGATTAGCATATAGAAGAAGTTGTATTTTTAGATCTTATTTATTATAAACCCTTGTCGTGCAGAGTAGCTATAGAATCAAATTTAGTCTTGATACTGACAGACAAGATGTCTCTAAAATACGAAGCAAACAGCAGATTAAAGCTGTATAAAGTAAAACTATACTTGACAGATAAGACAACTGAAATAACAGCTCACAGTACAGTATTTGTAAATTTTGCTACTAGTTTAAGGGAAACATTAACAGTAGTTTTAAATTACTACATACAAGCATATATTATATATAAAATTAAAGTGCCTATTCGACCAGAGCTGAAATTTATATGGATTTCGAAAATTCAACTCCACTAAATAGATATACAAGTGTTGCATATTAAATTAATCAGCACAGTCTGCTGGTGCGTCCTAGTCACATCACACTGTGATTTAGATGCATTTTTGGCCAAAAAAAAAGCCGTCTGACGCTAGCAGACTTTCACGGGATCTCGCTGCTCACTCATGCCAGGCAATTAGCGCTACGTAGCGTATTGAGACTAGATGTATGAGTACACATCTGTACGTATGTTTCATTAATGGTGACAGTGATATACTTGAAATAATGCAATGTACCACAACCCAATTAAATGCAAAGCTCACAATACATCTTCAAACCATACTGTCATACTTGCCGAGTCTCCTGCAATAGTCGGGAGGCTCCCGAAAATCGATTGGCGCTCCCAGCCTCCAGTAGGAGAGGGCAAATCTCCCGAACTGGCTGCCACCCCCCACACCCACACCACTTCACGCCCTTCCCCCACACCCTTTCTGTACTTACCTGACAAAAGTGGGTGGTCCAGAGGGGTCTGATGACGCGATTCACGCTGAATCATTTAATCGTAGCCCGCCCCTTACTTTAAAATGCCAGAAATCTCAGCATTGTATAACACAATTGCGCCATCACGCCCCTGCACCGCTCACGGTTTTCTCATACACTAAAGTGCAAGAAGTCATGGGATGTAGCAATATGTAATGGTAATGGTAGGTGGCGTCACCGTACTGCGATGTCTTGGAAATGCCCAAGCACACATCAGTTGTAATTTGCCAGCTTGTGAGTTAGTTTGAACACTGGCTAGGCTGCTCATGGCAAGACGTCGTGATCTCTTTACTACTACTTCTATAGCAGTGAACCTTTCCACTGCCGAGTCTGGCTCGGCAGTACTAGTGCGCATGTATGAACAGGGGTTCACGCATATGCACAAAGCCCCAATGGCTTCGCAACCCAGGACTCCTTCCCATAGGAAAGGAGCAGGGTTCGGGAACAAATGCCATCTGAAGATGGTGCAGGTTCCCATGGTCAAGCTCCGAAAATTTAGTATTTTCAGAGCTTGATCAATTGAACTGCGGGAAGATCTGTACCTGGACTTGGTAAGCCAAAGTGATTCCGAACTCGGACTGGGTTCGACTCGGAACCCCTAAATTCGGACCCGGACCTGCACATCATCACTTAATTTCTACACATCTGCTTTTGTAGAAATTAAGTGATGATGAATAGACTCCTTAGTTGTATAGAGTGGCATAATAACGGAGCACTGTACTTGATAATATATTCAAACATTACTGGGCTATTCAGTAAAAGCCCCATTATGTAAGGGTGAAGGCATGGTACTCCGTATGAATTCAGCCCTCTGCAATGACACAGGGAATTGATGATGAAGTTTTTCAATCATCTAACAATTTCATATTACTAGACAATATTGGATACTTGTTCACACATGATATTTTCTATCATATCTATCTTCAGAAGAATAGTGCAGAAGAATATCTTCAGAAGAATAGTGCATAGGACATGTTCTTCTACAGAAGATTTTTGAAACATTTGTATTTTTGAAAAGAAAGGTTAAAGTAATTTAACTAAAAATGAAAAAAAAAATAGCATAGTGGATATTTTAGTGATATATAGGGACCTATTCATCAACAATAAAATGGCCCATTAACCATGCGGAAAAGCAAGTTTCCGCATATTTAAAGTACCGGGCCTTTCGTCATCAGTGGTCCAATAGGACCACCTGATATTCAGCAAACTCAGAAAACGTAAAGTTTTTGGAGTTTGCCTGCAAGATCAAACGCCAGCTTCAGAAACCCTGGAGTTTCGGGGAAGGTGAAGAGGGATCTGAGCGCATCCTTCCGCCACCTCCTCACTGGCTCACCGGTGGCTTTGCGCATGTGAGTCACACATGTGCAGTAGCCGGCGATGGGGGCAGGTAAGTAACGCTGCCACTTCTGTAATCATGGGGACATCTGGTTTTTGAAGCAGCTGTTCTCACACCAGAACAATGATGAATTGCTTTGGTTATAAGTATCCAAAGTAAGTATATGGTGGATACTTAATCATTGGTACTTACTCATATGACCCCAGATGATGAACAGGCCCCATAATGAGAAAACAACATGGGGATTCAAAGATTGTGTAAATAGGGATCAGGTAAAGGACCTAATGGTAATGTCGATATTATGAATACTTGCCAACTCTCCCTGATTGTCAGGGAGACTCCCTGAAATAGTAGCAATCTCCCTGAGGCGTCTAGAAATCTCCCTGACTCCCTGAAATAGTAGCAATCTCCCTGACTCCCTGAAGCATCTAGCAATCTCCCTGATTGCACCTTACCCCCATTATGAAGCTGTTACATAAAAGAAAAAACAGAGATATATACATTCAAATAGGTTTATTAGTATCATTTCCTGCATTGGTTATAAGGCACAATGATCCCTATGGCTACATGTATTTTCTGAAAAGTATCAGTGTGTTTTTAATCAACACATAAATAATACTAACTGCTTTGGGGCTCATTTACATTTAGATGTAAATCAATTTTATGACATGCCTCTCAGATGTAGCAGTACACTCCCAATATAACGCTGCGCTCATAGGTGTCGCTTTCACAGTCTCCCTGAAATGATTTTTCAAGTATGACATTATGCGTGTTGACATTTTAATGTCAACATACTGACTGCCACTGTTGGTAAAGCTGCCTAAATATATTGCCTATGCTCCCTATAGGCTAAGCTCCAAGTAGGAGAATAACAGTCACCAACAAACCATTTTCTGTGAAACTCTGACCAATTTGCCCTCCAGTAAACGTTCCTGTGACCGGAGACACATTTACATTTTATGCCTATAAATAAATGTTTTATTTTATCCTGCCATTTAAAGGCCAACAGTGTGACTGTATCCAACTAATACTTGAGATGTCATGTTGATTTAAAGAGGTCTTTTTTATGCAGTTGCTTTCACAGGGCATGTAATGCTCCAGGCTCAGAGCAGAGGTGCTCTGGAAATGGCATTATTACAAGTGACAGGTCTCCAGGCAGGAAGCATTGTGTTTCTTATGAGACATACATTATGAAAAGAAAATTCCCTTTGAAGAATGTTATTGCCTCTTTTAAGTCGTACAGTTAAAAGGGAATGTTTTTAAGGCTATTAAACTCTTGTATGAAATGTGATCAATCTAGATTTTTGCAGCAGTTTAGTTTAATTATTAATTTTAACAGCACAATTGTTTAAATCACTGTTTGGGCTCCATTTTAGAACAAGTCATAAACCATTCAGCACACGTTTCTGATGTTAAAAGTGGTTATAACTAGAGATGTTTCTGTGGAATATCTACTGTTAGAGGTTCAGAGTAGAACTGAGCCCTGGCTGAAGTCTTCCCACCATGTTCGGATCCCACAACGAGGCAAAACGTCATCTTACCTGCATCAGATCTCTCGTGATTTGGATTGTATATAAAAGTCCTTCCCTTGTGATGGGGTGCTATTTCACACCGGGAGAGGGTGTGGGACTGCAGCACTGTGAGACACTAAAAAGTAAAAACACCATTAGGACTGGTGCACTGTGTTAAAGAGCCAGCAAAGAGGCACTGTGTCATCAAAAAAAAGCCATTAGGTAAAATCCGCCACTGATGGTGAAATTACTAGGAGCATTGTGAGGCTCTGTGTTGTGTGTATGCGCTCTGTATTAAAAAATAACTTCATTAGCTTGCCAATACTAGGAGCACTGTAAAGCACTGTGTTGTATGTTCAGGCACTGTGTTAAAAAACATTACAATAAAACTGTTGTGTGTTCAGGCACTGTATTAAAAAATAATGTCATTAGGGTACCAATACTAGGAGCGCTGTGAGGCACTGTGTTGCATGTTCAGGCACTGTGTTAAACATAATGTCATTAAGGCGCCAATACTTGGAGCGCTGTGAGGCACTGTGTTGTGTGTTCAAGTACTGTGTTAAAAAATATTGTCATTAGGGTGGGATTACTAGGAGCGATGTGAGACACTGTGTTTTTGGTTCAGGCTCTGTGTTAAAAAATAGCATCATTAGGGTGCCATTATTAGAAGCACTGTGAGAAACTGTGTTGTGTTTTCAGGCACTGTTAAAAAAATAAAAATAAAACTATTGTGTGTTCAGGCACTGTATTAAAATAAAACATCATGAGGGTGCCATTACAAGGAGGGCTGTTAGGCAGTGTTGTGTTCAGGAACTGTGTTAAAAAATATTAAAATAAAACTATTCAATCGTATTGTTTTATATTATATTGCCATCCTGTCTGTCACTGCAGTGCCACTATGTTTTGCTATATTCTTTTAAACTGTCATGTGTTTGTATCACTACTCTGTTGCTTAGTTTTGTCAGTCAGCTTGCTGCAGCCTTTGGCCAATATGGGTGAAAACAATACTGTGAGCCGTGAGGTAGTCAAAATTGTCTGGAAATTACTGGAAATTAATGTTATTGAGGTTGAGGTTAATAATACTGTAGGAAGAAAAATAACATGATTTTAGCAGATTTCATCTATTTTTTTTTTCAGATTCAAAACCAAAACCAAACACTTGAGGGTGGTTTTGGCAAAACCAAAACACGATGATGAATTAGAATGAGTCCACACAGTTCCCTAAATATAACATCAGCTCAATATTTAGAAAACAGCAGTAAGCTTAGCTGTTTGTGAAGAAATCCTTATGCCATTTATAGATGATGTAAGTGGGACAGTTCCCATTGCAGGCCATTGGGACCCAGTGGAGTTTACAGATGACCATTCTGCACAGATGGCAACTGTGCATACGCATTAGTCAACAACACAGCAGAGGAAGATGCAGATGAAGGAGACACTCCTTGACCTCGCCAGACATGTGATTTATTCAAATAAGTGATACTTATATAATTTTACTGCCAGCAGTTAGATTAAATGTTTCCACACAAGAAAGCAGAAGGTATTAAACATTGTACCAGCTGTATTACAAACTGTAAATTCTGCAAAATATGAATTCACAAATATAGGGTAGGAGGTACTAACACTAAAATGTGGAGAAACCTCTAAAAACTGCAGTTTTCGGAGGTTTGACTGAATTTCCCATATGTGTCTAGCTCCGAAAAGCAAAACTTTACAGAGCTTGTATAGCTTCTATAGATGGTGTTGCCTAATAGAGGTTTGTATAGCTTCTATAGATGGTGTTGCCTAATAGAAGTTTGTATAGCTTCTATAGATGGTGTTGCCTAATAGAAGTTTGTATAGCTTCTATAGATGGTGTTGGCTAATAGAAGTTTGTATAGCTTCTATAGATGGTGTTGCCTAATAGAAGTTTGTATAGCTTCTATAGATGGTGTTGCCTAATAGAAGTTTGTATAGCTTCTATAGATGGTGTTGCCTAATAGAAGTTTGTATAGCTTCTATAGATGGTGTTGCCTAATAGAAGTTTGTATAGCTTCTATAGATGGTGTTGCCTAATAGAAGTTTGTATAGCTTCTATAGATGGTGTTGCCTAATAGAAGTTTGTATAGCTTCTATAGATGGTGTTGCCTAATAGAAGTTTGTATAGCTTCTATAGATGGTGTTGCCTAATAGAAGTTTGTATAGCTTCTATAGATGGTGTTGGCTAATAGAAGTTTGTATAGCTTCTATAGATGGTGTTGGCTAATAGAAGTTTGTATAGCTTCTATAGATGGTGTTGGCCAATAGAAGTTTGTATAGCTTCTATAGATGGTGTTGCCTAATAGAGGTTTGTATAGCTTCTATAGATGGTGTTGCCTAATAGAGGTTTGTATAGCTTCTATAGATGGTGTTGCCTAATAGAACTTTATATAGCTTCTATAGATGGTGTTGGCTAATAGAACTTTATATAGCTTCTATAGATGGTGTTGCCTAATAGAGGTTTTTATAGCTTCTATAGATGGTGTTGCCTAATAGAGGTTTGTATAGCTTCTATAAATGGTGTTGCATAATAGAAGTGTGTATAGCTTCTATAGATGGTGTTGCGAAAGGAAGCCTATGGGCTTCTTTTTGCAGCATTACCCAAGAGGGATCCAATTGTGGGTTATGTTGAGTTGTGTGTATGTAGAGATCCATCTGTTTTCAGACAGATCTTTTGCACCAAAGATACGATTGGTGCAAGCGTGAACGGTTAATGGTGACATCTAAGAAACCAAGTGTATAGATAGGGGTGGTACAGTCGCATAGAGGGACAGTGCAGTCAAATAGAGGGACAGTGCAGTCACAGAGTGGTACAGCCACGTAGAGGGGTGGTGCAGGTGCATGGGGGATGCATTCACATAGAGGGGTACAGTCACATAGAGGGGTACAGTCACATAAAATGGTGTTGCAGTCACATAAAGGGGTACAGTGGTATAGAGGGGTACAGTTGCATAGATGGGCAGTGCAGCCGCATAGAGGGGAAGGGCAGTAGCATAGAGGGGCAGGGAAGTCACATAGAGAGGTACAGTCCCATAGAGGAGCAGTGCAGTGGCATAAAGGGGCACAGTCACATAGATGGGCAGTGCAGTCGCATAGAAGGGAAGGGCAGTCGCATAGAGGGACAGTGCAGTCGCATAGAGAGACAGTGCAGTCGCATAGAGGGGTACAGTCCCATAGAGTCCGCAATGGCATAGATGGGTACAGTCGAATAGATGGGCAGTGCAGCCGCATAGAGGTGAAGGGCAGTCGCATAGAGGGGCAGTGCAGTCACATAGAGGGGTACAGTCCCATAGAGGAGTAGTGCAGTGGCATAGAGGGGCACAGTCACATAGAGGGGCATTGCAGTCGCATAGAGGGGTACAGTCCCATAGAGTCGGCAGTGGTATAGATGATTACAGTCACATAGATGGGCAGTGCAGCCGCATAGAGGGGAAGGGCAGTCGCATAGAGGAGCAGTGCAATCGCATAGAGGGGTACAGTCCCATAGAGTCGGCAGTGGCATAGATGATTACAGTCGCATAGATGGGCAGTGCAGCCGCATAGAGGGGAAGGGCAGTCGCTTAGAGGGGCAGTGCAGTCGCATAGAGGGGTACAGTCCCATAGAGTCGGCAGTGCCATAGATGATTACAGTCGCATAGATGGGCAGTGCAGCCGCATAGAGGGGAAGGGCAGTCGCATAGATGGGCAGTGCAGCCGCATAGAGGGGAAGGGCAGTCGCATAGATGGGCAGTGCAGCCGCATAGAGGGGAAGGGCAGTCGCATAGAGGGGCAGTGCAGCCGCATAGAGGGGAAGGCCAGTCGCATAGATGGGCAGTGCAGCCGCATAGAGGTGTACAGATGCATAGAGGGGAAGCACAGTCGCATAGTGGGGTACAGCTCGGCATACTGGCAAATATCCACATTTAGTTTCAGGCACAAAGTGCATCTGTAAAATGTGGTAGACTTGATGTAACTTGCTGCAACTTTAAATTGACAACAAAAGGAGAGACAGAGTGAGAGGCAGATACAGAGAGAAAGCAACAGGGGGTGGGATGTATCAAACTGTAAAATGTGGTAAAAGCAAGGGTAAAGTGGGTCGGAATGGGGCGGATCTGCGTTCAGTCACTTCTATTTGGAGATGGAAAGAGTTCCGCCTCCTCCAACCCACCTTAGCCTGGCACCGCAAGAAGGCTCCATTTGCCGGGCGCCCGCTTAGATTTTGTTACCAGCAGGTGCCCGGCTCACTCCCTGCAGCGCCCACACCTGAGCTCCAGCTTCTGGCTCCCGCAGTGCACTATGGGAGAGACGTCATGACATTTCTCCCATAATTCCGAGGAGCGGCCAGCCGTACGGACGCGGATCGGGAGCGGGGCTTAAGGTAAGTATTGTTTTCTTTTGTGTAAATGGCTTCATATGGGCTTCTGGGGGCACTACCACTGGGGGCATTTCTCGGGAGCACTACTATTGGGGGCATTACTATTGGGGACACTATTACTGGGGGCATTTACTCGGGGGCATTACTGCAGGGGCATTACTATTGGCACTACTACTGGGGGCATTACTACTGGGGGTATTACTTCTATAGGGGGCATTACTACAGGGGGAACCAGTCCTGTGGGCACCACTACTGGGGGCACTGAATAAAGAGCACCAGTACTGGGGTAACTGAATAAGGGGCATTACCACTATGGGAGCTGCATAAGAGGCACTACCACTACTGGGGGAACTGCATAAGGGGCACCACTACTGGGGTCACTGCATAAGAGGCACTACCACTACTGTGGGCACTGAATAAGGGGCACTACCACTACTGTGGGTACTGCATAAGGGGCAGTACCACTGTGGGCACTGCATAAGGGGCACTACCACTACTGGGGGAACTGCATAAGGGGCACCACTACTGGGGTCACTGCATAAGGGGCACTACCACTACTGTGGGCACTGAATAAGGGGCACCACCACTACTGTGGGCACTGCATAAGGTACACCACTACAATGGGCATTGCAAAAGGGGCACACCACTGTGGGCATTGTGTGTAAGGGGCACTACTGCTGTGGGCTTTGTATAAGGGGCACTGCTACTGTGGGCATTATATGTATTAGGGGCACTACAACTGTGGGCATTGTGTATAAGGGGCACAAACATGGGTATTGTGTAAAAGGGGCACTGCTGTGTGTCATACATGAATAAGGGACACCGCTATGTGGTGCAATGTGAATCGGGTGAATCAAGATTGTGCTACTGTGTGACATAATTTGAAATGGGAATACTATTGTGTGACCACGCCCATTTTTAAAAGATCACACCCCTTTTTAAAAGACCACGCCCCTTTTCAATGTGTGTCTTGGCCCGCGCTTTCATTTATTTATTTTTAACGCAGGGGGGATTCCACCACTTCCTTAGGACCATTTTAAGCACTGGGTAAAACCTTACAAGACTACAATTTTCTGAGGTTTACTGCAATACTTATGGATCCCCATATATGTTAAAAAGGTCCGCAGCTGATATCAAAGATGTCTTCTTTGGATCCGCGGCACAGCAAGCCCTATAGGATTCTTTGGCGTTATGATAAGACAATATGCAACAAGCTTCAGAAAGTATAAGCACCATCTATAGATGGTGTTGCCTAAAGAAGTTTATGGGCTTCTCTCTGCAAAAACTCTACAGAGTGGGATCCTTTGGATCCCACTCCGTTCCTCATGGCTTGAGCATAGCCATGCATGCACATTAGTACTCCTGAGTCATAAACCCAGAAGCCACTTCTTCGTCTGGACAGCTCGATATCGAAAGATACAGAAACAGAGTGACACCGAGAACTCAAACACAAAGAGAAAGATAGAAAGTTCTCCAGGGAGCCCAAGCTTCCAAGTTATATTACAATAAGGTACCATGCATGTACAAATGTGTCCTCATACACCTAGCATCAATACATCATGTGGCCCAGTGCGACTCTGCTAACGACACTTGCATAGCTGTTGACGACTGAGTCTGTAAATGAAGCACAAAACACTTAGTGTGTAAAATAGCCATGGCCGCTGCAACATAGCAGTTTGTATTCAGGGCGTGATTCATAGATGGATGCAGTTAGCATCGCTGATGCATTTTTGGACACAGCATTAATGCTAAATATGCTACTGCAGTAGGAGGCGCCTGAGAAGGCGCCTCCTGACGTGCTGCATCTTAAAACTCAGCCATAGGATCATCTGCGATACCATCGGCCATCTGAGTAATTCTGAGGTTACTCAGATTGGCCCTCACAGCCCTATAGTCGAGGCTAGGAAGACTGCATCGAAAGAAGCAGACCCTGACCTTGGCACTCCAAGAAAACGAGTGTGACCCGCCCCTATTTTCAGCAATGGAGGTCGGCACCACCCTAACCCCATCCCCAAATGACCGCAGCCTATCAGTAAGGCTACGGCTCAGGGTCACTGCGTGTGATGATGCAGCACCTGTTCTGCACATACGTAGAGCGGGTCCTGCACATCCGCAGATGCCCCATCATCGGAGTGGTACCACGCATGTGATATTTCCGTTATGCACGTGCAGAGTACTGATTCAAATTGAGGTGGTAACAGAAACAGAAATATCTGCATTCATACCTTGCGGCCGTGAGTAAGTGCAGCTTTGTGCAAACATCCACAAGTCTTGAGCAAGATTGGGCCATGAGGAATGGGGGAGCTGTGGTGCTGTTGGTGGTATTTCCACACCTTTACAATGGCAACTCGCCCCCCTTGCATCTATTTAAATCAACTCCACCCAGCATAATTGCCAACTTATTTACTTCAATAGTAAAGAGAGTCCTAATTTCTTTGTCCCAATATATATATATATATATATATATATATATATAATACAATTACTTCAAGGGCGCTACGACACACTTAATAATACGGACAATCCTTATATATATTCAGGGCTTTTAGGTTCCAATTCTTTCCGTTTTGTGGATGTAGATAACGATATTCGTGCTCGCTTTTCAGAACTGATCGAAAAGTTCATATGACAGGACTTGTTTAATCGTCCTCCATGAAGTTCTAAAAGATACCCTCACACCAGAAAAACACCCAAGATAGGCCCAAAGGCCAACATTAATACACTTTAAAATAAATTTTATTAAAAATTTGCAAATTTAGATGGACAAATGTTCTTACATGAATGTATTAAAACATCGACATCCTTTATACAGATAAAAATAGATTTCTCCACACCTTACAAATGAGTGAAGGTTTATATTGCAATGTCCACCATTTGTATAACCCTACGCGTTTCGTCTTACGTCAAGACTTCATCAGGGGTGGATCTCAAAATAAATATGCTTAAGGATATAGCTTGACAGTGATCAAAACGGCTCTCAGATTCAATCAACATTAGACTATACAACACTTTTTAGGTCCTTCTTCCTCTCTGTCCCACTGCCAGAGAGGGACAATAATATTTTAAAGTGTATTAATGTTGGCCTTTGAGCCAATCTTGGGTGTTTTTCTGGTGTGAGGGTATCTTTTAGAACCTCAAGGAGGACGATTAAACAAGTCCTGTCATATGAACTTTTCGATCAGTTCTGAAAAGCGAACACGAATATCGTTATCTACATCCACAAAACGGAAAGAATTGGAACCTAAAAGCCCTGAAGGGATTGTTATATATAAGGATTGTCGGTATTATTAAGTGTGTCATAGCACCCTTGAGGTAATTGTATTGCATTTATTTGTAGTCCTACTAACAGAGGACTTGCTGAAAGGAGCGGCTGTTTATTATATAGAGCAAGTTTGGGTTTGTTTGTATATATATATATATATATATAAACAAATAGTCCGGCACTCAAATTAATCCACCATCCAAAACGATGCTCAGGTGCCTCCTAATGAAGGAAAATATACTGAATAATGAAGTGGCACTCTGAGTCTTAAAAGCAGGTAACGAATGATGTTTATTCCATAAGCTGGAAAAGCGACCAATGTTTCGGGGCCACATATATATATACAGTACATGGCTCTTTGTGGTTGACACGGTGTCCTTGCTGTCTGGTCTCGATAAAAGTCCTGATGGACCGAAACGTCTGCAACTGGTTTCTACATGTGAGACAATAAAAAAGTGTTGCTTTTCATAATTGATTGGTGAGTGCCCATCCTTTTGGATATATATATATATATATATTTATATATATATATATATATAACATTTCCAGTGCTCCTTCACTCCATGTGTAGATATAGTCATTCAGCCTCAACTTGCTCCGGTGCCCTCCTTAGGGGTCAGCACCCCCAAAATATAACATGCAAATACAAAGGCGGCACTCAGAGGGATTTTTATTGTGGGTCAACGTTTCGGGGTCTTACACCCCTTCCTCAGGACAACAGGAATGTGTAATGTCCAATTCAGGTGGTGCCTCAATCAGAATCTGGAAGGCAGCTGATTACAGACACCTGTGTAAAGCTGGTTTAAGAAGACACTGGGGAAACTGAGCCTGACGGTGAAATAGTCGACCAGCTTACAGGCCCGGGGATGACTTGTGTTAGGGATCCTGGACCTGCGAGTCCACTGAAGAAATATTGCTGTACTGGAAGACTTTGTGTGACATCCTGCCTGTGAAACTGTGATATCCTGTGTACCTGCCTGTGGTGAGCAATAAAAGCTACTGATGGATTTTACCCGGTCTATGTGATTCTTGTCACAAATATATATATATATACACACACACATACAGGAAAAAAAAAATAGAATACATATATAGATGTTTGAAAAATCACAAAGCAGTCTGATCTTTTTTTGTATTACACCATGTGTGGAAACTCGCATGCATCCCACAAAAACAATTACCAGTAATAAAAATTCACTTCATTATAATAAAATACGCAAAGAAAAAACATGTATATAGTGTGATTCTGTTGAATTGAGTGACCAAGAAATGATCTCCTAAAATTTGCACTTAAAATAATGAAATGGCAGAGTTATATAGTGATATCTTTTATCTTTAAAAGTGTCTTTTGTAGCAAACTAGACTCCAATGTGTAACCCAAAAAGGAAACAAAAGCACATCTGGTGTATTATCCTTAAAATATTTATAATTCACATAGATGGGTAAAAATAGAATTGGTATGATATGGGCGGGTGGCCGGCTTTCAGTACACTGACAGTGGCATCCCTATGGTTAAAATCCTGACAGGAGAAAGGTAAGTAATGTTCCCCTGTCCTATTTATCCCCTAACTCTCCTTTCCTGCAACCTTATACTAACCCTCCCTGCCCCGCACCATAAGCATCCCAGTAAGTGCCTAAACCTAACTCTCCCCCCTTAGTGCCTAACCCTAACCTTCCCCCCGGTGGTGCCTGAACCTAACCCCCCTGCCCGGAGCCTAACCCTAACCTCCCCCCTCCAGCAGCCTAACTCTGAGTCCCCCAAAGCTGCCTAAACCTAACTCTAACGGCTGATACTTACCTTTCCCCGTTGTCCTTACGATAGGGATGCTGTCTGCTGGGATCACGGCGTCAGAATCTCGAGTCATGTCGGGATTTCGGCACCAGTGTTGCCTCGGCGATGGGGGTTCCGATGCCAGGGTTCTGGCAGATGGCATCCCGATTGTTTGTATGTTAACCGCATCCCGGAGACACATACTGTAACAATAAAGTTTTCCGTATTGTGGGAGAATAGGTTCTTTCCAGAGAATTACAATTGTAAGCATATTAAGCAAACAAGTGGACTCTCAAAGTCCCGAAGTGAGATGGCTGCTGGACTACAGCTGCTCATTGAGTGGTGTAAAGTGATGATGGGTAAAGTGGATGCCAAAGTACCTATGCATTTCAAAGACTTGGCTTCTTTTTCAAGATCTTTACATTGGGGGCAATTCAATTCAGCGCTGGGAGGAAGCTCCAGGAGCTATTCAATACAGCACGCTGTTTAGTCCGACTAATGAGAAATCTGACTAAAGTGCCATCTGCGAGGCTGTTTTCAGCTGGCACTTTAGTCGGAGCATGACAGTTCTCATGGCTAAACACCCAGGATAAGTCGCAAGAACCAACACGCTCCAACTTAACTGCTTCCCATCAGAGTAAGTATCGCAGTGAATTGAATAGCTCCCTCCCAGCGCTATTCAACTACCGTTGAATTGAATTGCCCCCTTTGAGAGACTGCTTGTGGAGCACACAGAGGAAAGTTCCCTAAAAGAGAAGGCATATCAGGCAAAGGCAGAGAAAGAGGAGTTGGAACTGAGAGGGAGATGTATTAAGCTCTGGAAACTGATAAATTGGAGAGTGATAAACTATCAGCTGGATGTAATTAATATGCCACCATAGGGGATGCCGGCAGTCAAAATCCTGATGCCGGAATCCCAAACAACGGGTAGAAGACCATCGCCAAAATCCCAACATGGGTTGAGATGCCGATGCCGGAATCCCGAACGTTTAGGCTCTACAGGAGGATGGGGGGTGGCTAGAGTTAGGCTCTGGAGGGGAGGTTAGGGTTAGGCTGTGTACAGGGGGGTTAGGGGTTTAGGCACCACGGGGGGGTTAGGCACTAAGGGGGAGGGTTAGGTTTAGGCACTAATGGGAGAGGTTTAAGTTTAGACACTAACGGGGATGGTTAGGTGAGGGGGGAGGGTTACGGTTAGGGTGCAGGAAGTGAGGGTTAGGGGATGAAGGGGGCAGGGTTAGTATACTTACGGTGCCTCTGTCGGCATGCTGAGCATCTGGATGCCGATGTCGGCCTTTTAACGGGCAGCATCTCGACCACTGGTATGTCGTATCATACCCACTATCAGCCACTCAGCTCCTGTCATGTTACAGGCTGTGTTTGAAAAATTACAGAAGCTGATTGGCTGGTAGTTTATCACTCTCCAGTTTATCACTTTCCAGAGCTTAAAACATTTGCCCCTGAGTGTGGAGGATGAGGTGTAGCAGCAGTGGAAGGAAGATAAGGAAATAGAGCAGCATTGTTTGGAACCCCAACAATGTAAATATTCTATATAACCTATACTAAATAATGCAAATTTCACATGTTGCACTTCTGTCACTGTATGCATTCCATAGGAATTGTTTCACAGACTATTTGAATATATATATAAACATTCAGATATTATTTAGCAATTTATATTTTCTCCACCAGAATAATTTCTATATGGGCAATAATTCAACCCAGTCTATGAATTTTCTCCAAACTCTAAATCACCCAGAAGCTGTTCGCTTTTTACAAATAAACCCACAAAATAATTAGATAAAATGTGAAAAAGCATGACAGACATGTTGCGTTTTTCAATTAAATATTTTCAATTTGTGTCTTTATGCATAAACATATTAGTTAGCTATGCTCAGAGCCAGAACATTAATGCATATGGTGCAGAGAACAAGCCAATATTGACCAAATTAGAAATCATGTATTCTAATACACATACATTTTTTGAAACAGTGATAGAACAACTCTGGAGTTATAGCATGTTATAAAAAGAAAACAAAAAAATATGAAATTACATATTTTATTAAACTATATACTAGTTTCTTGTTATGCACTAATGCGGGAGCCAAGAAATATTATCAATAAAAAAAATCCAGGTTTTACTTGAAGCCATGGCTGCTTTTTTTTAGTTATAGTTTATTTATTACATATTTGGTGATAATTGTTATTGTTATTATTTTATTAACGGTCAATTTCTAGTGTCGCAAAAAAAAATGTAGTGTATAAATATAAATACATTTAATTAATTCTACATAATGAGCTGATATAATAATATCCTACACTATCAAGTAAATTGTGAAAAATATGTAATATGCATGAAATAATAATCTAATACAATGTCACATTAGCAGGAAGAATACATTATACACCAAGAATAATTCTGTAATACAGTTATATATGTAAAAATAAATGCATATATAAATAAAATACTATACTACACTTTAGAGAATTATGCAAATTGATTATAATTTGTGTCGAAGCCGGATGATTGGCTGAGACAGAATCTGTTAAAATCAAAATCTGCACTACACCATTATGCGACTGGCAACAAGACGCCATTTTGCGAATGGCCACCCAACGCCATTTTAGAGAATCTCACAATATCAGTACATACGGCGATGTTATTTAGCGTTGTACGATTCCCATGCAATAGAACACTGTTAAAAGTCCTCTTTATATAAATACATACATTTATTACAACATATATGAACAATCCTGCAAAACACGTACCATGGTGTACTCCACAAACACGTAGACACACAACGCTAACTAGCGTCTTTTCTTAATATCCTCACACTGACACATTGCATACTTATACAAAAAGGTTCCCTAGCATTAAGATTAATATTAAAGGTTTTATATGTTATCAAATCTATTGTGAAATGCAGATATTTTGATATCTAGGGTTTAGTACATGGTAAACAGACCGTGTTTGGTGCTATTCTAAACCACTATTTATTTGATGATTTCCTGTTCCATCGGCAAGGAGATCGCAACCACTGGTGTAACTACTGCCCCCGCAGCCCCCGCAGTGGCTTGGAGGCGCTGGGAGTTTTGGGGGCGATGGGGGCAGTAGTTACGTCACTCCCGTAACTGCGGAGGGTCGCACCCCCTGCACCCTCCATCTGCCGGGTGCCCGCTGAGTGTGTTACCAGCGGGCGCCCGGCTCTTATTCAAACCCCCGGGGCAGACGGAGGACGGAGCTCCCTCCGTCTTCCGGGTCCCACAGCGCACTCTGGGAGTGACATCATTGCGTCACTCTCATAGTGCCGAGGAGCGGACGCCGGGGACGGAGCTCAGGAGTGGGCTCCATCTTCCGGGTCCCGCAGAGCACTATGGGAATGACGTCATGACATCACTCCCATAGTGCCGAGTAGCTGAGGCCGGGGTATGGACGGCAGCAGCACTGGAGCGGGGATAAAGGTAAGTATTTGTTTTTTTGTGTGTGTGTTTGTGTGCGCACGGAGGGGGGAGAGCAACTACTGGGGGCAACTACAGGGGGCAACTACAGGAGGCAACTACAGGGGGCTCACTACTGGGGACTACTACAAGGGGCTCACTACTGGGGGCAACCACAGGGGGCTCACTACTGGGGCAACTACAGGGGGATCACTACTGGGGGCTCACTACTGATGGCAACTACAAGGGGCAACTACTGGGTGCAACTACAGGGGGCTCACTACTGAGGGCAACTACAGGGGGCAACTACTGGGCACAACTACAGGGGGCACTACTAGAAGGGGCACAACTACAAGGGGCACTGCATATGGGCACAAGTACAGGGGGCACTACTTTAATGGGCACAATTACAGGGGGCCCTGCATAATGGGCACTACTACAGGGGGCATTGCATAAGGGGCACTATTACAGGGGGCATTGCATAAGGGACACTAGTATAGGGGGCATTGCATATGGGGCACAACTACAGGGGGCACTACTTTAATGGGCACAACTACAGGGGCCCTGCATAATGGGCACTACTACAGGGGGCATTGCATAAGGGGCACTATTATAGGGGGCATTGCATAAGGGACACTAGTATAGGGAGCATTGCATATGGGGCACAACTACAGGGGGCTCCACTTTAATGGGCACAACTACAGGGGGCCCTGCATAATGGGCACTACTACAGGGGACATTGCATAAGGGGCACCAGTATAGGGGGCATTACATTTTGGGGCACAACTACAGGGGGCACTGTATAAGGGGCACTAACTTGATACACACAGTTTACAGGTTATAAACTATGTTCCCAATAATCTGGTTCTACACTGACATAAAAACTGTGCAACCTATCTTGAGCTGAGGTGACAGACTGGCAGGAGCAGAGAGGAGGGTTGGTGAAGTAGATCTGTCAGGGTGGGATGTAATGGGCATTACTGTTTGGCATAATGTGTATTTGGCATTACTGTGTGGCATAATGTGTAAGGGGCATTACTGTGTGGCATAATGTGTTGTATGTGGCATTACTGTGTGGCATAATGTGTTGTATGTGGCATAATGTGAAATAGGGCCATTACAGCATGGCATAAATGTGTTATAAGGGCTTTACTGTATGTCATTATGTGTTATACGTGGCATTATTGTGTGGCATGTGTAAGGGGCATTGCTGTGTGGCATAATGTGTTGTAAGGGGCATTCCAGTGTGGCACAATGTGTTGTAAGGGGCAGTCCGGTGTGGCACACTGTGGTATAAGTGGCATTACTTAGTGTGTCATAATGTGTAAGGCACGTTGCTGTATCATGTAACCACACACCTTAAACATCGTCTTTGGGTGTGTTTGATCTTTGGGCGAGGGGGGGAGGCACCTGAAACTTTTTGGCAGGGGGGAGGAAAATTTATAGTTACGCCACTGATCGCAACATGCGTCTGGGAATTATGGATCATACAGAGATAGGCATTGAAATGTACTCTGCAATGTAATGTTTATTAGCCAGTTTAGACTTGTTCTTCGGCGGCAAAAAATGGACACAAAGAGCTGTTGGAGGCTGAACTATTACAATACAAACTGACCTATCTACTGCATTGTAACAGAAGAACCAGGAGGAAGAACCAATGGGATTATGCCAACTTGTTCTATTGTATTGCCTATCTCTGCAAGGGTTTATATGCAAGCACCTTTTATCTGGTAGTTAGTCATCTTTCTTTTCTGTTGACGGAGGTTTCATAGTTGATGCCGGGAAATCTGGATCCAGAGCGCATGCGTATGTAACGACTGTACCTTGTATATTGTATAACCTTTGCGCTAATTGTATTATAGATCAAGGCGTGTAACTATCTGATTTTATGTGAATAATAACTTTTGTGCTTTGGAACCACATTCAAAGTCTGGAAAGTGATTATTTTATGTGCGTACGCAACGTTAAAAAGCGACTTTATGATATAGAGGTTAAATAGGAATTGATATTTGCGTGACACAATAGTGTACTACACAGTCAGATAGCTCTGGAAAATGCATCTTATACATCATATAATCATGTACTAACCTGACAGCTAAGAAAATGTGTTATATACATAATATAGTACAGTGCTACGCTATAAGATAGGCAGGGCTGGCAATAGAAATCTTGGGGCACCCTCCCCACGACCCACTCACCAACACATCACTCCCTTGCATTTGCCAATACATATAGCATATTTAATTTAATTTTGAAAAATATCCTATAATATTTCATATATAAATACAATGCAAAATTAAATAAATGACTTTATTTCACTTACCACACCACACAGTTGGTGACAGTTAGTACAGATTCAGGCAGCTGCTCTGCTGACAGTCAGTGTCAATAACTCTGGACTGGCTCATGGGTAGGACCGCCAGCCAGGGAGGGTCAGGTTTCTGTAGAGAGACTGGAGTGGCAGTGCTACAGGCCTGCTAATGGACAGTGCAGTGCTGCCTGTGCTGTCAGCCTGTCACTGTGACTCACTGTGCCTGGCAGGCAGTGGCTGCCGGTGGTTAGTTCCTGAAACCTGCAGCCTTGGCTGCTACTCTAAGGTTTCCCGGGCTGCAATGGCAGTGGAGGGCTGGTGCAGCATCATTCATATTATGCACAGTACTAGTACAGACCAGGCTAGATCAGTGACGGGGGTAACCAGGGGGTGGTTGGGTGGGATTATAATTTTTAAAACAAATTTGTCTACAGGCTACAGTATTTGCGCTGGATTGACGGCCGAACCCTTATTAGGTGCCACAGACCTGTTTCATGCCCCTGAACCTCGGGGCCCATATGTACCTCAAGGCCCTGGCCGGATGTACCCATTGTACCCCCCCTGTTGGTGTGCCTGAAGATAGGTATGGAAAATGCTTCATACCCATATAGTGGTACTGCACTACATTGTCAGGTATGTAGGCATTTCACCTCACAAATCCACAACAACCTCTACTTCTTGATTTTGCCCATTTTCATAGCCTGGGCGGTTGATGCTCAAACACAGATTGTGCAGTGGTTTATGGAAATTCTGTAGAGAGCCTGGAACATGGAGGAAAATGTGGAATACTGCAATTGTTGCCCTTCACCATGGTTTCCTCTCCATTCTAGCTATACTACATTGACAGATGGAAAATGCATCACACACAGAAGTCTAACTACAATGTAAAATGACACTTCATGATACATCTGATTCAACTATTATACAGGCGCAAATATACACACTTGTTGACATATTTTTACATCGACATTCAGAATGCAATCTCCCTGATTACCCCCATTGTGTAGCCCTTATATAATTGGGGGAAAAAAAATAAATCAGAGATATATACATTCAAATGATATAATCTGTGTCATTTCCCATCATTAGTTACAAGGAACAATTGGCCTGATACAGAGCTGGACACAAAGGCTATTACGCACGCAGATCGAGCATTTGTTTTCCATCGCGCATGCTTATAAGCTGCACTCTGCATATGCAGCAATCGCATTGCGACTACGAGTGCACAGATGAATCCATCGCAGAGTGAGCGACAGGTTGTCAGTATTTGGGGGTGGTGACGGGGGTGGGATGAAAAACTCAGGCATATCAGTCCGTTTGAATGCCATTTCATGGGCGTGCATAAATTAGCTGCTGCGATTGCATACGCAGCTCTGCGTGTCAGAAGAGCTCCCAAGGCTGCGGCAGGTCAGACCTGCCACAAGGGCATGATGGCTGCCCGATTTGTGTCAATATTTACGCAGGTAAGCGATGTTGTGAGCATATGAGGAGGCACCAGTGGTCGTTCTTATAAGCTTTGCAACCATTAGCATATTTTCGCAGCTCCGATGCGAACAAAATCGCAGCTGCACTTGAATTAGCGTGCATCTCTGAATCAGGCCAAATGATCCCTATGGCTACATGCATTTTGAAATAAGGTTATTTGTGGCCACTTATATGGAAACCCTTGTAAAATACAATACATGAGCGAGCCCTGAAAAGTATCAGTGCGTTTTCATCAAGTAGATGTTACTAGCAGCTTTGGGGCTCATTTACATTTGGATGTAAGTCAGTATTATGACACGCCTCTCAGATGTAGCAGTACACGCCCACTTTCTGGCCACGCTCATAAGTGTTACTTTCACAATTTCCCTGATGCTTTTTCAAAAGTAGGCAAGATGATGTCAAGTATGCTCATCCAAGTGGGCAAAGTCTGGGGCTGGTGATCTCATATATCTGCATATATATATATATATATATATATATATACACATTCTCTGCACCCAGCGCCGTCCTGTCCTGCCACACCCCTTCCCTCCCCCGCTTTCTCCCCCTGAGAGTAAACCCTTGCCCCTGGATGGACCTAGATATGCCGTTGTGGCCTGTGAACAGATGCAAAGGCGAGTATTTGTTCAGATGTGAATCCCATTCTGAGTTAGACAGAATTTCGTTGGATCTCCCCAGCAGCTCCCCGGCAGTCGTGGACATGACTTGGTGTTAAAAACTGTCCAATGTGACAAACATTCTATCGTGCCTCCTAATTATTCCAGTGTATCGTGACTGAGATTGTCAGATCTTGCCTACAGCACGGCAGATCTGAAGATGCGATATACGACCTGCGGGGACGCGCATCTGCATCATGAGTGAACACTCATGATATTTTACACGATTTGTCGTCACGATGCGTCGGAATCAGGCAAATCGTGTAAAATGTCGCTTAGTATGTAGGCGCCTTGAGTCATGCATAGGATGAAGGGAAGCCTGCTTCTGATGGCTCTCTTGCACCTAGCATGGCTAGTGTAAAATCGGTTGGCGGCAGGTTTTCTCTTTGAAAGACACACATTATCTGAAATGTACTATTTTACATGTGTGAAAATTGCAATTTGTTATATTTTCACACACTGTGAAGAAAATGATAAAAACATGACCGTACAACTTATTTTTAGGCCCGGATATATTTTCCTATATTATCTTCTTCTGTGTAGTTTAAATTGAATTCTAAACATTTCCAACTGTTTTTTATAGCTGGATTGCAAATTCCGGTAATAAAATTGTTAGCTGTTGTAAATAAAATACGATCTCAGGGAAGTGGATCATAGTAGAGTTTACCTTTGTGTGAAATGCACAGATAATATTCAGACGTATAGTATTTTGGGAAGTCACATCATTCATTCCTGCTCTACAGTATTTTAGGGAACATTAGGTGACAAACTATAAATACTGATTTTACAGTACTAGATATGAGTTTTTAGTTTCATAATGTTTATTAACAATTTTTCATATAACGTGTACATATTATGCAGCGCTTAACAGAGAATATAATCATTCTCAACAGTTAGCCACCATGGAGCTTACATTCTACACTGCACCACTATCTATAAAAGTAATATATTACTACTCTAAATAGGGTCAAGGTGAACCCCGATGCACAATCTTCACCAGAGAACATGGTCTGACCAAGGTGATGCCAGCATCATATATTTGAATAAATCACCAGCAACATTGAGCATGCTTTAAAAGAGTGACTGCAAAGCCTCATTGCTATCATCAGGTTGGGTACGGGATACCGGCGCTCATAATCACGACACCAGCATCCCGACTGGGTTACAATGCTGACACCTACCGGCAAGTGCCCTACCCCTAAACCTAACCCCCCCCCCCACAGACTAACCCTAACCCCAATACTTACAGTCGGGATGTCAGCGGTTGGGATGCTGGTGTCGGGATACTGACTGGTGTCATTCTAAGCTCCGGCATCCCGAGTGATAGGATCATAACTACATCCCACTATGATTTTATGCACATGTGCCTGTGCCATTTTACCCCCTGGGGGCATTGTAGGAGAACCACATATAAGCTTGCACATGAGACCAATGGAAGATTGATTACTATCACTTAATTACAAGTTAGACAGAGTGTATATATTAAATATATACATTAGATAGAAAAGGAGATCAAGAAATTGAATACTAACCCAAAGTTTACAAATGAAAAAAAAAAAAAATTACTAAATGTTTAATACTTGCTCCTTAGGAAGTTATTTGGTTCAAAGCGCAGAGATCTACAGCATGTAATTCTTGCAGTAGGCTAGATAAGCACATTATAAAGAATGTCTTACTCTTAGACCATGCAAAATGCAAGAACAGAATATATATCACAGAAGGATGTATACGTAACCATCAAAACCACTTAATCAAGAGCCAAGGACACCACGACATTATATAAGCAGTCAATTTATGCACTATAAAAACCCCTCTCTATTAATTTAATCACAAAAGATTGTATCACTCAAAGTAGAGGAATTCTAGCAGCCTAGGCATCTTTTACTACCAGCATGAATGAAACAATCTCCCCACCTCCCCCTTTCTCTCATTTCTATTGACTCTAATTCCAGTTTATTAGACTAGGAAATCAGAAATGTCGGCATTTCTCTAATTTAGCACAGGTTAGATATGCAACAGATATATATATATATATATATATATATATATATATATATATATAGTGTGTATATATATATATATATATATATATATATATATATACACACACACACACATCAAATGTTACTATTTACTACCCTGTAATAACTCACCAATGAGATGATCAGTATCAGCACTCTGGGGCTGCTGTCACTGCCCCTCTTGACAGGCTCAGGATACACTGCTCAGCCTTTATAATCCAGACCTCTGCAGAGAACTGTGGAGGTCATGTTAGCAGCAGCACTAATTCAGATAGTATGTCTGGACAGCAGCTCACACAGCTCTCAATGCCTCTAGAGATACCGTCGCAGTTGTTCTTCTCTGTAATCCCACATATACACACACACACCTTTACTTTGAGTCAACTGTCTTTATTATGTGACTTGAATCGACGGTTTCCCCTCCCCTGGCTGAATCTTAGCACTAAACAATTCTAGGAAGATGCACTGCCATCAAGTGGACACTGAAATAACACATTAAAATGATGGAATGATTAGAAGCATACGTGAAGCCAACTGTAGCAGAGGATCTAGAACTATAGTCAATTATGTAAATATAGGCATAGCAGTCTCTGGGGCATATTTATAATATAATAATCTTGGCTGCGGAAAAGATGTGATAAACTCACCAAAATTCGTAATGCGATTTTATATGCATCGCCTGAATGTATCAAAATAACAGTTTAGTGCGGTTTTATGTCAACATCCATCCTGCATGAACACTGTTGTTTCAAGACACTGATATTGTTGGAGCGCTGGAATCACGGAATTGGCTAATCTATAAATGGCATTGCCTATCGGGTACAAACAATCAGGAATCTTTCGCTTCTGTAGCTTGATACATATGGCAAATGTGGTCAAACCTCCGGAAACTGCAGTTTTAAGAGGTTTGACGGCATTTCAGTGTTAGTATTTCTCATCTGCCTAGACTGAAGAATATCACGTGTGCTTTTTATAGTATATGGTCTTCAATTTGTATGTTAAGACATACAATTTTGGGGGACAAAATAAACATTAAAAAAACAGTTAAAACAACTAATTAAAAAAGAGACACCTGCTTATTTTGTTCATTTGTGGGCACCTAAAGTAAGGCTGTAGGAACATGGAGTGGCTTAGCTAATACAAAGTGATTTGTGGATGAATTGAAGCTTGATTGTTTTTCTCTTTTCAGCCATTCAGTAGGCAGAATTACGGCCAGTTTGGCACCAGGGTAGGACCTGAGTTGGCCAAGCTTATCTTGTGACGATCAGAGGTGGCAGGTGCACTTGTCATTAGAATATCACTTAACACACTTTCAGTGTTGCCCTTGCCTTGAAGTACTTCATTCCAGATTCATACAGCGCTATGATTTGTACATAATTCAGAGGCCCACAGCACAGATGAAGATGGTATACATACAGGGCACATGTCACATTGATGTTCAGGTGTAAAATCAGAACCATGTACTGGAAAACAATGAGATCTTTATGCAATTAATGGTTGGATGAGGAGCGCTCTGTGCTGCCCAAGGACATGCAGTGAGGGTAGGCCTCCCGTCATACTCCCTCCCCTATCATACTCCCTGTCATGCTCCAGAGCTGTGATATAAAAACTGTGTTTTTATTAGGGATGTGCAGGCTCGGATAGGTTCGAGTTTGCACGTGGAGTTCGGATTTTTCCCTCCAAAAAAACGGAACTCAGAACGAGGCAAAACGTCATCTTACATGGACGAACATCATCATTCCTGGACAAAAGACCAGGAATGATGATGTTCGTCCATGTAAGATGACGTTTTGCCTCGTTCTGAGTTCCGTTTTTTTGGAGGGAAAAATCCGAACTCCACGTGCAAACTCGAACCTATCCGAGCCTGCACATCCCTAGTTTTTATACATGTGTGACTCCCCTGCCATTGACCTCACCGCACATCACTGGTGCTGTCTCCATTCAGAAGATGACCCAGCAGTCTGTAGGACCCTCCGCGGCTTAGTCAGAAGGTCTGGACTCCAAAATGCGCCTTTGTGCATGCATGCCTTTATCGTGCGTCTTTCTTCTCAGCGTCCATAGCACATGGATGTACCCCTGATACACACTGTGACATTAGCACCATTAAGGTGCCCACATTCCTCTGTGCCACCACTGCATAGCACTAGGAGCATACTGTACTGCTGTTCCATTAGAAGCATAGGCGCTGTCAGTTTTGAACTGGGGCATAAAGGGCCCACCAGGGGAATGCAGCTACTTAGGAGTGTGGCCTGCTTTTGGAGGGGTTGTGGTCAGCCTCCACGGAGATTAATAACATCAATGCATTGTATAAAATACACCAGATTCCAGTGCAGTATAATGTAACATATGTATAATGTATAATTCAAGTGCACAGTCTGGAAACTGATCCCTAGAGGAGGGGGTGGGCCCTCAGGCAGTGGGGCCCACCGGGGGTTTCCCTTGTACCCTTGTGGGCCAGTCCAACCCTGGGCACTGTCATCACCTAGCACACTGCAATGCCCAAGCATACTCTTATAGCTCCAGGCTTCATCCAGCATGGAAACTGCCTTGTACCTGTTTAATCTTGTATAAAAGTCACCTGTTAATCTACAGGGTTAATAAACCTAAAACCTGATTAAGTTGCCTCTTGTGTGGACTAACCATCACTCACACACCTACTCCACAACCCAGCACACAACACTAGTACTCCTTATGCCCAAAGTTCTATTAAGGGTCATACTCTACTAAACTCTGGTAAGAGTTTATGGGCCCAGACTGCTGTACCAGCCAACTCTGGTAAAATTAATATCATGAGATTCATGTGGTTAGCACCGTGTGACTACAAGCTGGGTGCCTCTGCAGACATATGATTGTCACCTCTGCAGTAGGGCTAGCAGTAAAACTAGTAGCAAAGTCTGAAAAGAGATATTGGATCAGTGGAACTGTAAATATTAGCTGTTAATACGTATGATTGGCAATGTAGTGTTTATCAACTATGGATAGCAATGTATTGTGATCACTGTGAGTAGCAATGGGATCATTTCTATTTGCAGGGGTGGAACTACTGCCGGTGCATCGCCCCTGGGGAATAAGGGGCCTATTTCACATCATCATTTTTGATCTGCAGTGTTGTCAGCTGTCAGACTGCCACCCGTCCAGGATTGCATTGTTCAGTTAGAACTGTCAGCAATCCTGGATGGCCTGCCAGCTGGGGAGGTGATTTTAGGAGTGCCACAGGCTGGAGGACTCGAGGACTCTTCGAGTACTATCTGACCAGTCTATCCACCACCACCCAGACTGCAGTGTACCTGCACTGTTACCACTGCAGACTCGTGCCAGGGAGATCTCTGTGAAGGAAACACTTTCAGCATGTACTGCTGTCCCCTTCCCACCCACATTTACAGCCACCCAGATTCTGTCCCACAGCACTGCTGCCCTCTTTACACTGCACCTATTGTATGCATGTGCTGGGTTTGTTACTGCCCTATGCTGTCATTTTATACTGCCAGCTTGTTAGACTCCGCGCCTCTGTACTGGGTCTTAGTCAATCCCAAAGTATAGGCTCCACTATCCATCCATGAGTTTGCAACAGAATACTCTGGTCTACAAAAATGGATGCTGCTGGTAATCTGAGAAGCAAGAGTGTGATCGGGCTAATATCACACAGAGCCTACAGACACTTATGCAGCAAGTTGGTTCTTCTAACCAGTCGCCTCCGGTACATGCAACACCTCCGTCTGTGGTATCCATTCCAGCTGCTGGAGCTTCCGCTCCACTATGAATTACAAATCCTTCAAAGTTTGACGGGAATCCACAGAGCTTTCAGAGATTCCTCAACCAACGCTCGATCCAGTTTGAGGTCCAAGTGGCAAATTTTTCTTCCAAGATAACCAAAGTGGCTCATCTCACTCCTTTCCGATCAGGCACTAGTATGGTCTTTCCTGCTGCGGGAGAGGAATGATCCATTGGTCAACAATATTGTAAAATTTCTGGAAGCCTTTAGAAAGGTTTTTGATGAACCTGGATGGGTGTCCTCAGCAGCCTCAAGTATCCTGCAATTGAGACAAGACAATCAGTCCACGGACCAGTATATGGAACAGTTCTGAACCCTGGCTTTTGAGCTGGGATTGAACAATGAGGCTCTAGGAGTGCCCTTTATGCAGAGACTTTCTGAGCAATTTAAAGATTTATTAGTGTCCGGAGGACTGCCAATGACATGCTTTCCTTATGTATCCAGGTAGACCTTTGCCATAGAGAAAGAGCATGGGAGGAGCAGTCACAGCGCTTAAGCTTCAAACTTACTCCTCGTTTCACAGCTCCAACTAACCCTCATGAAGAGCAAAGGCAGATCGGGAAGTCACGTCCTCCTGCCGCGGAAAGAGAAAAAAAGTTAAAGAACAAGTGGTGCCTGTACTGTGGCGAGTGAGGTTACCTCCTTACTGGCTGTTCAAAATGCCCGGAAAATGAGAGGGCCAAACTAATCGAGGGCTGGTCAGATTAGGTGCATTTTAACACACACCAATAGAAAATGTTTCTAACCAGCTCTTGATCAATGTGACTCTGCTACTCAAGAAGTCATCAGAAACCCTCAAAGCCTTCTTGGATTCTGGCATCAATGGCAACATCATTACAGCCCAGAAAGCTAAAGAGTTAAGAATTCCTTGTATGCCTCCGCAGTCCTCACTTTGTATCATTGGGAGTGGACGGGAAATCCTGTGGCTACCATCGGCTCTCGGAATGCATTCTTCATAGGGAATTAATTTTCTTCTATTTACTCACATTAGCTGAAAGTCCAATCATCCTGATTCTTCCATGGATAAGTAAACATGCCCCCACATTAAATTGAAGCAAACCCCAAGTCCTGTCATGGTTGTTGCAGTGCCATCAAAGGTGCTTACCCACAATTAGACCTCCGCATTGAGTGATTCAGAGCTCGGCTGTTTCACAAGATGACCCTCTTCCAACTCTGCATTGATCCTTCAGGTACATGTTCAGTAAGAAAGCCACTGAAACACTACCTGTGCATTGAGAGTGGGTTTGCTATATTGACCTGCTATGTGTGAAACTGTTCCCTCTCTTGCTTCCAGAGACCCAGGCGGTGTCCGAAAACATCAGGGAGAACCTTGATCTGGGGTTCATTAGGCAATCCAAGTCACCCACAGGAGCTGGTCTAATCTTCATTAAAAAGAAGGATGGAGATCAAAGACTGTGTTTTGATTACCGGGTCCTGAATGCCATCACCATCAAGGCTCAGTGCCCACTACCCCTGATCCCAGAACTCTTTGACCAAGTTAAAGGGGTAAAGATTTTTTCCAAGTTGGATCTTTGCGAGGCCTATAAACTAATCAGGATATGAGCTGGGGACAAATGTAAGATTGCCTTCAAAACTTGTGATGGTCACTATGAGGTCATGCCTTTTCGGATTAAGCAATGCTCCTGCTGTTTTCCAAAAGTACATGAATAACATCTTCTGAGACCTGTTATACAAGTGCATGGTGGTGCATCTGGATGACATCCTGATATTCTACAAAGATGTAGTGAGTCATCGTCAGCACATATGTGAGGTGCTGTCACAACTCCGGACTAACCAGCTCTTCTGCAAGTTAAAGAAATGCTCCTTTAAGCAAAAGGAGCTGGCATTCCTGGTATACATCATTTTGGGTTCTAGACTAAAGATGGACCCAGAGAAATGTTCTGCCATTGTCAATTGGCCTCATCCAGTGGGGTTAAAGGTGATACAATGCTTCCTGGGCTTCTGTAACTTCTAACGGCAATTCATCAGGAACTACTCATCTGTTATGGCCCCCACTGTTCTCACCAACAAAGAGAAGATATTAGGGTATGGCCTTCCAAGGCAGAAGAAGCATTAACTCATTTAAAACAGTGTTTCATCTCAGCACCCAATTTAAGACAGCCTGGGACCAGCCTTTCTTTCTGGAAGTGCCTCTACAGTTCAGGTTGGAGTGGTGCTCTCGCAAAAATAAATGAAATAAAAGTGGTACTTTTGTGGCTTCTTTTCTTGTAAATTCTCAGCTATGGAGAAGAAATATGCCATTGGGGCCAAAGAACTATTAGCCATCAAGCTGGCCCTGCAAGAGCGGCATTACCTGATAGAGGTGGCAAAATTCCCTATTATAGTTTATACTGACCACAAGACTCTTACATACATTAAGACAGCCCACTGCCTGAAGTACCATCAGTCCAGATGGTCATTATTCTTCAATCGCTTCAACTTGGTGATCACCTACCAGCTGGGTAGCAAAAACACCAAAACTGATGCTTTGTCCTGGGTATTCTGTTCTGCCAAGGAGGATTGCTCTGGAAGAAAAGCCTATTCTGGACCCTACTTGTTTTTATAGCAGTAACCAACAAGGTCAAGTTTGCCCCGCGGAAGACACTAGCACCTGAACTACATGCACAGTTACTCCAATGGGCACATTGTTCACGTTTCACCATTCAAGTGGGTATGAAGAGAACCCTGGAGTTAATCCTCAGGGATTAATGGTGGTCTTCTGTCTGTCAAGATGTTGAGAACTTTGTAGCAGCCTGTACAACCTGTGCTTAACAAAAAAAGTCTACCTCACCCTTCCTCGGGTTCCCTATGTCCACTATCAGTGCCTGATCATCCTTAGTCCTGTATCTCTATGGACTTTGTTATGGATTTACTATCCTGCCAAGACTTCAATACCATCTGGGTGGTGGTGGACAGATTTTCCAAGGTTGCTTACTTCATTCCATTAAAAGGGCAATCCCTCAGCCCCGCAAGTGGCTGAAACATCTTTAGGTTGCACAGGTTCCCCAAGGACATTGGGCCTCATTCAGAGGTGGTCGGAGGATGCAAGCGGTCGCTCAGAAACTGGGCGGCCACTTGCATCCTGACCGCCCGCCTCTGTTTCGGTCATTAGGCTGTGGGTTTACACCCACAGCTCTAACGACTGCTAGGGTGATGGTCGCGATGGTCAGAGACCATCGCGACCATCGGGGCTTACGACGAGACCCTAGGGTAGGGTCTCACTTGTCGTAAGCCCCGGAGAGCTTCTGGCTCTGTCAGAACTGGAAGCTCTCCACTGACATCACTAGTGATGTCAGTGGGGCCTCCCCCAAACAGTAGGCATTCCCATGGGAACGCCTCCGTTTGGGCTGCCACCCCCCTGGCCCGCCTTCCAAATGGGGTGAGCTGTCAATCAACATCGACAGCTCACCCCCTTTGGAAAGAGACCCGATACGACCGGCGCTGCCGGTCGTAGCGGGTCTCACGCATGCGCACGAAGGAGCCGGCTCCCTCATGCGCATGTGCACTAGACATACATCGGGGCGGCCATGCGGTCGTAGACCGTATGGCCGCCTCTGAATGAAGGCCATTGTCTCAGACCGTGGGGTGCAATTTACCGCTAAATTCTGGAGGTCACTATGTAAGTGCTTTGGGATTAACCTGAGTTTCTCATCAGCCTACCACCCTCAGAGTAATGGTCTGACAGAGCGAGTAAACCAGGATCTGGCATTCGCATAATTAGGCACGCCTGCGTTTCATCCAATAAAGATGATGGAGTATCCTTGTTGCCATGGGCTGAACTCGCTCACAATAATCTGCTCCACAAGGCATCAGGTCACTCTCCATCCTTCAACTAGATACCAGAGTTACCAGCCCTCTGTCAATATCACTTCCAGTCATCTGTGATAAGATAAACCGTTTCCTAAATATCTGGAGAGAGGTAAAAAAGGAACTGTGCAAGGCCTCTTCAAGGTACAAACTGTTTGCTAAGAGGAAGAGGGGTCATTTACTGAGTCCTGAGTCTGGTTGCAAATAAACATCTGTGATTGAAGTTGCCACAATGAAATTTGCTCCAAGGCTCATTGGGCCCTATTCATGCTCCTCAACTCCTCCAGAAATTTCACCAGAAATTCCCTAACAAGCCATTTGTTGTTTGTATGGCAGCACTAGGGACCTCATTCAGAGTCGGTCGAAGCGGCCGCACGGTTGTACGGGAAAAGGGGCTGGATATGCTAATGATTCCCTCGCCAGTTGCATCCCTAAGTTCGGATCGGTAGCTGGCCGACCAAGGGGAGGAAGCGGCCGGAATTCAAAAGAATACGCCCCCTTCTCGTACGAATTGCGCGTCATCTCTGGGCATATAAGGATTAATCGAGACCATCGGGAACCATCGGAACAGGTCGTAGAGCTTAAGGTTGACCATACCTCTCTTAAGCTCTACGATCATGTCAGTGTAAAAACCTCCCATGTGACATGTGCCATGACGCTACTTTGTTAATTATGCACTCCCATAAAACCGTATACACTCCCATAAAACGCCATTCGCATAATTAGGCACGCCTGCGTTCAGATCTCCACTCCCCCGTTTTCAAGCACCTTCCCCTGTTACCACCCACAAACGCCTCAATCTGTCACTCAAACAACCGACCTGGCTGTGTTCAAGGAGAGTGAAATTTCTGTTCATAGCGGCTAGTTTGCGCACGCACATTGCGAACTTTACGCAAGCGCAGTATAGCGAACATCGGTGGCGTACGACCGTGTGGCCGCTTCGACCGACTCTGAATGAGGTCCTAGGTTCCAGAGACTATGGCGGGGCAGTGGGCAGTGTCTTAGTCAATCCCAAAGTACAGGTAAGCATCCACTATCCATCCTTGAGTTTGTGACAAACTATTAATAATAAAATAACTCTGATTAATTTTTTTGCAGTCTCCCTTTAATCTTTACCATTTGAGGCATTGTATATTTATATGAAGAAGTGTAGTACCATGTAGAATTTAGTATTTTTAATTATATAAATACTTTATTATGGAGTTCTTTAGAAGAATGAAATAATACAATTTATAAATATGATTTATAAACATAATTTATATACAGTAGCAGCATATTAAATACAGTTAGTGCACAATTAAAAACATACAAATACAATTATAATTATCATTGCCAAATAGCTCTGCAGAGAAAAATACCAATAGATGAAAGCATTGTAGATGAAATGATTGTAACAATCAATGTGTTATCGCAACAGATCAGATACAATGTTCGGTAGTAATGATCAGGGGAATATAGTCAATGTATCCAAATGGTATTTGACATCTCAGTATGAAACAATTCCCATTAAACTCACTCCTGTGTTGCTGACACTGATAAGTGCTTCCAAAAGCGTGAGCTGCAGTCTCGTTATTAGCTCATATATAGATGAAAGGAGTAGAGGATAGAAAACCAGCCACTAGGCAGGAGATCCAATGGAATATTTGTCTGGGCACAATATCTCACCTGCACACCTATTACCAGTCCCAGGGTGTATACGATTGTAGCTGTGTACGTCCGCAGGTGATAGCAGTAAGCCAGGAAGTGAGGATTGCTCTCCGTTCCGATGTTATAGCAACTGGACTACAATGTGCATGCTGGTCCATGTGCACTACAAGCATGTAGCATGAGCGTCTCTGCAGATCGTTGCAATCAGCAGGGGAGTTAAAGGGGTGCTCCCAGAGTGGGTACTTGGCTGAGAACCAAATAAAGGGTCCGTATAATGTGCTTTACTGAGTTCTTGTTGCAACCAAACATCTGTGATTGAAGTTCCCTCAATGAAATTTGCTCCTAGGCTCATTGGGCCCTATTTATGCTCTTCAAGTCCTGCAGAAATTTCACCAGAAATACCCTCAAACAAGCCATTTGCTATTTGTTGTTTGTCTGACAGCACTGGGCTCCAAGGACTATGGCGAGGCAGAGGGCAGGAGGTGCCAGTACCTGCTGCAGTGAGTGCCGCTGGCTATCAGCTACTGTGGGCTCACCAGTGATCTTTCGCTCCTCCCAACTGCAGCATGCTGCTTCCTGCTTAGACTACACAGGCAGCTCCCATAGGCATGTGTGCACTGCTCTGTGCAGGATTTAAAGTGCCAGATGCACCAAAATTGAAACTTAATTGGACTTCCTAAGGAAAATCATCCTATTATAGGAAGCCCCTGGGAGTACTTCCCTGCAATCTCCATCACCTCTGATGACCATGGCTTTATTCCTTTCCTGTTTCCATCTGATCATTGGTACTGCTTCATTTGCATGGTTCTGACCTGGTTTGTTGACTATACTTTGGATGAAGGCATTTTACTTATATAAGTTTCAAATAATGATCAGCCAATCTAATTGTATGAGATCTGATTGTATGAGATCTGACTGTATGCTATTGTGATTTATAATATTGCACCATTCCTTGGGCTTGTTCTATTCTGTATTCCAATAGGATAAATTTGGTGATCCTGTAAAAATTATCACAGCGTGCGGTTATGGGATGTCATTAATACAAAGTTCTTACTTTAAATATACTTTAAGTATATTTATAATTTTACATAACTGTATATTGATGTTTAGTCTTATTTTAATCAGCATTTAATATGTATTGTTTTATAGATAAATACTGCATCTCTGCTGTAAATATAAATGTAATATTATTGATGTAATGTTCTAGATCCCTTTATTTGCATTTAAGCAATGTAATGTGCTGCCCTTGAAACTCAAATATTTCCCCTCACCCATGATACTGTAAGTCAAAGGAAATTCAGCAAGGGATAGTCATCGGTGGGGCCCTCTGGCCTTTTGAAGATCCGGCTGCACACACAAAGGAGAAGGTCCTGACCTATCCAACGTCGATTATACACAGATCCCTGCCTGTACCCAATGATTTTATTCCGGAAGGACTATTTGAATGTGAACTTATAAATTGTACCGCAGTGACTGTTGGAAGTCAGTGCATTCAGAACTGAAGCCTTGTGTTGGTGCCAACCACGCATGCACATTGTAAGGGGTGGTACTCTATTTATTTCTTTGTGCAAATAAATCTTTTGGACTTTGGAACACCAAGTAAGCTGTGCAGACTTCACAATTATTTTACTTTAATAATTGGGGGCTCGCAAAGTTACTGTCACTTTTCTACTTGTGGACGAACAGAATTCGAAGTATCATGCAGATAAGAATTTGGGAAAAAGTAAAATAAATTGCATAGTCTGCGTAGATATTTGCTGTATTTTAAAATAACTTTCTGCCTCATAGTTAAGTTGCCATAAGATTTAAACTTTTATCAAAATTGTACACAGCAGCTCAGTGTTTCAAATGTCACTATTTAGTGTTCCTGGGCAGACTTGCTAGGCAAGTTAATTAGCACATGAAAACATTGAGCCAGGACACAGACAATAGAATCTGTGGCCTTCTAATAAACTAAAACTGACTCATAGTTTAGATTTTATCTAATATGTTTTGAATAGAAAAGATATCTGAATTAAAGGTACCGCCCCAGAATTAGGTTTCTCAGCAAAAGGGTGGAAGCATCTTTAAGGTAAGAAGTACACAAATCGTTCTCTTAGAGTGCATCTGGTGCTGGTAAGCCGTATGCCTACAAAAGTCCTATTGTGATTGTGTACGTAAATTGCATGGTTATGTTCAAGCATAAGTGGCTGAGTCTTTAAGTTATGTATATACTGCATTTACTGTTTGCCACTAAATTCAAATGTTTATATTTGTTCTGCTATAGTATAGTATACTGAAGTAAATTGTTAGAAGTTTCTGGGAATAAGCTACCAGCAATAGACAATTCCTGTACAGGAAAAAGTGTGTATGTGAATTGTGTGTTGAAAATATTGTTAAAAGTGGAGGTCACGTCGCTTTAGAAATATGGGATACCCATGTGAGGTATCGAGCTGAATGCCCAGATAAGAGGCATTCAGGTTTTTGAAATATACAAGATACTGTAGGGATTAGAAGTATTTTTGTTGTGTTGTGAGGTTAGATTAGATCGAAAGTATATTTCAGAAATACAAGTGGTTAAGGCAAGAGTTTTAATCAGCTTGAATTGTTTACAACAATCATCAAAGCTTGCGGTAAATAGTTCCAACGAAAGCAGATGATTGGCCCAGCTCAGAGACAAGAAATTGTAACTGAGTGACTGTATCAGTCTTTAATAGGGTGGAAAGGTACCTTGAAGGTTGGCTTGGTGGGCTCCCAGTTGTGAAGAGTGGAGGACACGTCGATAAAGTAACATGAGCCCGCAGATGTGCACCGTGGTCTGTTTGCATAAGGCAGTAATAATGACCGATGTGCAGGTCGAATTAAGACCATTAGAGTCAGCAAGGTATATTATGCACAAAAAGTATGGTGTGAATGCAATACTGTACTGTGATAAGTGGATGAAACTGACTGCAAAATGTGTGAAACCATTTCCTAGTGTTGGTACCTTTGACCCAGAAATTTTGAGCTCAGTTAAAGATACGTTAAGATCGCTGAAGTTGCGACTTAAACATAATACATGTTTGAATTTGTGGCTACATGAGGGCAGTATATGGTGCAAAAAAGAAATCACACATACTGGTATGAACAGAGAGATGCAGTTGGTTACAAAAGTTGCAAGCGCACCTCCTCTGCCATATGAAGATGATGGCCTAAGTACCGCTGATAAGAAAGTTAATTGTAATTTGTATTCGGTGTTGAAAAAATAAAAATATGATGGTTTTGATGAAGACAATAAACATGCTTTAATTTCTGCTGTTTCTCATTTCATTCAGTTACAGGAGGGCCCTCAAAGGAGGGAAAGGGTAGTTTCTGCTCCAGTGGCCATTGTTGAGGATCATGAGGTTCTCTCAGATGCTAATATGCCCAGGAGCATCCATGCTACTAAAACAATAGTCCCTGTAATTAGATTAAAAAACAGTGAACCTGCAGGACTACACCCTGTATACACAATAGCTGTTCCTAATGGTAAGCCTGACAAGGATGGTATGATCCCAGTTAGAAATGTAGCTATGCATTGTCCTCGGAGTAGATCTGAATTACGGTCAATTATTGCTGAATTCCCAGATCTGAGGAAAGATCTCACAAATTGTCAAAAATGTATTAAGGATTTGGGTAATGCCCACGAACCCACAAATAAAAATTTGAGACTAGTATTAAGGGCATGTCTTCTTCCCACAATTAATGTGCAAAATTTTATTGAGAATAGTCAACTGGAGGAAGACAAACCTTTAACTGATGAGAATAATCAGGCAAACTTTCTTCGCATTAACACCCAGCTAAAAATTTACTTCCCTGTAGTTGTTGATTGGTATAAGATTTTCTCCATGAAGCAAAAAGATAATTAAAATGCTTTAGAATATTTCCATAGAGCTTTTTTGGATATGGCCAAGTATACAGGAATATCTGACATAAAAGAGAATGTGAATCACAGGGAAGTGGCTGTTTCAGTTCTTATGGATGACCTTAAGGACAATTTGAAAACAAGAGTTCAGACCTCTATTCCAAATTGGAGAGGAATCACGATAGATGCCCTTAGGGAATCAGCTATTGACCATGATAAAAATATAATCAAAGTGAAATGCAAAGTGAAAAATTAATGACTGTGAGTATACAGTCCATGCAGGAACAGAGGGCCTGATTCAGACCCGGTCGCTCTGACAGGGTCGGTCTTTTTTTTTGAATCAGGGTCGGTCTTTTTTTTTTTTACCACCCACAGCTATAGCGAGCGGCCAGGAAGATGGTCTCGATGGTCAAGACCATCGCGACCATCGGGCTTGCGACGAGACCCTTGTGGTAGGGTCTCATTGCCGCAATCCCCAGAGAGCTTACGGCTCAAACAGAGCCGAAAGCTCTCCCACTGACATCACTTGTGATGTCAGTGGGGCCGCCCCCAAACGGTAGGCGTTCTCATGGGAATGCCTCCATCTGGGCAGCCACCCCCGTGCTGTCACACCCCCTTTGGTGTGAGACCCAGAGTGACGGCTTGCCCGTTGCTATCCGGGTCTCGCGCATGTGCACAACGGAGCCGGCTCCATCATGCGCATTCGCTCTGGGCCACCATCGACCCAGTTGCGAGCGCTCAGCGCTTGCGACCGAGTCTGAATCAGGCCCAGAATCCACAGCAGCAAAGGTACATTGGACAGTATGGTAAGGAAAGACAACCACAGTCAGGTAAGTAGACAAATAGGACATATGGCCAGGAAATGTAAATTGGGACAGTATAAGAAGGGAAATAAAGACTATTCTCAGGTACATGGGAACAATTACCCTACACATAATCAGGAACAGGGTAATTGACCTAGAAGGGACCAAGGAATAGAAAGAGGCCCTCCATATGGGAATTATCCAGAGAATACCCAAGTATCTGATGCTACATACCAGAGACAAACACAAATGATAACCACAAATGCTACACATGAGTATGTCAATAACTCTTGAAGTTTAGGTCATACCTGTATGCTACAGCCAGTTAGATTGACAAAAATCCTCAATGATGAACCTAATGTAGAAATTAATGTTTCTGGTACTAATCAAACTTTTATTGTAGATACAGGGACAACCAGATCTTTAATACCCTCTCCTCTAAATTTGTCTATTACTAGGAAAACCATTCCGGCTGTGGGAGTGACAGGAAAAGTGCATCATTACCCTTTAACCGCACCAGCAGAAGTTACTATTGGACCATTGCAAACAAAGCATTCTTTCCTTTTAGCTACAGAGGCTCCAAGTAACCTGCTTGGGCGGGATTTATTATGGGAATTGTGATGTGTTACCTATTGTACCCCTGATGGTGTGTTTTTGGATATTCCAGGAAATCATGCACAGGAGGTACAGGATATATTAGACACTCCACAGAGGTTAATGATGCATTCTACTATTATAGACCCATGTCCATTACAGATAGAGCAAATGTTATCACAAATACCAGGTTCCTTATGGACTAAAGATGGACAAGACACTGGATTGATGGCTAATGTAGAACCCGTTATGATTCACCTGAAACAAAACAGGCAGGCTCCAAAGATACCACAGTATCCTTTAAAACAGGATGTAGAATTAGGAGTATATCCTGTCATTGAACGGCTGCTGCAACAAGAAATAATAATATGTACCTCCAGCATAGCCAATAGTCTCATTTTTCCTGTAAAAAAAGTGGTGGGAGGGGCTATAGAATCATAAAAGATCTAAGAGGGGTCAATAAAGTTGTTGAAAGTCAATTCCCTGTAGTGCCTAATCCAGCTGTCATTCTTATGCAAATTTCTTATTCTACAACCTATTTTACTGTCATTGACCTATGTTCTGCTCTCTTATCTGTCCCTCTTCACCCTGACTGTCAGTATCTCTTTGCTTTTACTTACAAAGGTGTACAGTATACTTGGACAAAATTTCCTAAAGGGTTCATTGACAGTCCAAGTATTTTCTCAAAAGCATTATATGATTGCTTATGATCTTTCCAACCTGAAAATGGGTTTGTCCTAATTCAGTATGTGGATGATTTGTTGTTATGTTCTGACTCATTTATGTCATTCCTATCTGATACTAAACAAATATTGCTTCAACTCTCACAAACAGGACATAAAGTCTCCAAGGACAAATTACAGTTATGCCAGACTAAGGTAAAATATCTGGGACACTGTCTCACACAGGGACTCAGACATCTGACACCAGACCAGATTAAGGCCATACAAGATGTGATGCTACCCCAGAATCAGCAGCAAATCTGTACTTTCCTCGGAATGTGTGGCTACTGTAGAAATTGGATACCAGGATTTTCTGTTAAGGTATTACCATTGCAGGAGCTGGTCTCATCATCTAGGCCTGAATGCATTTTGCATACTGAGGAACTAGTGCAAGCATTTCAGAGCCTCAAAGACAGTTTTACCAAGGTTCCTGCTTTAGGGATACCTGACTATGAGAAGCCTTTCCAATTATTCTGTACTGAAATTGCTGGTTGTGTGGCAGGAGTCCTAACTCAGGAACATGGTGATGTTAGGTGACCAGTAGCATACTACAGTGCCCAATTGGACATTGTGGCACAATCACTCCCAACATGCCTAAGAAGTGTAGCAGCAGCTGCCCTTCTGGTAGGTAAGATCGAGAATATAGTACTAGGTCATTACTTAACCATCTATGCACCACATGCAGTATCGGCCCTAACAAATTCAGCCCAGACCAGGCATGTCTCTTCAGCCAGGTTTATGAGGAAGGAGTTGGCGCTAATGGCACCAGCAAACATCATGATCAAAAGGTGCAATATGCTAAACCCAGCCACGTATTTACCTAAGGTGCTGTGTAATGCACAAAGGGTGGATGAGATTCTATCTGAAGGAGAATTTAATGGGAATACGAACAAGCATGACTGCATGGATTACGTGAGCCAAACCTTTACTGCATGGCCTGACATACATGACACCCCCATTGAAATGCAGATTTGACTTTTCATACAGATGGGAGTTGTCATAGACAGACTGACACTGGAGAGCTATGTACAGGGTATGCTGTGGTAAATGACGAAGAGACAGTTGAAGCTGAACCCCTTGGGCCACCTCTCTCAGCTCAATAGCAGAACTGATAGCACTGACAAGAGCATGTGAATTGGCAGAGGGTAAGTCAGTTGATATTTATACTGATTCAAGATATGCTTTTGGGGTCATCCATGATTTTGGTTTATTTATGGCACCTTAGAAATTTTATGACAGCAGCAAGCACACCACTGGCACATGCACGACATACAGTATACAAAGGCTTTTGACAGCCATACAACTACCAGGAGAGGTAGTAGTCATTAAGTGTAAAGCACACACATATGACAGAGACCCAGTGTCACTTGGCAACAGTTGGGCAGATGAAGTCGCAAAGTGGGCAGCAGGCCTACCTGTAAATACAAGTGTTACTAAGATAATGATGTTTGAAGTTGTAAGTGTACAGAAACTAACTGAAATGCAAGATTTGTGTTCCCAGCAGGAAAAGGCCATCTGGAAGGCAAAGGGATGTAGTCAGGAGTCTTCTGGACTCTGGAAGGATGGACAAGTAAGGCCAGTAACCCCCAAGACATACCTTCCAAGCCTAGCAGAGGCTGCACATGGTCTGACTCATCTGGGTAAGGAAGTTATGTGTAAACTTGTGAGTGCATATTTGTGTGCACCAGGATTCTCTTCACAGGTTGTTAAGAGGGCAATGTCCTGTCTTACTTGCTTGAGAAAGAACACTGGGAAAACAATACCAACAGAGCCACCCCATATTCCTCCTACAGATGGACCTTTTCATGTAATACAAATCGACTTCATCCAATTACCACACTGCAGGAATTTAAAGTATGTATTAGTTTGCATTGACATTTTCTCTAACTGGACAGAAGCCTATCCAGCTGCCTCTAATACTGCTGTTTTTACTACTAAGAAAATTGTTCAGGAATTTGTGTGTAGATTTGGTATTCTCAAAGTGATTGAAAGTAATTGAGGTACTCATTTTACTGGTGAAGTTTTCCAGAACATGTGTAAACTCATGGGTATTGGTAGCAGGTTGCACACTCCCTATTGGCCCCAGGCTAGTGGATGGGTGGAGAGAGTCAATGGGACTATTAAGAGCAAACTGAGTAAAGTGATGGTTGGAACTGGGTTAGCGTGGCCAGAAGCATTGCCACTAGTCTTGCACAGCATCAGGACCACTCTAAAACCACCTCTTTACATGTCACCTTTTGAGATACTTTTTGGTAAACAACCCCATGTGATTATAGATCCTGAAGAAGATTTAAAGTGCAACAATGCAGTGGCTGTTTAGTACCTCATAACAATGAGTAAGCACATGAGGAAGCAACAAAAAAACTTGAAATTATTGTCTCCTGAGATGCCAGAATCAAAATGCCATGAGATTGAGCCTAGAGAATATGTTATGATCCAAAAGTTCTTACATTCAAGTTGTTTAGTAGACAGGTGGGAAGGACTGTTCCATGTTTTGATGACCAGCACTACAGCCTTGAAGGTAGCCAAAAGAGATACTCGGATACATGCCACCCACTGCAAGAAAGTCAGTAATACTGAGAAGATTCCAGACCAAGCAGAGCTAAACCTGTTACACCGTCACTCGAGAATCTATTCCGTGAGACTTGAAGAGACAATTGCCATTAAACACCTGAAATCAAGATCCAACAAAAGATCTACTTCTACAGCATTGAAGATCACAGTTCTTTTGGACTTGTCTCCTCTTTTTTTTTCTCTCTCTCTCTTTTCCAAATTTTTGTTTTTTCCCCAGGACAACCTATTTTTGCAAAGGTAGTCAAGTGATGGAGAATGAGTTTGGTGGTGCTGCTGAAGGTGTGGAATCAGAGAAATTGATAGAAAATTTGGTCCAACCTAATGCATTGTTCAATTTTAGTATAATAAATAGATCTGATCAAACTTTGGGATTTTGAAACACTATGGAGGGTTTGCAAATATTATGAGCCCATAATTGAAGAAGAAAAAGGTCTATGTATTCATAATAGTGATTTGAAATAGGTAAACATCCTTTAAAGGAGTAGTATTTATTGGTGGAGGGTAAAGAAATGTATGTATATTTTGAAATATTTAAATTGGCTCTATTGAGGAAAGAAATGTGAACAGATTTAGCCATACATAATTATATGCAAAGTGAATGTTACACTAGACATCGTAGAAAATTTAGCCCTACATTCCCCAAGCATCCTTTATAGGTTAGATAAGGTTCCACATCTTACCAATGGGCCCTAGGTATCTGCTGAGCATGTATAAAGGTCATCTTACCCTTTTCCTTTCAATTGAATGATCGTTGTCTGATTTGTATTTTATATATATACTGTATATATATATATATATATATAAAACAAAGTTTTATGTCTGGCTGAATGTCATAAGTTAAGAAGGTATGATAGCATTTTGTGAACTATCAAATGATGTACTGTTAAAGCTAGATATGTTGGATTAAGGCATTTTACTTATGTAAGTTGCAAATAATGATCAAGCAATCTGATTGCAGGGGATCTGATTGTATGCTATTGCGATTTATAATATTGCACCATTCCTTGGGCTTGTGCTGTTCTGTATTCCAATAGGATAACTTTGGTGACCCTGCAGAAATTATCACACCGTGCGGTTATGGAATATCATTAATACAAAGTTCTTACTTTAAATATACTTTCAGTATATTTATAATTTTACATAGCTGTATATTGATTTGTAGTCTTATATTAATCAGCATTTAATATGTATTTTTTTATAGATAAATACTGCATATCTGCAGTAAATATAAATGTAATATTATTGATGTAATGTTCTAGATCCCTTTATTTGCAGTTAAGCAATGTAATGTGCTACCCCTGAAACTCAAATATTTCCCCTCACCCATGATACTGTAAGACAAAAGAAATCCAGCATGGGATAGATATCAGCGGGGCCCTCTGGCCTAATGAAGATCCAGCTGCACACACAAAGGAGAAGGTCGTGACCTATGCAACGTCAAGTATACACATATGCATTGTAAGGGGTGGTACTCTATTTATTTCTTTATGCAAAAAAATCTTTTGGACTTTGGAACTCCAAATAAGCTGTGCAGACTTCACAATTATTTTAGTTTAATAACTTGTATGCTTTATGACGTACCCCGCTACACTCCAGTGTACACCAGCACCTGTACTAGGGAACCAAATCAGAGAGCCACAACCTGCATGTTGGACACAGGTCCAACCTTTCTGGTGAATACCACCACAACTTTGGACTCCACACCTCCATACTGGGTCTTAAGGTGCCCACACACATTCCGATGTGCTCACGATACGATTTTTTTTGGCCAATTTACTCATGAACTTTCACGGGAGCTCCCTTGCCGTCGTGATCACGATTTTGGAAAAAAGACACCCAATCTGTCGATAGATCTCACGATCTTTCGGATCATACGCATCGTGAGATTGGCCATAACAAATCGTGAGTTTAAAAAAAAAAAAAAAAAACAGGTTCGTGACTATTGGTGGGAAATTTAAATAGCCATAACAATGGGAGGGGCTATCTAGGGAATATAAAAAGCAGGCACCCTTTAAACTCTGTGTACATTCTGCTCTGCTACTAGATGAGGCTAGGTGTATTCTTGCTGAATCCTGTACATTGCTACTGTGCTCTTTGTATTTGGCTTGCCTTTTACAAAGTTTATTCTACCTGCAAGTGTGTGCTACCTACCTGCATTCTATCCTGTTCCTGATTTCTGTACTGATGCGTCCCTATCAGTATAGAGTGTTGGTTGCTGAAGCCGGGGTCCGGGAGATTAGGAAGAGGGCCCAGCGAAGAAGGACGAGAGCATGCTGGACCAAGGAGTGGCTTCTACAAAGGGATACCCGCTCTCACATGTCCCTGCTGATGGAGATCAAGGAGAACAACCCGGACGACTATCAGAACTACCTGCGCATGGATCACGCCACCTTCCAAGAATTGCTGCATCTGGTGACCCCCCACATCCAGAGATAGAACACAAGGTGGCGGAGGGCAATCCCTGCTGAAGACAGACTGGTGGCTACCCTGAGGTACCTGGCTACATGAAGGTCATTTGAAGACCTGAAGTTTGGGACACTCGTCTCACCTCAGTCCTTGAGCGTCATCATTCCGGAGACCTGCAAAACCATCATAAAAGTGCTACAGTACCAGTATTGCAAGGTAAGTTAAAAAACAACACCACACATTGGTTTCTTGTTTAAAGAATTTTTTTTAACATTTTTACTCAACATAAAGCAAAAAATAGCCTTCATTTAGTACAATGTGCACTGACCTGCAGGCAACTGAAAGTGTGCATTAAAATGTTTACAATATCCTTTTTTAGTAACAAGTTCACAAAAGAACATTGTCACCAAATTTTATAAATCCCAATAGGTAGCCGGCTGTATGTGATAGGGTGGGTCAGACGCCAGTTTGAACAGGCCAATACACACATGGCACAAGTATACATTGTGGCCCCGACTTCCAGCAATGTGTACTTGTGCCATGTGCGTAGTGACCTTGTCCAAATGGCGTCATCACCACCCTATCCCATGCAGCAAGCACCTATTAGAAATCATAAAATTTGGTGACATTAAAAGCAAGAAAAAATTTACATCTCTGTATATTGGGGCGACTCATCCACTGCATCCAGCAGAGCATTATACAAGGTTGTGCTGGTGCTTGGTGGGGGAGTAATATCTAACTGGGCAGGGGAGGGACGGACATACCTATTTGGGGCAGGGGAAAATAGCATTGGATCTGCAATGTATGTAGAATTTGTGAGATTTTTGCTCATACAGCGACTCAACAGGTCGTGGGTTAACCTTAGAAAATTTCTTTGGATATCTGTATCCATATTTCTCCATGTGCTGTTCACATGAGCTGTGAAATCATCTATTGCATCTGGGGGTTTCTGCAGCAGCCGTTCTGCATTTTGGAAAAAATTGTCCTCACGTTCAGTAAGATTCTCCTTTCTTCCTTGTTTTTTTTTTCTTTTTTTGGGGTTGTTGAGAAGATGAGGGTCCAGGTGGAAGTGGAGTTTCCACTTGTGTGGTATTCTCCGGCTCACTGTCACCACCGAGCAGACTGAGGTCTGGTGTGGATGATAAATCAGGGTGTTGGGTGGGAGTCTATATAGGAAAAAAAAATATAAAAAAATATTATAGTCATGTTTTAACCCCTTTTTTACTATTTTTATAGTTTCCTAACACCGTGGAGGAGTGGACCAGCATCACAGAAGATTTTGAACAATGTTGGAATTTCCCTAACTGCGGAGGAGCCATCGATGGCAAACACATCCGCATCAACCCACCTGCCAACACTGGATCGTATTACTACAACTACAAAGGATTCTTCAGCATTGTTTTCATGGCAGTGGTGAATGCCAACTACGAATTTCTGTTTGTGGATGTCGGCAAGAATGGCCTTGCTTCGGATGGTGGGTCCTTCAAAAAGACGGCTTTCTACCAGAGACTCGCCAACAAAACCCTCAACTTGCCCTCACTGGACCAGACAAAGCACGGCCTAAATTACGTTTTCGTTGCAGATGAGGCTTTTGCATTACATGAACATGTGATGAAGCCATTTGCACACAGGGGCCTGACCAAAGAGGAAAGGATCTACAACTACCGTCTATCCCGGGAACAGCACATTGTGGAAAATGCGTTTGGAATAATGAGCAACCACTTCCGCATTTTCTACACCACCATCAATCTACATGTGGAGAAGATAGATTGGGTCGTGATGGCGTGCTGTGTGCTGCACAACTTTCTGTGGAGAAAATCTACTCAACGAGGACCAGTCCCAGCTAGACCAGAAGATGTAGGACTCCTGGAGGACATTGAACATTTGACATCTGTGTCTGCACCTCCAACTACAACAACATCCACCACACGTGCCAAAGAAGTGAGGGAGGAGTACATGACCTATTTCAATGGACCAGGTGCTGTATCATGGCAGGAGGACTGTCTGTGAACTACTGACTAAATTGGACATTTTGAATTTAACAACAAAAACATTAAGGATTTTGGTTTAACATGTGTCACTACTTACCAAGACTTCTGCAACTTCCTCTTCTCCCTCACGCTCAGCCATGTGGTAGTACCACAGTGCAGGACTATATATTTCATCTGTGCCCGCTACTGATTTTTTGGAGTCATCCACCTTCTTTTTTTCTTTGATGTACACTGTCCTGAGATTTTGAATCTTTTGCCGTACAGTTTTCAGGTCTGCATCAGATATGTATTTTTTCATATACCCCAAAAGTTCCTCTAGTGCGGCCAACTTGTGCGACTTATTGTGGTACTTCCGAGAACTGATATTCCACAGACACTCTTTCGAGTGCAGGATTTCAATGAATCCTGTAACGAATTCACGTTCAGAATCCATGGACATTATCTATGAATAAGAAAAAAAAGGACATTTAAATATTTGTGTATAGAGTTTTGTTAAATGTAATGTTGTTATAGTTCACATTTTTAATGTTTTAATATCTTCTTTTTTACAGGTTTTTAAAGGTTTGTTATGGTATTCTAATCGTGTTTTCTTTTACAGGAATGTCATGTGTTCATTGCTTGGTAATATAATGTTTTTCTTTGTTTGACAGTATGGGTTTTCCACCTTTGGGCCTGTCATTGTGGTAGAATTACAGATCCCAGGATGCCCTAAAAACAGTTTCAAAAGTGGGTGGCAGGTCATCCTGGGATCTGTAGTTCCACAACAGCTGGAGACCGAAAGGTAGAAGACCCCCAGCTTTAAATAATGTGTTTTTAAATGTAATGTATGGTGATTATTTTGTAAAATACGTGTTTATTTATTTATTTTTTTGTTATATTACACACATTGGTGGGCAGTGGGGGAGCTTAATGCATGACCCAGCCACCGCCCGCCTCGATACGGCGGGCGGTGGCTGGGTCATGCATTTATTACCTGGGGGCACACATTGGTGGGCAGTGGGAGCTTAAATGCATGACCTAGCCACCGCCCGCCTCAATATGGTGGGCGGTGGCTGGGTCATGCATTTATTACCTGGGTGCACACATTGGTGGGCAGTGGGGAAGCTTAATGCATGACCCAGCCACCGCCCACCTCAATATGGTGGGCGGTGGCTGGGTCATGCATTTATTACCTGGGTGCACACATTGGTGGGCAGTGGGGAAGCTTAATGCATGACCCAGCCACCGCCCACCTCAATATGGTGGGCGGTGGCTGGGTCATGCATTTATTACCTGGGTGCACACATTGGTGGGCAGTGGGGAAGCTTAATGCATGACCCAGCCACCGCCCACCTCAATATGGTGGGCGGTGGCTGGGTCATGCATTTATTACCTGGGGGCACACATTGGTGGGCAGTGGGGAGCACATATTGGTGGTCAGTGTGGTTGTATTTAAACTGTACCAATACTCACCAAAAATTGTCCAAAAAAAGAATCCAGTGTGCAGGCTCCTCAATGTGCGACTGTCTTGCTCCATACAAGATGCTGCACAAGATGGCGATGGGCGTGTCCAGGCTTCTGTCAGTCAAATTCCGCATTGTGTGATGAATCGTACGATTCATCATGAGGGAAAAAACCCTCACGATCGGCTTCCATCGTGTTCATGGTTGGCTAATCTGCCCTACAGCACGGCAGAGCAGAAGATGCGATGTACGACGACTGGGGACGCGCATCGGCATCGTGCTTGTGAGTATAAACTCATGATTTGTACTTTTTTTACCTGATTCGTCATCACGAATCGTCAAAATCGACCAGATAGTGTAAAATATCGCTATGTGTGTGGGCACCTTTAGTCAATCCCAAAGTACAGGTAAGCATCCACTATCCATCTATGAGTTTGTGACATACTATTAATAATAAAATAACTGTGATTCATTTGATGCATAGTATATTTATACTACCAAAGTTCATTAATTCATTTTTCTTAATGGGATTTCCACCATCTAGCCTCAAATAATCTGCCACCAGGAACTCGGTTTCTCGTCCATCTAGAATATCTGGTATAATAAGCAGGCCCGACGACAGGGGGGTATAAAGGGTACGTACACTCATCCCGGGCCTCACGTTCAGAGAGGCCCCGAGGATCAGTGGTACAAAATGGGCCGTGGCATCTACTGTAATAGTTTTTAATAAACTAAACAGTGCTGCTGCCTGTTCGGCACATGGATGCAAAAAAATGTATTAAGCCTCAGAAACACCCTTCAATTACCCCCATCAGTTGGTCTGGACCGCCACTGCATATTATAAGAATTACGTCGATGCGCATGACATCATTGCATATGATGCTGTCCCTGCCGCCGCGGCCCGGTAAACCAAAGAAGGGGAATCAGGGATCAGGAAGTAATCACCGCCGGGCACAGTGATAGTATAATAGTATAGCTCCGTAAAGCTGCAGGCCTGAATGAGGTCCTATGTGTATTTGCACTTGTGATTAATATAGTTGGAGTCTATAAGATATAATGTATAATATTGTGCAAACTACCCTAATGTGCATATCAATGGCGCTATGTTTAATATTTGATGCTTGCTTATTGGGTAATTGCCATGTTAATTGGCAGTGTCAGCGTTATACAAACTCTGTGTGTTAGATGTGTTGTCCCTCTGGTGCTTAGCAACGCGCCTGGACATAGCGCACTGGACGTGCAGATCAATTAGACATGTGTTCACTGCACGTTTGTGATTGGTATCCGTGGGTTGCATAGCAACGCGCTGTAACACTGGGCATATAATATTGTCTATATTATCCTGGTATGCTCATCAGGGGTGCTATATTTAACGCTCACTTATTTGGCTGTTACTTTAATAGATAAGTCACTCTGACTTTATACTAGCTTTATTTGCTAAATCAGTGGCTTCTCTGGTGCCTAGCAACGCGCCGCGACCCAGTGTATTATTGTAACATGTGCATAGTGCGTCCGTGACTAGCATTCAGTGGTTGCATAGCAACGAGTTGTGACGCAGTGTGATGTCTGAGCCATGTGATAGGAAGTGTTTGTCACTTCCGTGATGTGCTGCACGTGGGATCAGGCACGCTGCGGTAATGGGTATGGTATAAATTGGGGCCTGTGTGTTTAATACATGTTATGATGTCATGGGTGATACACGTGTGTTGGTGATACTACCGGCTATTAAATACAGGTGATGATTATCTTGACAAAGGTCCTCCGGGATCGAAACGTCGATTAAGGTTATTCACCCATGTGAGATATGGAATAAAAGAAATTACTGGCTATTGGTGAGTGCCCTCTGTTCTTGTTACGTACAGGACTTCCTTGGATATATTGGGACTTATTGTTAAGGCTTGGGAGGCTGCACCCCGCTGTTGGATTTATTGGACGTGAGTGCATGACCACTGGATTTTCTATATTGGCTAGATTCGGTTTTTTATGGAATTTTTTGCTTATCCTGACACCCGTCATCCATATTGGTTTTTTTGTCTACATGTGGTATATTTGCCTTTGGCATCTTTTCATGTAATTATTGTATTTTTCAAATATGATGCTTTCTTTTTAGGTTGTATTTGAAGTATTTTAGACTCCTCTTGGTGTCACTCCAATATATCGTCTGTGTATTTATTATTATAGTAAAATATTGGTATTAGAGACTTTCTAAGGATGTCTCAAGGGGCACCTAGTTTCCTTGATGAAGAGTTACTTGCACAAGCAGAATGCGGAGTTCTCTCACTAACTGATGACAATGCTGAGAAATGTTTATTTGATCAGTTTGAATTTCAAGGATTACCAGCTGAAACGCTTATAGATCTCTATTATAGATTTCTGAAATTGAAGCGTAGGGAGATAGACTTAGAATTACATGGCCAATTTTTGTCCGAATATTTCAGGACCAAACAGATTCCCCCAGGGTTTAGGATTGCTAACGTGCCCACCATGGCCGCAATAATCCAGTTTTTTGCAGCCGTTGGTGCGCCGTTCTTAATAAATGCTCCCTAGATTTAATCCTTTTAGTGGTTGAAGAGGTGGGCTCTGAATTAAGAAAAACTAAGGAGGAAATTGTTTCCTTTGATAGTCTACATAGTGGGACATTGGATAATGATAAATCTGAGAAGTGGCTGGATAAATTATCTGCACAAGTTGAGACTTATAAGAAGGATTTGGTGGCATTTAAAAGAAAAAAACTTACAACTGTTAACACCGATTATAAAAATCATACGGTATACCGGTGGCTCACTGGTGATACTGGTACTAGAAAAACATTGAGGGTTTTCAGATCGAATAGACAAGTGGCTTTATCAGCTGTTGATTCTGTTTCCCCTGTGTCTACATCTGATACAGATAATACTGAGAATACTACTACTGGTCGTTTTTTAGGGGTACCAAGTTTGGTCACTCGACAACAAAGACGCACAGGCCACACCAGAGGAGAGGTGGTTACAAAAAGAAGGGCGAGACGCAGAAGGATTTAGATCTTGTTTTTAACCTGTCGTCCACCCCATTATCGGGACCAGAAATTAGTGTTCTGTCCCGTGGTTTATCCTTTGTACCAACATTTAAGCATAATGCATTTGAATGGGGGGTTCAACACTATAGGTTTGGACGTAAAATCAGATTAAAGGAATTGTTTCCTGGTGTTGAAGGTGAAAACAGGTTAACAATAGATTGAAAAAGCCGTCGTCTTTTGATCCCCAATCCACGAATCCTAGTCTCCGTACATTCATGAGATTGACTGAACAAGATGTTACTAGCAATCGGGACCCTCGTATATTTGATAATTTGACTAAAGATGAAAGGTTGGCTGGTTGGGGAAGGAGTTGGCAGACTATCTAAGGGTTGATTACACGGTCAGTCCAATTATTTACACATTGCCTAAAGTGCACAAAGATCCGGTGCACCCCCAGGTAGGCCAATAATCTCTGCTAGGGATTCCACACTACAACCACTGGCAGTCTATGTAGATTCATTGATACAACCTATTATGGTTAACAATATGAGCTACATTAGAGATACGGGTGATTTTTTGGTGAAATTGAAAGCAATTGGTGAGATTCCATCGTGTGTGTATTTGGTGACAATGGACGTATGTTCTTTGTACACTATAATTCCCCACAAAGGAGGGCTTGATGCCCTTCGCACCTCACTAACTAGAAGTTGTAGGGGTGATGAGGGATTCAATCATCCTCCAATTGAATTTGTATTGGAATTGGTGCAATTTATTTTAAGTAATAATTCCTTCATGTACGGGAGGGATTATTACTTACAACGTTCTGAAACAGCTATGGGTTCTAATCTCGCTCCGGCCTATGCAAACATCTACATGGTGGAGTATGAGTCTACTGAGATATTCCCACGGTTCCAGGACAGGATACTCTTCTTCAAGAGATTCATAGACGATATATTTTTAATTTGGAGTGACACTCAAGAGAGTTTTATTCATATGATGACCCACTTCAACAGTTTGGACAACCCAGTGAGATTTACCTATCAAATTGATGATGTGAAGGTCAATTTTCTAGATCTTTCAATTTATAAAGATGGAAATCGGCTGGGAACCACCCTATACACGAAAGCCACTGATAGGAACACTATCTTACAAACTACGAGCTTTCATCCGACTAATTTATTGGAAAGTCTACCAATTTCACAATATCTTCGGGTCCTTCGTAACAACACAGATAATGTGAGAATGGAAGAACAACTGACCGAGATGACGATGAAATTTAAAGAACAGGGCTATAAAAAAGATGTGATACAGAGGTGACTCACCAAAGCCCGTTATGCCTTAATGGGATTACGAGGAAATGCTGTGGATAAACCTGATCGGATGGTATATGTCAGTACATATGACAACAAGACACCTTTGGTCAAGAAAACATTGAGAAAACATTGGCCTATTGTTTCATCAGATAAAAAGTTGGAAGCTGTTGGTATGCGAGCACCCATGATGTCTTATAAAAGAGGACCCAACCTCAAAGATATGTTATTGAGGACTACATTGAGACCTACACCAGAACACATGCCTACCTGGCTATATAGCCAGAAACCTGGATGCTATAGGTGTATGGGTTGTGTCACCTGCAACGCTATGCAGATGGGTCCCACTTTCCCACATCCTCTGACTGGGCGTCAGATAAAGATTAAGTATAAATTAACCTGTACTATGGATCATGTCATATATCTACTCACATGCCCGTGTGGGCTTGGATACGTGGGCATGACCACACGTTGCTTCAGAGAGAGGATGGCTAATCATAGACTATCCATCCGCCAAGCCCTATCCTCAGGAGTATCAGACAAACCAGTTGCCGTACACTTTTGTAAGTTGAACCATCAGGTTGCCACTCTGAGGTGTAGACTAAATGACTGGGTACCACCCCTTATAAGGGGAGGAGATCGGGTACTCAGACAGCGTAAATTAGAAAGTCGGTGGATATTTCATCTTGGGACTTTAACTCCGCGTGGATTAAATGAGTCCAATCCAATGACTATGTTTTTGAGATAGTGTACAATGTTCTCTACACTGGCAGTGGGTCATCATATTAGTCCCTTTTTTGGACTGCAGCTTTTTTTAATATGTATTTCTATATTTGTATTGGTATTTTATTATGTATCATGGGCCCTTATTTATATCATGCCTTTATATACCAGCTATGATTAGGATTATGTGTGTTTGCACTTGTGATTAATATAGTTGGAGTCTATAAGATATAATGTATAATATTGTGCAAACTACCCTAATGTGCATATCAATGGCGCTATGTTTAATATTTGATGCTTGCTTATTGGGTAATTGCCATGTTAATTGGCGGTGTCAGCGTTATACAAACCCTGTGTGTTAGATGTGTTGTCCCTCTGGTGCTTAGCAACGTGCCTGGACATAGCGCACTGGACGTGCAGATCAATTAGACATGTGTTCACTGCACGTTTGTGATTGGTATCCGTGGGTTGCGTAGCAACATGCTGTAACACTGGGCATATAATATTGTCTATATTATCCTGGTATGCTCATCAGGGGTGCTATATTTAATGCTCACTTATTTGGCTGTTACTTTAATAGATAAGTCACTCTGACTTTATACTAGCTTTATTTGCAAAATCAGTGGCTTCTCTGGTGCCTAGCAATGCGCCGGGACCCAGTGTATTATTGTAACATGTGCGTAGTGCGTTCGTGACTAGCATTCAGTGGTTGCATAGCAACGAGTTGTGACGCAGTGTGATGTCTGAGCCATGTGATAGGAAGTGTTTGTCACTTCCGTGATGTGCTGCACGTGGGATCAGGCGCGCTGCGGTAATGGGTATGGTATAAATTGGGGCCTGTGTGTTTAATACATGTTATGATGTCATGGGTGATACACGTGTGTTGGTGATACTACCGGCTATTAAATACAGGTGATGATTATCTTGACAAAGGTCCTCCGGGATCCAAACGTCGATTAAGGTTATTCACCCATGTGAGATATGGAATAAAAGAAATTACTGGCTATTGGTGAGTGCCCTCTGTTCTTGTTACGTACAGGACTTCCTTGGATATATATATATATATATATATATATATAGTGTATATTACGTTTACTGTGTATGTATATATACAAACATCAACACATTGGATCATCCAATTAAATTTACTTATCAAATGATCTTGGAGTCTATACATTTTTTAGACGTTACCATTCTAGTTAAAGACAATAAAATTGAAACTAAAATTGTGTCCAAGCCGACGGATAGGAATACACTCTTGAGAGCAGATAGTTTCCATCTGAAATCAGTGATCCAGAGTCTTCCGTACTCTCAATTATTGAGAGTTAAAAGAATAACTAGTGATGAGGAAACTTTAGAGGAGGAGATGGATAAGATGCTGAAAAAATTCCGAGATAGGGGCTATTCTGAAACAACATTAAGTGCAGCAAAAAAGAAAGTGGACCTTGTTAAAAGGGAAGATACGTTACATCATAAAGACAAGGAAAATGCCGCTGATGTTATCAACTGGGTACACACTTACTCCACAGTCCATGAGAAAATTAGGAAAGTGAATAATCAGCTTTGGCCACTCATACAAAATGACAGAGATATACCCGCATTTAAGAAATCTAGAATCAGGTCTTGCTATAAAAGGGTAAAAATATTAAGGATTGGGTGATGCGTTCAGATGTAACAGAACATAATTAAATATCCAGTTTTTCATGTAAACCTAAGAATGGATGTGTTGTGGAAAATAAAGACAACGTAAACAGCTGCTGTCAAATCGAAATATATATTTGTTTTCTTGCAGAAGCAATGATTACAATTAAGTGACACAGTTCACTTACAGGTAATTATCATATGTGCAGCCACTGCTACTGCTTCCATTGCTCAACTCACACAGCTTACAATATACACACACACTCCAGCACCCCTCCACCCATGGCTGGACCAATCCAAGTAGGCTTCCAGGGTGGTGATCCTTATCGAAAGCCATCTGTTACTGTATTAGAGATAGAGGGTACAGGGTTTATGAAATAGCGTGATGAAGCTTACCGAAAGCAAAGAAAGACCAACTTATTTGTCACGCATGTCACGAACACATTTATATATTGCCTATGAGAACAAATAAATGATATTGCAGGATAGGATTGCTGGGATCCATTTATTTCCTTAACAATTCTCACCCTTTTGATAATTTCATTATCACACATATAAACCCCACCTGAAAGGGCAGCAATGGCAGTACTACTGAGATAGGGAAGGTGATGGGATAGTCCACACCACCTAGACAACTGGGACTACACTGACTCTGTTGCCATATACCCCTCAGTCAATTGCACCCACAGGTTAATGTCTTCACCTATAGCAGCCACTTTTCCCAGGTGGATTAGATCCACCCTGTACTCTGATGCCCCCAGGTCTTATAGGATGACAAACTGCAATTGAGACAGGGTATGAGCAAAAGGACCCTCTGCCACCATCCAGGTCAGCATTCACACATCTTTATTAAGCAATCTCACACAAACACTCTCACTCAGTGAATTCGCTGGAATCAAGATGACTGACTCATCGAACTCACTCGCGAGGGAGAAAACTTCCTCTGGGCGCTGTCCAAACTGACAAAGTGCACCTGCGGGACCCTCTTTCAGAGATGATGTCTTCCACCCAGATCTTTACAACAGCTGAGGGGTCTTTCAGAAGAGATGGGCAGTTGGGCTAGGCCGTCAGACGGTCATCTCTGTGGCTGTTATCATTCTTCCTATTAAATGAGTGGATCCACACCTTTCCTGCAATGCAAAATACAGCACATTAGAATTTTCCAAGCAATCAAAAGCAATACAATCAATCCTATCACTATGGATTTTATCAGGTCTGACAACATATTATTAACCAGACACCAATTGTCCCCATCCAGGAGAAGGGATTCCATCACTCCTTGGATATGTCTCTAGCTTTTTTCTGTAATTATTTTACTTTATTCATGTGCGCCTCTATGGGGTCATGTGTATCCTCAATCCAAGTTCAACATTCCTCACCTATGATAGCACAAGTTCCTCCCTCTATGGCTAACAAGTAATCAAGAGCCATTTTATTTTGTAAGGTCACTTTCCTAATTTGGGCCATTTCTTCATTTATAGCATGGATGGCACTTGTGGTTTCATTAATTATCCCATCCATAATGTTTGCATATTTATTCGCTAATTCAATTCCCCAACCTGTCTAGGCAGGGAACCACATCCAGGCTTTATCTGCTGTAGTAAACAATTCCCTCTTGTATCGAGTTTCCCTAGGGCCTGTTTCTATCATATTGGTGAAAGAGACATTTGCACGTTGCCTTATGGCTGGTACCACTTTTCCTATAGTGCAGTTATCCCATGCCCCCATAGGAAGCCAGGAGTAGGCTCTATTACCACAAATATAATATAGCCCTTGCTTCAATACACTGGGAATTATCTTACCATGATTTCCCAACCAGCTCTGAAACCATACAATATTTTTGTACATTTGGGTCCTACACTCCACATCATCCTCATCCTTCTGGTCAGGACAGGCACACCTAGGGGCACAAAGAGCTTTCATATTTGCACACCAACATTGATTATTACAGTTCCCATCCACCTTGTCACATGTAGCTTCCTTGTATTCCATATTAAACACTAAGGTAACATTCCTACAATTAGTTTCTCCAACATATACCTTGGGCAAGTTGACTAGGTGACCTTTTAGTTTGGCCACATGGTTAACGTACATAGGCCCTATACACATAGTGGGTGGAGAGATTATACCAGCAATTTCTAAGTATATTCCTAGGTCTGAGATAGCATTGTGAGCAGTGTGATTTATATCTATTTCAACATTATAGCTATAGTCTGTGAGGTTAAGATCGTTCATTGATATAGGGATACCAAGCAAAGGGATTCCTTTATGGTTGGCAGGAACATGAGAACAGATCCAACAGTTAGTGGAGTTCAGCTGCTTAGCCGTCTGCTGATGCAGGAGCCATATAGAGTTCTTTTGTTTTTCCCCTTTCACCTGCATGCAAGGAAATAAAGCACAACCGAGCAGGCAGAACAACAAGCGCATCTTAGCAGTTCATCTGCTCCCCTTTTCCCTGAGCGGCCTCACCCCTTTGGAGCCGGTCTGCGCCATTGACCTGAAAGTTAATTTTCTTACAATGAGAAGCATGTACCCAGTTAGGCTTCCCTTCTACCTTGATTGAGGTAGCTGTGGTCAGTAGCACCTGGAATGGGCCGTCAAATCGGGGTTCAAGATGTTTCCTCACGTGTCTTTTGATTACCACCCAGTCTCCGGGTTGTAGGTGGTGGGTTCCAGATGTGTCTTGTGGATCTGGTAAAGAAGAAAAGACCTTTCCATGCAAGTTAGTCAGTTGCTTGTTAAGCTGAACAACTTAATCAGTAAGAGAGGCAAACTGTCCATGTAATTCTTGTGGAAAGAAGAGGCCTGTTAGTGGTGGCCTGCCAAACAGTATCTCAAACGGTGAAAGTCCATGTAATCCCTTTGGGGTATGCCTAATAGCAAAAAGAGCTATCGATAACGCTTGTAACCATGTAAGTTTTGTTTGCTTACATATCTTAGTTATTTTGTTTTTTAAAATGCCATTGGCTCTCTCAACCTTGGCTGACACCTGAGGACGATATGGAGTGTGAAGATGCTGTTCAATTTGCAACCCTTTCAACATTTCCGCAAATACCTGTCCTGTAAAGTGCGTTCCTCTGTCTGATTCTACCATCTCAGGTAGGCCATACCTGCACACGATTTTCAGATATTAATTTCTTTGCTGTTACCGTGGCGGTTGCCTTGGCAACAGGCCACGCCTCCACCCATGACGAGAACATGTCCACGCACACTAATATAAATTCATAGACCCCACATTTTGGTAGCTGAATGTAGTCTATCTGCAACCTTTGAAAGGGGTAGTCAGGTTTTACAAGGTGTTTCATTTCTACCTTAGTCATTTTGCCTGGATTGTGTTTAACACAAATCATACATTTCTTACACCACTCTGTTGCAAACTGTGGAAAGCCCGGTGCGAACCAAAATTTATTGACACTAGCAATCATTTCCCCTTTGGAAACATGTGAAGGGAGATGAGACAAGCTTGCTAGAATGGGATACAGAGACGGGGGTGCACACAATCGACCATCTCCATGTTTCCAAACATAATCTATTTGTTCGCACCCGGCCCTCCTCCATTTGCCAAGTGTTTGGGGACCTGCCTGATTTTGCAGAGTTATTAGGGTGTCCATTGACATACTTTCTGTATCTTTTGGGGACTCTTGGAGAAGCATTAAGGCTGCCTGCCTGGCTCCTTCATCTGCTTTTCTGTTACCCATAGTGATAGGATCAGTTGCTCGCTGATGTGCTTGACACTTGATAACTGCTAAAGCTTTAGGCAATGTTACCTTTTCTAAAAGGTCCTGGATCAGATTTGCATGTTTTACAACTTTCCCACTGGATGTCAGGAAGCCTCTATGTTTCCACAGAAAGCCAAAATCATGTATAATTCCATATACATAGCGGGAGTCTGTATATATGTTTACAGTCTTTCCCTCCGCCAGTTCACATGCCTTGATCAGGGCGATCAATTCTGTACTTTGGGCAGAATGTACACCAGGATCAAGTGCTTCAGAGTACAAAATAGAGGTGTCGTCTGCTATAGCAAAACCTGCAGCAAACCCTCCCTCTGGCTTTTGCAGTCTGGACCCGTCTACATAGAGGGTAATTTCTGCATTTGGAATGGGCTCGTCCAGAACAGGACCGGGAGGGGTGTAGAAGAGTTCCACCTCCTGCTCACAATCATGCTCTGGGCTCGGCCCACTTCCCATGTCATGGAGTGATAAAAGGGTAGCTGGGTTTAACACATTGCACTGAAGTACAGTGATGTTAGATGGCGCAAGCAGAGAAATTTCATATCTGGTCAATCTGGCAGCAGAGAGGTGTCTGGTGGTTAGGCTGTGGAGAACTGCTTGTACAGCATGGGGAACCATAAGAAATAGTCTATTCCCCAGGACAATATCGGCAGTCTTTTCAACTAGCAGGGTTGCCGCTGTGACTGACTTTACACATGCGGCACCCGCTGAAATCACTGAGTCCAGTTTGGTACTAAAGTACCCTACTGGCTTCTGTCTCCCTCCATATTTTTGAGTAAGTACTCCCAAAGCCTGTCCTTCCTGTTCATGACAGAACAGGCTGAATGGCTCAGTGTAGTTTGGGAGTGCAAGTGAGGGGGCACTGAGTATGGCCGCCTTCAACTGGACCACAGCTTGTTTTCCTTCCTCAGACAGCTCTATGCGTCCAGCATGAGTGGTCAGAGCGTTTAGGGGGGCAGCGATTTGAGACATGTTTGGTATCCATTGTCTGTAATATAAAACTAATCCCAAAAAAACTCTGATTTGTTTGGCACTCTGTGGGTATGGCGCTTTCTGTATTACTGAGACTCTATCGACAGTTATGTGTTTAGAGCCCCGTGAAATACAGTGGCCTAGGAAAATTACCTTTTCCTGACAAAATTGTACCTTGCTAGAGGATGCTTTGCATCCTTCAACACTCAAGTGGGAAAGTAGAGAAGCGATTGCCTTAATGCACTGCTCCTTTGAGGTGGCTGTCAGCAGGAGGTCGTCGACATATTGTACAATAGTGACCTCTGCTGGTGATCGCCACCTATCCAGGACTTGTTTCATAGCCTGACCAAATTCAGACGGTGAGGAGACCATTCCCTGTGGCAACCGAGTCCTAGCATACTGCTGTCCCTCAAAGGTGAAGGCAAACAGGTACTGGGAGTCTGGGTACACATGTACAATGAAAAAAGCATCAACCAAATCTATCACACTAAACCAGGAGGCGTCTGGTGGGATCTCTCCTAGAATAGTGTGAGGATTTGGGATGAGCGGAGCATTCTCTTGAATAATCTTATTCACTGCCCACAGATCTTGGCATACACGGAACTGGCCTGGTTTTCCAGGCTTGGCTACTGGATATAGGGGTGTGTTGACTGGGGATTTTATAGGGACCAGGATCCCTTGGTCCACGAAGGCTTTTATTTGATTTCTCACACCATTAAGTTGCTTCGCACTAAGGGGATACTGAGGAACCCTGGGTAATTTAGCTCCGGGTCTGAGCTTGATGACCACCGGGTCTGCCTGCTTGATCAGGCCCACCGGTACACCCTTAACAGCCCATACCTCTTGGGGTACATCCCTCAGGTCAGGAGGGATCTCCTGATTTGGAGGATGCTGAACTGCCATCAGAGGGACCAGACTTTCCAGAGTGTTCTGGTCCTCCGATCCCTCAGATGTAGTCACAATAGGCCCATCCTCCGTGTATTGAATAGTTGCCTTTAATTTCATCAGTGCATCTCTTCCCAGCAAGTTGCAAGGGACAGTGTCACTGAGAACAAAGGAGAGGGAGGTGCTTACTTGGCCTATATTTACAGGGGTCTCTGCAGTCTCCCTCAGTGTGATGGGGTTACCTTCCAGTCCTACAGCATCTATTAATCCTGAAATTTTTTAATTTGGGGCTTCAGATCTTTTGAGAATGCTACGGGCTGCTTCGCTGTCCACCAGGCACTCCACCGAGTAAAAAGGCATTTCAGGGAGGGTAAAGTGGACAAAGGCATCACCCCCCCTACTCTCAGAGATGACTGGTAACACTGGAAGCCCTCTCTGTCAGGCGCTGTCCTGCCCTCCTTTTTTTGGAGCTGGACAGTTCCTTGCAATGTGGCCCTGTTTCCCAGAATTGTAGCACTTCACTCTTCTGGGCTCCCAATTATTCCTCCCTCTAAACCTACCCCTCTGGGGGTTGCTGGAGGTGTCAACTATCATTACCTTCTGGGCCTTTTTCTCCTGTACTTCTTGTATGTTTCTCTGGATTGAGCTGGCTACATTCATTAGTGCAGAGACTGATTTGTCTCGCCAGTCAGCATGGGCTGAAACCAGCTTGTCATGTATGTCTTTATTAAGTCCTGAGACTAATGTGGCAGTCAGCATCTTTCCCATACCTTGCTCCTCTAAATCCCCCCCTGCTTCTTCTACTGCCTGCCTAAATCTCTCAAAATAATCCTCCACTGGTTCTTCAACCTTTTGTTGAATATTGGTTACCCGGACCCAGGACTGTGGGGAAAACACTTCCCCAATCTTGCCCTTTATGTGGGTAACATTCTAATGCCCTTGTTCTGATGGGTCTGATGGTAGGGTGAGTTTGGTACAAATAGCGGCAGTGTCGCTAGGCTAGGCGGTGGTAGAGTACCAGGACTTATTATGGATGTCAGGTCTGCAGTGTGGTATATTGCCTTGAAACTAGGGGGCTTCTTTGGTTTTGTCCCTTCACGTATTGGAGTCCCCTGGGTGCTTAAATGAGAGGTCTCCAGACTAACTGCAGTGGGTTCTACTAAAGATACTGCTAGTTGATCTATTTCCTCTCCCTCTTCCTCATTTTGTTCTGGCTGTGCCTCCCCCCCCTTGCTGATTTTACCCCTCCTTTTTTGTTTCTAATGTAAAAATACCATGGGCTTTTTGCTGTTTCTTATAAGATTCTACCATCCACCTGCTCCATGCTGGCAGCTCATTTGGCTCTGTTAGTTTTGTTTTATAATTTTTGTAGAGAGTTGCCCAGCGGGATAACTCAAAGGTTCCCTCTTTTGGGATCCCACAATCTTACCTATGTCAAACCATGCAAGTAAGGGGTTTTCTACACCAGAAATATGATTCTTCATGAGAGACTCAGCTCACAAGTCTGCAGCTTCGGGACACGCCCTTCAGTGTAGTGATAAGCAATGCAAAGCCAATGTACCCGTGCTGTCAGCACGTTAGGAGGTGATCAGAAATTGAATTGCTCCTGTTCCGAGGGGAGAGCCCCCGGTGAGGAGGGTTGCCCAGGGATCTGTACTGACAAGCAAGACAGGCAGACCGGCAAAGACCACTACTCTCACCAACACTTATTCTCCTATGACCTTTTTTTTTGTCCCTCTGCCAGACAGACAATGTTATTGACAGTATTACTTGACAAACTCAGAAAATAGAAAACATTTGTGTCCAAGGACGGTAGGGTCCTCTTATTTTTTACTTCCCTGCCCCCACCATGCTCTCTCCGTGGAGGTGCGTCTTGAGGCAGGGCAATCACTCAGCCGTAAAGGACCTCTTTCACGCTGATGTGGCGATGTGCCAACATCCACATACACATGCATATCCAAAGGATGTTAGGACACAAAACACAGCTGTTCAGGCTCTTGGGACCTGTACTCACGACAATGAAACAGAGGGTTCAGGATCGGAGGAGGGAGAGCAGAGAGAGAGACACAAATGTTCTCACCTTTTTGAATGGCGCCAGTCTAGTCTCCAGTCCTACGCTCCTGTTCTGATTCCGTTTCAGTCGCTTTCAGGTACCGGTTTCGGCACCAAATTGTTGTGGAAAATAAAGACAACGTAAACAGCTGCTGTCAAATCGAAATATATATTTGTTTTCTTGCAGAAGCAATGATTACAATTAAGTGACACAGTTCACTTACAGGTAATTATCATATGTGCAGCCACTGCTACTGCTTCCATTGCTCAACTCACACAGCTTACAATATACACACACACTCCAGCACCCCTCCACCCATGGCTGGACCAATCCAAGTAGGCTTCCAGGGTGGTGATCCTTATCGAAAGCCATCTGTTACTGTATTCGAGATAGAGAGTGCAGGGTTTATGAAATAGCATGATGAAGCTTACCGAAAGCAAAGAAAGACCAAATTATTTGTCACGCATGTCACGAACACATTTATATATTGCCTATGAGAACAAATAAATGATATTGCAGGATAGGATTGCTGGGATCCATTTATTTCCTTAACAGATGCCATAGATGTGTGGGGTGTACTACCTGTGGGCATATGATTACAGGAAGAAATTTTTTTCACCCACATTCAGGATTGAAATTTGAAATGCGACACAAGCTATCTTGTACGAGCTCCTTTGTAATTTATCTTATAAAATGTCCGTGTGGACTATGCTATTTAGGGAAAACCGTATGCTCATTTAAGGAGCGCATGGCCCTACATAGATTGGCTATTAAGTCAGCTATCAATGGCAAAGTTTCAGAGCAGCCGGTGGCAAGGCATTTTGCTGAATATAAGCACAACTTATCTAGTCTCAAACATATGGTAATTGATCATGTGCCAGATGATGGGAGAAGAGGTGACAGGAATAAGAAGCTGATGAGACTTGAAGCTAAATGGATCCCTTTTTTTGACACCGTCAGACCTAAGGGACTGTGGGCCTGATTCAGAGCCAGACGCTATTTGCGCTCGCTCGTTCAGAAAAAGGGGCTGGCTATTTAAATTGAGCGCTCGCTCTTTGCGGTCTGTTGACGCCTCTATGTCTGAGCGAGCAAACAAAATATGTGCTCACTATTTTGTAAAGTCGCTCCCTGGCCGCTCGCATCCTACGTCATCTCCGCTATTTATTTGATTAATTGAGTACATCGAAAGGCATCTGAACTGCTCGCAGTGCTTGTGGTAGGATTTTCCTACCGCAATCATGCGAACAGGTCAGGCTAAGAAACAACCAAGTGACGTGGTCGATGACGCTGCTTTGTTAATTATGCACACCCTTATATATCGAGGGACATGCGCTATATATATAGAAAACATATTTTTTGTTGCTCATCTATATAGTGTGGACTTCTATAGTTATGCTATTAGCTTCAATTGAGCAAGTGATTCACTTTTAACTTAGTTTGTACAGTAGTTTATATGTTTATGTGTTAAATTTTTTTTGTATTTATTATAGATGCTGTCCGGTGGGCGCCGGGTTGCCATGGAGATACTCCGGTCAGGTGATGCAGTGACGCATGTCCGGTATTACCGGAAAGATGAGCTCACGAGGCAGAGGGGAGCCAGCGGTGACCGGACGCAGCCCGGAGAGTATCATGGGGATATAAGGTAAGCACTTATGGTGTGTTTCTTTCTATGTATGCAGCCTGACGAAGGGCAATAAAGCCCGAAACGTTGCTTGAAGGACCTGTGAAGTGTCGTTATTTTTTTATTAAGACCACTGAGTGCCGCTTATTGGAGTGCATCTGGATGTTTAACTAGCGGGCACCGTGGCTGATGTCTATATGGAAGGAGTGTGCTGTGGCATTGGATTTGATATATATATATATATATATATATATATAATATATATATACACAGGTTGAGTCTCCCATATCCAAATTGCTTGGGACTAGGGGTATTTTGGATAATGGAATATTGTACAGTATGTGTGTGTGTATATATATCTATATATATATATATAGATATATATATTATATATATCTATTGTGTGTGTGTATATATACAGTCAGGTGCATAAATATTGGGACATTGACAGAATTTTCATATTTTGGCCTCTATTCACCACCACAATGGCTTCGAAATGAAACAAACAAGATGTGCTTTAACTGCAGACTTTCAGATTTAATTTGAGGGTAATTACATCCAAATCAGGTGAACGGTGTAGGAATTACAACGGTTTCTATATGTGTCTCCCACTTTTTAAGGGGCCAAAAGTAATCGGACAAACTAAACAATCCTGAATCAAACTTTCATTTTTTAATACTTTGTTGCAAATCCTTTGCAGGCAATTACAGCCTGAAGTCTGGAACGCATAGACATCACCAGACGCTGGGTTTCATCCCTGGTGATGCTCTGCCAGGCCTGTACTGCAAATGTCTTCAGTTCCTGCTTGTTCTTGGGGCATTTTCCATTCAGTTTTGTCTTCATCAAGTGAAATGCATGCTCAATCGGATTCAGGTCAGGGGATTGACTTGGCCATTGCATAACATTCCACTTTTTAGCCTTAAAAAACTCTTTGGTTGCTTTTGCAGTATGCTTCGAGTCATTGTCCATCTGCACTGTGAAGCGCCGTCCAATGAGTTCTGAAGCATTTGACTGAATATGAGCATATAATATTGACCGAAACACTTCAGAATTCATTCTGCTGCTTTTGTCAGCAGTCACATCATCAATAAATACAAGGGAACCATTGGCAGCCATACATGACCACGCCATGACACTACCACCACCATGCTTCACTGATGAGGTGGTATGTTTTGGATCATGAGCAGTTCCTTTCCTTCTCCATACTCTTCTCTTCCCATCACTCAAGTGATCTTTGTCTCATCTGTCCATAGGATGTTGTTCTAGAACTGTAATGGCTTTTTTAGATGATGTTTGGCAAACTCTAATCTGGTCTTCTTGTTTTTGAGGCTCACCAATGGTTTACATCTTGTGGTGAACCCTCTATATTCACTCTTGTGAAGTCTTTTCTTGATTGTTGACTTTGACACATATACACCTACCTCCTGGAGAGTGTTCTTGTTTTGGCCAACTGTTGTGAAGGGGTTTTTCTTCACCAGGGAAATAATTCTTCTGTCATCCACCACAGTTGTTTTCCGTGGTCTTCCGGGTCTTTTGGTGTTGCTGAGCTCTCCGGTGCGTTCTTTCTTTTTAAGAATGTTCCAAACAGTTGATTTGGCCACACCTAATGTTTTTGCTATCTCTCTGATGGGCTTGTTTTGATTTTTCAGCCTAATGATGCTTGATTCACTGAAAGTGACAGCTCTTTGGATCTCATATTGAGAGTCGACAGCAACTGATTCCAAATGCAAATGTCACACCTAGAATCAACTCCAGACCTTTTACCTGCTTAATTGATAATGAAATAACGAAAGAATAGCCCACACCTGTCCATGAAATAGCTTTTGAGTTGATAGTCCCATTACTTTTGGCCCCTTAAAAAGTGGGAGGCACATCTAGAAACCTTTGTAATTCCTACATCGTTCACCTGATTTGGATGTAAGTACCCTCAAATTAAATCTGAAAGTCTGCAGTTAAAGCACATCTTGTTTGTTCCATTTCAAAGCAATTGTGGTGGTGAATAGAGGCCAAAATATGAAAATTCTGTCAATGTCCCAATATTTATGCACCTGACTGTATTAGGGGTGGAACCGGCCACTTTTTGTGTTTTGTGTTTTGGTTTTGGATCTGGATCTTTCTTCATGTTTTGGATCTGGATTGGTTTTGCCAAAACCACCCTTCCGTGTTTTGGGTTCTGGGTTTTGTGTTTTGGATCTGTATTTTTTTTTTAAAAAGCATAAAAACAGCTAAAATCACAGAATTTGTGGGTTTTTCTGCTCCTATGCTATTATTAACCTCAATAACCTTAATTTCCACTCATTTCCTGTCTATTCTGAACACCTCACACCTCACAATAGTGTTTTTATGTCCAAAAGGTTGCACCAAGGTAGCTGGATGATTATGCTAAGAGATACGAGAGGGCGGCACAAACACATGGCCCATCTAGGAGTGACACTGCAGTGGCAGACAGGATGGCAGTTTGAAAAACTAGGCCCCAAACAGTACATAATGCAAAGAAAAAAAAGAGGTGCAAGATGGAATTGTCCTTGGGCCCTCCCACCCACCCTTATGTTGTATAAACAGGACATGCACACTTTAACAAACCAATCATTTCAACGCCAGAGTCTGCCACACGACTGTTGCTGAAATGATTGGTTCATTTGGGCCCCCACAAAACAAGCTGGCAATTAATCTGTCTCTGCACAAACTGGCTCTACGGAGGCAAGATGTCGTCCTCATCCTCCTCATCCACCAATTCCTCACCCTCTTCAGTGTTGTGTACATCCTCATCCTCACAGAGTATTAATTCGTCCCCGCTGGAATCCACCACCACAGGTCCCTCTGTACGTTATGGAGGCTGGTCTACCTGGAAGAGTTGATAATTCATTTTTATGAACATCATCTTCTGCACATTTTGTGGAAGCAACCTCCTACGCCTTTCACTGACAAGGTTCCCGGCTGCACTAAACACTCTTTCAGAGTACACACTGGAGGGGGGGGCAACTCAGGTAAATAGAGCCAGTTTGTACAGGGGTCTCCAAATTGCCTCTTTTTCCTGCCAGTACAGATACGGACTGTCTGACATGCCTACTTGGATGCTGTCACCGATGTAATCCTCCACCATTCTGTCAATGGTGACAGTATCAAATGCAGTGACAGTAGACATGTCAGAAAATGTTGCCAGGTACTTCAGTCCGGACCAGATGTCCAAACTTGGTCCTGCCTGCCCTGCATCACCGCCAGCGGGTGGCTTAGGATACCTACGTTTTTTCCTGGCAGCCCCAGTTGCAGGAGAAAATTAAGAAGGAGCTGTTGACGTGTCACGTTCTGCTTCAGCTGACAGTGTTTTCACCAGCAGGTCTTTGCACCTCTGCAGGCTTCTGTCGGCCGGAAAGAGAGACACCACATAGGCTTTAAACCTAGGATTGAGCACGGTGGCAAAAATGTAGTGGTCTGATTTCAACAGATTGACCACCCTGGAATCCTGGCAAAGCGAATGAAGGGCTTCATCCACAAGTCCCACATGCTGAGCGGAATCGCTCCGTCTCCTTCACTTTCTCCAGCTGCTTCTGCAAAAGCCTGATGAAGGGAATGACCTGACTCAAGCTGGCAGTGTCTGAACTGACTTCACGTGTGGCAAGTTCGAAGGGCTGGAGAACTTTGCACAACACGGAAATCATTCTCCACTGCGCTTGAGTCAGGTGCATACCCCCTCCTTTGCCTATGTCATAGGTGGATGTATAGGCTTGAATGGCCTTTTGCTGCTCCTCCATCCTCTAAAGCATATAGAGGGTTGAGTTCCACTGCGTCACAACCTCTTGCTTCAGGTGATGGCGGGCAGGTTCAAGACTGTTTGCTGGTGCTCCAGTCTTCGGCACGCAGTCGCTGAATGGCGAAAGTGGCCAGAAATTTTTTGGGCCACCCAAAGCGTCTCCTGCACACCCGTGTCGCTTTTCAGAAAATTCTGCACCACCAAGTTTACTGTGTGAGCAAAACATGGGACGTGCTGGAATTTGCCCAGATGTAATGCCCGCACAATATTGGTGGCGTTGTCAGATATCACAAATCCCCAGGAGAGTCTAAGTGGGGTAAGCCACTGGGCGATGATTTCCCTCAGTTTCTCTAAGAGGTTGTCGGCAGTGTGCCTCTTATTGAAACCAGTGATAGACAGTGTAGCCTGCCTTGGAACGAGCTGGTGTTTCTGAGATGCTGCTACTGGTGACGCTGCTGTTGTTGCTGCTAAGGTGATACATCTACCTAGTGGGCTGTCACAGTCATATAGTCCTTAGTCTGCCCTGTTCCACTTGTCCACATGTCCGTGGTTAAGTGGACATTGGGTACAACTGCATTTTTCAGGACACTGAGGACACTTTTTCTGACGTTTCTGTACAGTCTCGGTATCACCTGCCTAGTGAAGTGGAATCTAGACGGGATTTGGAACCGGGGACACACTACCTCCATCAATTGTCTAAATCCCACTGCACTAATGGCGGATACCGGACGCACGTCTAACACCAACATAGCAGTCAAGGCCTCAGTAATACGTTTTGCTTCAGGATGACTGCTGTTGTACTTCATCCTCCTCGCTAAGGACTGTTGGAGGGTCAATTGTTTAGTAAAAGTAGTGGTGTTCCTACTTCCTCTCTGGGATGATGAACGACTCCCAACAGCAGCAGCGGCAGCAGTAGGCGTAGCAATGGAGGATCCTCCGGAGGAATCCCGGATAGGAGAGTCAGTCATGCCAGTGACATGGCCTGCAGGACTACTTCCGATCCTGACTAAGGAGGAAATTGATGAGGAGGGAGTTGACGGTGTGGTTTGCAGGCGCTTGGATACAACAGGACAACGGGATTTAGGTGTCCCTGGACTGCTTACTGTCTTAGCCAAAGTTTCTGAACTTGACAGTAACTTTTTATTAACGAGCTGCAGGTGACGTATAAGGGAGGCTGTTCCTAGGTGGTTAACGTCCCTACCCCTACTTATTTCGCCTTTACATATGGTACATATGGCAAGACAGTTGTTGTCCGGATTTGGATAGAAATATTGCCAGACCAAAGAGGTGGAATGTTTGGTCTTCTGCCCAGGCATGACCATGATGGGCTTTTTCATCCCACGGACAACAACTGTCTACCCCGGAGCCTGATTTAAACAAACCACATTACCATCAGAATCCTCCTCACCAACTTCCTCCTCAGCGTCAGCTACACCAGTATCCTCATCCTGTTGTACTTCAACAGTGACATCTCTAATTTGCATATGAGCAAGTGGACTGTGGGTGCTCCTTTCAGCACTTGCAGGGGGCGTGCAAATGGTGGATAGAGCCACCTCTTCCCGTCCAGTGCTGGGAAGGTCAGGCATCGCAACCGCCATCACACTTGGACTCTCCTTGGGGATTTGTGATATCTTCTTAGAACGCACAGTTCTTCGCTGTGCTTTTGCCAGCTTAACTCGTTTGATTTTTTTAGCGGGAGGAGGGCTTCCATCATCATGTGAAGCTGAACCACTAGTCATGAACATAGGGAATGACCTTAGCCATTCCTTGCCACTCCGTGTCGTAAATGGCATATTGGCAAGTTTATGTTTCTCCTCAGATGATTTCAATGTTTTTTTAAGGTCATTTTCCTGAACTTTGTCATTTGGGATTGTATGTGCCCTCTACTATGACATTGGGCATTGGCCTTGGCAGACGACGTTGATGGCTTGTTATCGTCTATGTCATTACTAGTGGCAGCAGCTTCAGCACTAGGAGGAAGTGGTTCTTGATCTTTCCCTATTTTATTTTTATCGGAGAAAGTTTGGTCCTCCATTTATGTTATATTGATATATACGTGCGGCTAAGGCGCACACAAACACAGAATTTTTTTTTTTATTTTTGTTGGAGACTAGTGCACTTTGTGGGTTACACCACCCTTTAAGAAATGAGCCAGCCGGCTCTTTACTTATGGGACACAGGCGCACGCTTGGCGCTGCTCCTTTGTTGATGCATGTGCAGCTACAATGCACACAATTCACAAAGACAAAAAAAAAAGAAGAATTTTTTATTTTTTGTGGAGCGCACTTTGAGGGTTACACCACCCTTTAACAGACAGACGCACACTTGGCGCTGCTGCTTTGAGGATGCACGTACAGTGCAGACAATTCACAAACACAGAAGAAAATGTTTTAATTTTTGTTGGAGTGCACTTTGGGGGTTACACCACCCTTTAATAGACAGACACACGCTCGGCGCTGCTGCTTTGAGGATGCACGTACAGTGCAGATAATTCACAAACACAGAAGAAAATGTTTTATTTTTGATGGAGTGCACTTTGGGGGTTACACCACCCTTTAACAGACAGACGCACGCTTGGTGCTGCTGCTTTGAGGATGCAGATGCGGCTATAGCCCACTCAATTCACAAAGACAGAAAAAAAAAGAATTTTTTATTCTTTGTGGAGCGCACTTTGAGGGTTACACCACCCTTTAACAGACAGACGCACGCGTGGCGCTTCTGCTTTGAGGATGCACGTACAGATCAGACAATTCACAAACACAGAAGAAAATGTTTTATTTTTGTTGGAGTGCACTTTGGGGGTTACACCACCCTTTAACAGACAGACGCACACTTGTCGCTGCAGCTTTGAGGATGCAGGTGCGGCTATAGCCCTCACAATTCACAAAGACAGAAAAAAAAAGAATTTTTTATTCTTTGTGGAGCGCACTTTGAGGGTTACACCACCCTTTAACAGACAGACGGACGCTTGTCGCTGCTGCTTTGAGGATGCAGGTGCGGCTATAGCCCACACAATTCACAAAGACCGAAAAAAAAAGAATTTTTTATTCTTTGTGGAGCGCACTTTGAGGGTTACACCACCCTTTAACAGACAGATGCACGCTTGTCGCTGCTGCTTTGAGGATGCAGGTGCGGCTACTGCGCATACATTTCACACACAAACAGAAAAAAAGAAGATTATTTTATTTTGGTTGGAGTGCACTTTGGGGGTTACACCACCCTTTAACAGACAGACGCACGCTTGTCGCTGCTGCTTTGAGGATGCAGGTACAGCTACAGCCCACACATTTCACAAAGACAGAAAAAAAAGGAGAATTTTTTATTTTTTGTGGAGCGCACTTTGAGGGTTACACCACCCTTTAACGGACAAGCCAGCCAGCCCTTTCCTTATGACACAGGCGCACGCTTGGCGCTACTTTGTTGATGCACGTGCGGCTACTGCGCACACAATTCACAAACACAAAAAAATATATATTTTAATTTTTTTTGGAGTGCACTTTGGGGGTTACAGCACCCTTTAATGGTCAAGCCAGTCGGCCCTTTACTTATGGGACACAGGCGCACGCTTGGCAATGCTCATTTGTTGATGCACGTGCAGCCACAGTGCACACAATTCACAAACACAGAAAATATTTTTTTATTTTGTTTGGAGTGCACTTTGGGGGTTACAGCACTCTTTAATGGTCAAGCCAGCTGGCCCTTTACTTATGACACAGGCGCACGCTTGGCACTACTTTGTTGATGCACGTGCGGCTACTGCGCACACAATTCACAAACACAGAAATTTTTTTTTTTTTTTTTCGCACTTGGGGGGAGACCCTGATGGACAGAGAACCCCCTGGACAACACTACAGCACCCCTTTAGGAATGGGACACTGCACAGAACTTTGGAGTAGACATAGCCCCCTATGGACAACTGACTGCACAACACAGTCCAGCCAGCCCATATGGACTTTGGAGGAGTGGAGACAACCCCTATGGACAACAGCAGCACAGCACAACACAGCCAGCCCCTATGGACTTTGGAGAAGTGGACACAGCCCCTATGGACAACAGCAGCACAGCACAACACAGCCAGCCCCTATGGACTTTGGAGGAGTGGACACAGCCCCTATGGACAACAGCAGCACAACGCAGCACAGCACAGCACAACACTACACTACACTACACAGCCCAGCCAACCCTAACTCCCACCCTCCCTCTTCACTGTCCACAGCCGAGTGAGAAAATGGCGCCGATGTGGGTACCTTATATAGAATCCAAAACCCGTGAGACCCGGAAGGCGGGATGATGACTTTTTGCCTCGATTTCAGATCCGAGTCAGGCGGGAAAAGTCGAGCCTGACTCGGATCGGCCTCGGATCGGGGGGTTCGGATTTCAGAAATCCAAACCCGCTCACCCCTAATATATATATATATATATATATATATATATACGTGCATACATACATGTGTGTGTATAAATAATATTTATGTGCGGGGGGGCGGGGTCAGGGTCAGGGAGGGGGGGTGGTTGTGGATGGGCAGGTGAGGGGAGGTGGATAACAGTGTACCGGGCCCCAAAATTTCTGTTGACCGGCAGACATTAAGCTTGTTGAAATGAATGTCTAAGGAGAACTCTATTGCCTCCTTTGTCATTTCATATTTTATCATAGATTACACCATGGAGACTGACTAAGAAGCAAAAGCAACCAGAGCATTATCAACAGTTGCTAAGCAACCAGAGGACAGTGTAAGATACTGTCCATTGCGCATTTTTTTTTTAACAAGGTTATTATAAATACATGATTGTTTCACTGTATTTCAATAGGTTACACTATGATTTTCTTCTATTTTTTATTTTGAGGAAAAACATCACCTATTACAGTTTAAAGACTATTTACCTAACAAACTCTTTTGGGAGCACCAGATATTAAACCCTTTCTACATAATGTACCTGGCCGCATCTTGTGTATAAGACCAGTTCTGTAAACTAAGCAAAATATGTATTTTTGTTCAGTGTTCATTTTACACTTGTGATTTCAGCACATATTTTGTCCAACTCTACACGCGCCCCTTTTTAAGTCTATGGCCCTCATTCAGAGCCGTACGCTATTTGCGTTCGTTCGTTCAAAAACAAGGGGTGGCTATTCAAATGATCCGTACGCACATTGCAGTCTGTTCACACCTCTAAGTCTGAACGAGCGTGCAAAACATACGCTCGTTTATTTGTTGAAAACGCCCCCTGGCCGCTCGCACCATACGTCATGTCCGCTATTTATTAGATTAATCGAGTACATCGACCAGCGTATGAACTGCTCGCTATTCTTGTGGTTGGTTTTTGCTACCACAAATTTGCGAGCAGTTCTGGCTATAAAATAACCCAGTGACGTGGTCAATGACGCTGCTGTATTAATTATGCACTCCCTTAAAACGCCCGTTTTGACCTTTAAGCACGCCTGCGATCGGATCTCCACTCCCCGTTTTCAAGCACCTTCCCCTGTTACCACCCACATACGCCTCATTCTGTCACTCAAAATAGCAGGCCCTCGCTATATTGCGTACCAACGATTTTCGGCCGCACTGACTGGTTCGCGCATGCGTACTAAAATCCGTACGCATGCGCAGATGTGCAAACATCGCTCGGAACGAGCGTACTGCCGCTAACGAGCGGCTCTGAATGAGGGCCTATGTTCCAAGAACATACTGTAGTTATCTTGTTCCTGCTCACTTATTCTTATTTTAAAGAATCTCAGCAAGTTTGGAATGTATATAAAGGATAAGATTCCTGCTTTAGTAATAAACTCTGACCAGATAGGCTTACTCTACCAATAGGAGGCTACCAGTGTATCAGGTTTTGCAGAGGTCTGTACCTTGTCATCACTTATTATATTAACCTACTTGCACTACTCATTCAAAATATACACTTGCACATGGTATGCAGTCGGGAAGCCGGTGGACGTAATCCCGACAGCCGGCTTCCCGACTGCTTTATCCCGGCGAGGGTTAAATGACAGGCGCCTAAGTCTAGACGCCTGTCATTTTACCGATGCTGGGAGACCGGCGCCCGGCATCCCGATCGAAGTGATTTTCCGAGCACGGACAGCTAGTTAGAAGAGGGTATCGCTGCTGGCGCCAAGATCATTCACTCAGGGGCGTAGCCAGAACTTTGTGGACCCTATAGCAACATTTTGAAGGGGCCTCTATCCAAATGCTTCTAGAGAGAAACCTTTCAGCAGCAGTTGTTCATTTTATGCCTCATAGTAGGGCCCAGTTCCACATTATGTCACATTGTAGGGCTGCCAGTACACATTAAGCCACAGAAAGAGATAAAGTGAAGAAGTTGTTCAAAGTAAGCAATCACCTTCTAACTATCATATTTATCTAGCACAGTCTTTGAATGACAGTTTGATGCGGATTGGTTGCTTTTGGCAACTACTCCACTTTATCACTCTTGAAGGGGTAAATTTACTAAGAATCATGTTTGTCCCAAGCTGAAACACTTAAATTTACTAATTATTTGTGTTTTCCACAATCGTGTTTTTCAGTAGCTTATGGAATTGTGTTGTGCCAGACGTATTTTCCTGAAAACAGACAAACCCTCCTGGACATTTAATAACACCGATCCACTCCATGTTTTCAAAATATGGATGAACATGGAAGCCACCCCAAGCGTGTTTTCATACATTGGAGCTGTCATATGAGACAGTGACATGCCAGAGCCTTATACATACACCCCAAACTGTTGAGACCTCGTTTAGTTAGAGAAGTTCAGAGGAGGGTGCAGACAAATTGTTGTATACAGGGCCGGTGCAAGGTTTCCGGACACCCTAGGCAACATTTCACCAACCGCCACTACTCCCTCCAATTCATAATATGCCACACATCAGTATCCCCAGTTTATAATATGCCACAGAGCAATGTCCCAAATTCATAATATACTATATAGAATATGCCACACAGCAGACTGCTAAAATTATAGTGCACCTCATAACACTGCCCCAATTCATAATATGCCACTTAGCTGTGCCACAAATTCATTATATGTCACTCAGCTGTGAATTATGCCATACAATGCCACCAATACATGTGCCACAAATTTTTTATATGCCATACACTGTGCCCCCAATATATTATGCCACATATCAGTGCCCCAATACATTTGTATTCTACACATCTGTGCTCCAATATATTCAAAAGGAATTGTGTCCGCACTAATGAGTTGAAAAAGAATGCAGTGTATGGTAATAGACCAATATTCATGCATATCACATCCAAATAAATGCTGGACCATACATGACTAGTGGTGCTCCCAGATGATTTGTAGACATGAACTACTTAGATTAGCTGAGGCAGAAAGACAAAAAAACTCTTTCTGGGATACTCTTTGACAATAATATAAATAAACAATGACTACAAATTAACATTTAATATTATACTCTTAAAAATTACAATCCTAAGTGTACAGGTATAAAGTATAAAAGAAGGAAAAAATCGCCCGAAATAAGTACCTTTGTTAATATCATTTGCAAAAAATGCACTCAACTGGGTGAAAATATACAGTATCAAGTTAGTGTTAGTAGGTTTACCTTATTTCATATTAGTTAGCAATGCATATGTGTGTTCTAAATACCCACTAACATTCAGAAGAAAATATGCACTGTCACAGAGGCTGTAGTGCCTTACTTACTTGTAATCATGTACTCCTAATAGTCTGGTTCAGATGGCCATTCTGATCCCGTATGTATTCAGGTACCATTGGTCAACATACTGTAGATAATCAGCAAGTGCCAAGGGCATGAACATGGGGTTAGTAAAAACACTCACCCTGCCTTGTCTCCTTTGTCCACACACACACTCCCCATGCCAGCACTCATACACACACACTCACTGTCACTAACCTGTCAGCCACTCATACATACATACACACACACACACTACCCCTGTTAGCACTCATACACACACACACACACTAACCCTGTTAGCACCAATGCACACATAATACACTCATACACACACACTAACCCTATTAGCACTAATACGCACACACTGTCACTAACCTGTCAGCACTAATACACACAGACTCACCCACCCATTCATTATTTCTCAATGAAAAGGCATAACAGACACTTTACCTGGCACCATTCAGCTGCAGCAGCAGTTCCTCGTTTGGCATAGGGGGTGGAGCTTCCTATTTGAGTGACAGGCTGGCAGCACTGGAGTAAAGGAGGGGAATGAAGGAGAGAGAAATGGCTGCCACCACTGCTGCTGAGAGGGAGCTGACTCTACCGCACTGACAGGACAGATTGCAGTGCCGAGGCTGGGTGAGATCCGGAGGCTTGTGGGGACTGAAAGAGGCGTGTCTTTCTTTTTTTGTTGGTGGACTCAGCGGCGTCCTCTAGTGGCTATCACCTTTAGGCTGCTGCCTACAGCTGCCTAATGGTAGCGACGGCCCTTATATAGGTTTTGGCTTTTGAGTTTACTGAGTGCTGATTATTGTGTCTAAGTAGTCTTGTGATCTTTGTCGTCTTGTTTATTACTAGTCTGTCTGAAGTTTCTGTCTTTGTTATTTTTATTTTGGTCTCTTGTCAGTGTTTTTTCATGTGTGCCTGTGGGCTGTGTGCTGCTACCGTGTTTCCCGGATAATAAGACCTACCCCGAAAATAAGCCCTATCCTTAATTTTGTAACCCGGTCCAAATTAAGCCCTACCCCGAAAATAAGGCCTACCTGAACTCATTTTGAGCTGGGAACACTGCAGAGACCAGCGTTCCCAGTCAAGCAGTGCGCGGGTGACGTCATGACGTCACCCGCGCAATGAGGATCCTGTGCGGCCGCGCCTGCTGGATCATGTTAGATCCAGTCAGCGCGCAGGTGAGAGCGACATCCCGGACGGTGGCGAGTCAGATAAGTCCACTGCAATAAGGGAGGCTGCTACAGGGGGGCCTTCAAGGGGGGGCCTGCATAAGGGTCACTTCTACAAAGGGGCCTGCAATGGGGGGCATGCATAAGTGGCACTTCTACAAGGGGGCCTGCAAGGGGGGAGCATGCATAAGGGGCACTTCTACAAAGGGGGTCTGAAAGGGGGTGGCCTGCATAAGGGGCACTTCTAAAAGGGGGGGCCTGCATAAGGGGCACTTCTACAAGGGGGCCTGCATAAGGTGCACTGCTGTCAATATTAATTAATATAAGACCTACCCCGAAAATAAGCCCTATGGTGTTTTTTTTAACAAAAAAAAAAAATAAGACAGTGTCTTATTATCGGGGAAACACGGTAGTGTAGTGGTAGGGGAGACAATGTTTGTCTATCTTTATTTTTCTGTGTTCTGTGTTGTTAGTTGTAGTTTAGGAGGATGTCATGGAAAGAGGGTGGACAGGTGGAGAATGAGGTGGAGAAGGTGGCAGCACAGGATCCCCAGGTCAGTAATGGGGACAGTGAGTGCCTGCCCAGGCAGCGCACCAAGACAAAGACAGGTTGCAATGTTAAGTTTACTGAGGACATTATGTTGAAAGTCATGAAGCACTACTGTCTTCTCTTTGGCCATAAAGCTGCCCTCATCTCTGCACGATGCAAGAACGCCATCCTGGATAAGGTGGTGGCAGCTGTCAATTGTGAGGGGCATGTCTGCTGGAGTCATGACACCTGTGCCTGTCCGACATCAAACACAGGGTCTAAAGCAAGATGGGCAAGGAAACAAAGGCCAGTCCATAAGACAGGCTCTGGCTACCCTTATTAGGCTCACTACCTAGAATACGAGGAGTCACCGAAGATAATTATCCCTCTAGAGGTGATTCAGCATGCTACTGTCTGCGACACTGATGAGCCTAGGCAGCCTGCTAAGTGTAAAATAAATGTAACCACTTAACTGACGAATTCTTTTTCCAAAAACCGCTCCAAAATTGTCGGTTTCTATTATGATTGAATTAGGTCAAGAACATAATTTTAAACTTATCCATCACTATTTTATATTAAAAAAAATATTTTTTTAAAAACCAGTATACCATTAAAATAGCAATTTGTATGTTATACTGCAGTGATGGCCATTGACAGCTGTACCATCGATGGTTCAACCATCGTTACAAGCCATCAATTGTTTAGCGATTGGTCGAGGAAATCTGTGTAGACCACAACTGCCGATGTTTCGGAAACATCGATTGAGCGTTTGCCATCGATGGTGTAACATTGATGGCCACCAGCAATGGCAAACCACTTGTTTTCAGTCAGACCATCGATGGTTTACAAACCATCGATGGTCAGTTGCCATTCCAAAACAGGCTCTGCGATATCTATCGATTATTTATATATATATATATATATATATATATATACACACATATATATACACACACACATATATATATATATATATATATACATACACATACATATATATATATAGACATATATATATATACACACACATATATATGTATACATATATATACGTGTGTGTATATATATATATGTGTATATATATATATATATATATATATATACTGTATATATATATACACACGTGTGTGTATATATATATACACATATATATATATATATATACACACATATATATATATATATATAATTGCCTGGCCCTAATACACACGGGCATAATTAGGGAGGAGGAGGAGGAGCTGCTGAGGCCGGAGGGAGTGGCCCTGAACATAGCAGAGAGCCGCCGCTGCTGCTTCTACAGAGAAGTGATCACATAGTGATCACTGTAGAGTCGGAGCCGCAGCGGGAGTATGTCCCGCTGGCGGCCCCGATACAGAGCAGAGCGGCGGCTGCCAGAGCCGCCGCTGCTGCTCCTACACAACAGTGATCACTATGTGATCACTATAGAGCCGGAGCCGCAGCGGGAGTATGTCCCGCTGGCGGCCCGGATACAGAGCAGAGCGGCGGCTAACAGAGCCGCCGCTGCTGCTTCTTACTGTAGGGGTGGGTCCGGCTGCCCGATCACTGCTGGCCACAGTGATCGGGTCATTGTTGCTAGCCCATGGAAGTTCGTAGGGAGGGGGGTGCTGACGGTGCCCGATCACTGTGGCCAGCAGTGATCGGGACACAAAGGAGGGGGAGCCGCGGGTGTAGAGGGACCAGAAGGTCCCTCTGATATAGGCGGCAGTGGGAAGATTATCTTCCCATAGCCGCCTAGTGGCCATTTTTGACTGGTTGTATCAGATACGACCATGTCAGGGAAAGCCCAGTCTGGTATGGTCGTATCTGATACGACCGTGCCAGGCAAGTGGTTAATGGACACTTTTTTAAAACCAATGTCTAAACTATTGTAAAGGTTGTTTTAAACTAATGTCTTGTAATAATGTGTCTGCTGCATGTTAGTATCATTTTTTTCTGCAATGCAAACTTAGGCAACTTTTTTTTTTTTTAACAGTGGCAGGGTGTATTTTTTTGGGGGGGTAAAGTTGATTTATCAAAATATGTTTGAATTTATACTAACAAAAACATTAATGTATTTATTATTAGTTTTATATATACAAGATTTAAAAAAATGTATAAAGTTTTGTTTTTATAATTGGAGTTGCTGCCCATAGCAACCAATCAGATTCTACGTATCATTTATCTAGCATCTTCTATAAGATAATAGCTAGAATCTGATTGTTTGCTATGGGCAACATCTCCACTTCTAAAAACCAAACTGTAGTAAATATTCCCTTAAGTGTTTTTTTTCCCACCGCTTACATACTGTATAAAGTGCAGGAAATTATTTTAGAACATTACTGTTACTTTTTTTATTTTTCACAGATTTAGACATCCATAAAAAGTTAATCCTTGCAAGAAAATTTGTTTGCTATATTAAAAAGCAGTCAATATTTGTTTCCAAATTACCCACAATATATCATGATACAAATTCAGTGATGGGCCATTTTGGTGGCCAAAGTAAATAACGTTTGGATGGTTTTAAACAAATATTTTTTTATTTGAAAACATTTTGGGGGGAATTCAATTAGCCACTTTTTCTTGAATGGCTTATCATGCAAATGTATACTTATCGCGCTATAATTTTAGCCACAGATTTTGTAGGTACACATTTTGACATGAATTTTTTACTAATTAGTTTTTACCACCTCCTGAGCAGGTGAAAAGATGGGGAAAATCCATATTTCAAGGTAAAAATGTTGGGACTTGGTTCAGAACCAATGTGAACCCCCCTTAAAGACTAATTTGGCAAAAATAAGTTTTTAATTCGCTTAATTTGGCCAATAATAACATGTCATTTTTGGGGTGAAAAACTGCAAAGTGCAGGAAAATAGGTTACTTTATGTGGGGCAGGTATCTGTGGGTGCTATATGAATGGGACAGGTGTTTTTGAGATTGCAGGTTGGCGTTAGAGGTGTATTTTGAATTTTTTTACGTCACAAGTTATTGGAATTTTTATGTACTCCCAATTTAAAAAATTCATTTATTTTGCTAAAAGCTTCTATCATTATTTGACTGTTTGAGAAATATGCATAAAACAGCCATTGAACACAATTGAAGAACCCCAAATACTTTTATTAGGGCCACTAATACATTTCTATATTATTATCCTATATCACTATGCTTTTTTCTTGGGATACAGGCAGATTTCCCCATTCTCACATCTTTGTGCAAGCCAAAGAAAGGGGTTGGGTGGAGCAGAAGCGTTCCTTGATGAGAACAAACAAAACCAACTATCTTCTGAAAGTAAATGCAGTGAAGCCGAAACAGGCAGTCCACCGCACATGTACATTACAGCAGAGTGGGGGCCGCGGGAGGAAAGACTGCATTGCTGGAACCCACAAAAATATTTTACTATGGAGCCCAGCAATGTAATATTCCACATTATCACCAATAAGACTTTATGGGAAGCGTAGATGTGACTATCATAGGTGCAGAGAGTATGGCAGCTACAAGGCCCAGGCCACTACCAGTGCTTAGTCCACACCTTGCACCCAGTTATGAAGCTCCAGACTGAAGGTGCCTACACACTTGGCGATGTGCTCACGATCCGACATTGTGTCCAATTTCCCTTTGAACTCTCCCCAGCAGCTCCCCGGCAGTCGTGGGCATGATTTGGTGTTAAAAACTGTCCAATGTGACAAATGATCTATCGTGCCTCCTTCTATTCCAGTGCATCGTGACTGAGATTGTCAGATCTGCCCTACAACACGGCAGATCTGAAGATGCGATGTACGACCTGCGGGGATGCGCATCAGCATCGTGATTGTGAGTGGACACTCACGATTTGGGCATATTTTACACGATTTGTCGTCACGATGCGTCGGAATCGGGCAAATCATGTAAAATATCACCAAGTGTGTAAGCACCTTCAGTCACTACTACTAAGCGCAGAGTGGGTGCTCATTTTCTGAGCCCCGTGGCCGGTTTCTCTTTCTTAGAAGTCACATCTGCTGTCCTGCCCATCTCAATCTCTCCTCGCTGGTGCTGGTAGGGGGTGTGGCTGTGTTCCAGGCATGTTCCAGCAGGATCAGCATGGGTGCTATGCTATGAAGGGTGTCGGGTGCTGTTAGGGGATTGGGGTTCTATGCTATGAAGGGAGAGGGGTGCTGTGCATACTTGTATACCAAAAACTGTTATTTGTTTGTATGATAACTTATTCTGGGATTTTAAGAGGCTGTATTAATAATTGCAGCATTTACTAACAGTCCCCAGGCATATTGGAGGAGTCACATTTGTAAAAGACTGTGAATTAGACTCTAATGTAATTTTTCACAAGGGCATCTACAAACCCAATAGACAAGATTTGATTTTCCAGGTATAATGTGGGATCACTGTCACACTTACACAATAAAGAATTGCTGGTCTGCAAATGCCTGACTGTGTACCTGATTCAGAGATGTATGCTTTAGCACAGCTTATTCAATATTTAAAACTTTACTGGGACTACAGTGAGTATAGAAAATATATAGGAAGGACTTTTAAGTGACATAAAACAACATTTCAAACATGCCTCTTCTGTTATGGTCAGGTAAGTGTCTGTGTAGAACATACTTGCCGACATTTAGCTCCCTCCTTCCGGGAGGGAGCTGAATGCCTGCATACAGCGGGGGGCGTGGCTGGGCAATGGGTCCGTCATTATGGCCCTGCCCCCTCATCACAATGCCGAAAATAAAGGCACTGTGAAGCAAGGGGCGGAGCCACAATGACGCAATTCAGTGCGAATTGCGTCATTGGGTCCCCCGTTGCAGGGGTTTCTAGTAGGTAGTCCGGGGGACAGGCGGCACCCGGAGGCTCCCGACCAAATCGGGAGGGTAGGCAAGCCTGGTAGAATGATGCTGTTCATACTGCAAAAAGGGGATGTGTGTGTGTGTATCTGGTGGATAATAGGTGCATTTGTGAAAAATATGCACCATGCTGGCCTATTTTCTTTAGTTTGTAAATGATCTCCTAAGTTGTGGGAGGTTTGGGCAGGAAATACTGAAGGGCTGATGCAGGGCCGCGATCACGGGGGGAAGGGGGCATGGAGATACTGAAGGTGCTAGTATCCAGGGGGGGTGACGTGACTGTGTGCAGGAATGTAGATACTAAAGGTGCTGCTGTTGAAGGGGGATAAGTGATCAAGGGGGGCAGCGGGGGGGCAGTATGTGGATACTGAAGGTGCTGCTGTTCAGTGAGTGCTTGGGGGGTGATAATGAAGGTGCTGCTGCTCGGGAGGGGAGTGGGCATGCAGGCATGGAGAGACAGTTACTTGAGCTTTTGAAGCCTCTAGTGCCCTCCTCCTCTGTCCTGCTCACACTCCTCCAGGCCTGGAATCAGTCAGCTGTTACCCTGCCCACAGTCACCGCTATTGGCCTCTGCCTCATTACCCCGCTGCTGCAATTGGTCCAGGGATCTGTCTGAGAGGTGGAGCTCCAGACAGCATGGAAAAAGCCAGGTGCACTGCAAGACATGCGGGCACCCAGCAAATAGAGATTGTGGTGGTGGCTGGTTCCGTCCAAGGCATCCTGCACCCTGTGCGATGGCACGGACACACCTCCCTAGTTATGGCCCTGGTTAGTACCAGTGTAATTTCTTTGCAATGGTTTTTATGAGCAATTAATTTACTGTTTAAATAATCTATATATGCTCAAAAAAAACCTGTAGTGGACACATAATATTGATATATTAACCACTGGCCTGGCATGGTCATATTTTATCAACCACACCAGGCAGTGCGTTATCTGATCTGGTTGCAATATTTCAACTAGTCAGATAAACAGTGTGAGCGGCTGCAGGAAGAGAATCTTCCCGCAGCTGCTGCTCTCAGAGGCTCTGCTTGTCTAGACCATCCTCTGGTGATTGGTCAGCACAGCGGGGCACTCCACCCATCAGCTGCAGAGATTAGCAGCCACTGGGAAAAAGTAAATGAACCCACCCTCACCCCCTAAAGTGTACCTGGTGCCCGAAGCCGTTGTGGAAAAGGAAGTCGCGATGTTCCTGATGGTGGTGTTCTGCTGTTGCCATATTTTAAAAACTGATTTTTTACAAATACATGCACCCAGTTACATTGTGGCTGATTGTGTCACAAACATGCGCACACATCGCGCCTCCGATTCCCCGCACCTGCATACGCTACGGTACACTATGGCGCGCACTGCAATCGCACCATGCATTTCTATGGAGGCGCGGCCGCGAACACAGTGCATGTATCCACTCGTGGGCGCAGGTCTCATGCTGTGCATGGCATGATTTACCGCACTAGTGGCAAGGATGTAGCTGGGCATATCTGTATATATATATATATATATATATATATATATATATATGAATCTATTTTTTTATGAAATAATTTTAGATAAGTTGAAATACAGGTTCTTCCCCCGATTCACCCATAAAAAAGAGCTGACAATTTCTGAGCGGTTTTTAGGGAAAAAAAATTGTCAGTTAATGGTTTAAAAGAAATTGCATGTTATTAGGGCAGATACACAATTTAAAGGCAAAGCCTTATGAATAATTATTGCAGTATGAGAATACATATTACAGTCTACCAGCAAAGTCTGCATTCACAAGATAGATACTTCTGAAGATTCCAGTTGCTAAGGAATGCAAATGCATTTCTTCCACATTTGATATACTTGGTACTTTATGTCTCGGCATGTTAGGAAACACTGCTCCATACCAATATAAAATATTCAGATCCTCAGAGAGCAACAACAGTGAATTTTACAACTCCTGACACATTGGGGCAGATCAGAGTCCTATGACTTTATGCTAATGGTGTGGCCACTCGCAGCGCCTTGCGCCTGTGGAAATCCATCTTGGTGTGTCTTTTTCGATGCAGAACTGAAATTTGCACCATCCCTACGGCAGGTGCAGTGTCACCACCTGAGTATGGTGTCCTGTGTGAGATGTTGTGCATCTTTAGACACAGACGCTGTCAGCAACAAACCCTTGTCTGCCTAGCCACCACCCTGTTATCTCCCAGGAACACCCACTAAAATCCACACACCATGTGTCCAAATTAGCTCTGCATCTGCATTGGGTAACTATTGGGATGCATGAGCAGCACCACTCTGATACCTGCGCTGTACTTAAAACATCGCCCAACTGTGTGCATATTGGCATGGTGTGCGACTCAGAATACGGCCCATTATCTGCAAGCAAAGAAATATCTCTGATCTGGTTTCAGAACGACATGAGTTCCAATTACAGTCTGTATTTATTATTTACTCTCATAATTTCTATCCTGCTGAAAGGCTTGTTATCATTTATGTTTACTTATTCAAGCACTATGAGATTATGGGCTCTATTTATTAATATTATTTTTACTAAAATAAAGTGAAAAAGGATGTTTTCACACCCTTTTCACATTATTTTAGTTTCACCTGTAGTTATTACATGGTAATCGGAGTAGAATTAGTAAAATTCTACTCCAAACCCCAGTATCACTTATTTTTAGTAAAGCAGATTGCATTTCCCATAATTGTAATGGGAAATGTGATCCGACCACAGTTACTAAAAATAAATTGTAAAAAAATACCGGGGGAAGCACTGTGATAATAACGCCACCTGGAGGTGGCGTTATCCAGGGTCTCCCCCGGTTACCAGGCTCCCACTCTGCTCTAACGGGGAGAGCAGAGGCGGGAGCCGGTACCAGTAATCAGCTATGGGGTCTAAGCAGACCGCAAGCTGATTACTGTAAAAAAAAGAAAAAAAAATGAAACATTTTTTTTTTACTTACCTGAATCCAGGGACTGGTGATCGGGCCTCCGGTGATGGCTCCTCTCCGGTCAGCTGGTCTCCCATAGTACACTGGGGCCCGGTCATCAGGTGACCGGGCACCAGTGCAGTATGGGAGATCACCTGATCGGGAAGCCAGGAGAAGATCACCGGAGGCCAGGAGGATGCAGGTAAGTGTAATGAAGGGAGGGGGGGGTCGCGGGGGGGGGAGGGGGGGGTCGCGGGGGTCCGTGATCGCAGGGGCGGGGCTTAGCGCCAGGGGCGGGGCTTAGCGTCGGCGGGGGGTAGTAGCGGTGGTCGGTCGGCGCATGCGCGGGCTCTTAGTCGCTGTATTTTTTCTGAAAATACCACGACTAGAGTGCGGATGGGATCCGCAGGGACAGAGCTTTATCGCAAGCTCTGTCCCTGCAAGGGATTTTTAGGAAATCCCTGTGATATTTCCTGAATTCGCAATGCGAATTCACTCGGTAATATCACACTACAATCCGCATTCAATATGCGGATTGTAGTAAATAGAGCCCTATATAGCCTAACACTGTTATCATGGCTATACAAATAGTGTATTTTGGAGCGTGTGCAGTATCCATACTGCAAATGCAGGGCCGGTTCTAGACATTGTGGAGCCCAGGGCGAAAGTTCTTAGCTGCGCCCAACCCCCCCCCCCCCCAAAAAAAAAATAAGAAAAAATTTAATAGATGGCATTCATATGCATGCGCGCTTCCGGAAAGGGGGCACGAGCGATCAGGGAGGGGGTGTGTCCATTTGGAACACCCCCAATTTAGCACAGGTACACAAATATCTAGAGACGAAAACAAGATACAATTACATACTGTAGGTACATACAGAGACACGTATACTCAAATACAGATACCAAATACACATATACATAGCTAAATACGCATATCAATAGGTATACATATATTCATATACAGTTACACATTTGCATTAAAAAACATACCACAGTCTCAGAATGCCGAGCAGCTGGCTCCTAGAGGATGGGAGGAGAGAGCAGGGGAGGAGAGCTGGGAATGGTCGTCTGCACTTGTATAACAGCGGAGGTCATAGACTGTCAGCCCGGCAGCTTGTTCAAAGAGACATAGGCCGGGAAGTACGTTTTCGGGGTTTTACCACATTTTCTGTATGTATCATCACCTGGCCACCAGGGCTCCAATGCAGAGGGGAAGCCTTTGGGCGTCTACTGCATCGCGATGCTATGAGGGATCCGATCGGATCCCTCCCAGCATGTCCCGTGGCCGCTGCGTCACTCTGCGCATGCGTTGATGAACTCCTGGGTCATACAACCGAAAGTCCACTACACAGCGCAGATTGCAAACGACAGCTCTTATCGGAAGAGCTGTCCTTTGTGCTACTGATTGCATATGTCAGTGCATATGCTATCAGTAGGTATGCGAAGCATGGCGGGATGTACTCCGCAAGGTTAGCACATCCCACCCATAGTTCAAATTTCAGAAAGGGAAAGTCACAGGACAGGGGAGGAAAGCTGGGAACAGGCGCCTGCGCTGATATTACAACGTAGGTCCGTGACAGGTAGCCCGGCAGCTAGCTATTAGAGCAGAGGAGGAGAGATGAGAAGGGCGCCCACGCTTATATTACAGCGGAGGTCCGTGACAGGCAGCCCGGCAGCTAGCTTTTAGAGCAGAGGAGGAGAGATGAGAAGGGCGCCCACACTAATATTACAGCGGAGGTCCGTGACAGGCAGCCCGGCAGCTAGCTTTTAGAGCAGAGGAGGAGAGATGAGAAGCGCGCCCTCGCTGGTATTCAGTGGAGATCAGTGACAGGTGGCCCGGCAGCTAGCTATTAGAGCAGAGGAGGAGAGATGAGAAGGGCGCCCTCGCTGGTATTCAGCGGAGGTCAGTGACAGGCAGCCCGACAGCTAGCTATTAGAGCAGAGGAGGAGAGATGAGAAGTGTGCCCGCTCTAGTATTACAGTGGAGGTCAGTGACAGACAGCCCGGCAGCTAGCTATTAGAGCAGAGGAAGAGAGATGAGAAGGGCGCCCACGCTGGTATTCAGCGGAGGTCCGTGACAGGCGGCCCGGCAGCTAGCTTGTAGTGCAGAGGAGGAGAGATGAGAAGGGCGCCTCGCTGGTATTCAGCGGAGGTCAGTGACAGGCGGCCCGGCAGCTAGCTCGTAGAGCAGAGGAGGAGAGATGAGAAGGACCCCCACGCTGATATTACAGCGGAGGTCAGTAACAGGAACCCCGCAGCTAGCTTTTAGAGCAGAGGAGGAGAGATGAGAAGGGCGCCCACACTAATATTACAGCGGAGGTCCGTGACAGGCAGCCCGGCAGCTAGCTTTTAGAGCAGAGGAGGAGAGATGAGAAGGGCGCCCTCGCTGGTATTCAGCGGAGATCAGTGACAGGTGGCCCGGCAGCTAGCTATTAGAGCAGAGGAGGAGAGATGATAAGGGCGCCCTCGCTGGTATTCAGCGGAGGTCAGTGACAGGCAGCCCGGCAGCTAGCTATTAGAGCAGAGGAGGAGAGATGAGAAGTGTGCCCGCTCTAGTATTACAGTGGAGGTCAGTGACAGACAGCCCGGCAGCTAGCTATTAGAGCAGAGGAGGAGAGATGAGAAGGGCGCCCACGCTGGTATTCAGCGGAGGTCCGTGACAGGCGGCCCGGCAGCTAGCTTGTAGTGCAGAGGAGGAGAGATGAGAAGGGCGCCTCGCTGGTATTCAGCGGAGGTCAGTGACAGGCGGCCCGGCAGCTAGCTCGTAGAGCAGAGGAGGAGAGATGAGAAGGACCCCCACGCTGATATTACAGCGGAGGTCAGTAACAGGCAGCCCGGCAGCTAGCTTTTAGAGAAGAGGAGGAGAGATGAGAAGGGCGCCCGCTCTGTTATTACAGTGGAGGTCAGTGACAGACAGCCCGGCAGGTAGCTTTAGAGCAGAGGAGGAGAGATGAGAAGGACGCCCACGCTGGTATTACAGCGGAGGTCAGTGACAGGCGGCCCTGCAGCTAGCTATTAGAGCAGAGGAGGAGAGATGAGAAGGGCGCCCTCGCTGGTATTCAGCGGAGGTCAGTGACAGACAGCCCGGCAGGTAGCTTTAGAGCAGAGGAGGAGAGATGAGAAGGACACCCACGCTGATATTACAGCAGAGGTCAGTGACAGGCAGCCCGGCAGCTAGCTTTTAGAGCAGAGGAGGAGAGATGAGAAGGGCGCCTGCTCTGGTATTACAGCGGAGGTCAGTGACAGACAGCCCGGCAGCTAGCTTTTAGAGTAGAGGAGGAGAGATGAGAAGGACGCCCACGCTGATATTACAGCGGAGGTCAGTAACAGGCAGCCCGGCAGCTAGCTATAAGAGCAGAGGAGGAGAGATGAGAAGGGCGCCCGCTCTGGTATTACAGCAGAGGTCAGTGACAGGCAGCCCGGCAGTTAGCTATTAGAGCAGAGGAGGAGAGATGAGAAGGGCGCCCACGCTGATATTACAGCGGAGGTCAGTGACAGGCGGCCCGGCAGCTAGCTTGTACAGCAGAGGAGGAGAGATGAGAAGGACGCCCACGCTGGTATTACAGCGGAGGTCAGTGACAGGTGGCCTGGCAGCTTGCTATTAGAGCAGAGGAGGAGAGATGAGGGTGCCCTCGCTGGTATTCAGCAGAGGTCAGTGACAGGCAGGCCGGCAGCTAGCTTGTAGAGCAGAGGAGGAGAGATGAGAAGGACGCCCACGCTGATACTACAGGGGAGGTCAGTGACAGGCAGCCCGGCAGCTAGCTTTTAGAGCAGAGGAGGAGAGATGAGAAGGGCGCCCGCTCTGGTATTACAGTGGAGGTCAGTGACAGGCAGCCCAGCAGCTAGCTTTTAGAGCAGAGAAGGAGTGATGAGAAGAGCGCCCATGCTGATATTACAGCGGAGGTCAGTGACAGGCGGCCCGGCAGCTAGCTTGTAGAGCAGAGGAGGAGAGATGAGAAGGGCGCCCGCTCTGGTATTACAGTGGAGGTCAGTGACAGGCAGCCTGGCAGCTAGCTTGTAGAGCAGAGGAGGAGAGATGAGAAGAGCGCCCATGCTGATATTACAGCAGAGGTCAGTGACAGGCGGCCCGGCAGCTAGCGTGTAGAGCAGAGGAGGAGAGATGAGAAGGGCGCCCGTTCTGGTATTTCAGCGGAGGTCAGTGACAGGCAGCCCGGCAGCTAGCTTTTAGAGCAGAGGAGGAGAGATGAGAAGGGCGCCCACGCTGGTATTACAGCAGAGGTCAGTGACAGGCATCCCGGCAGTTAGCTATTAGAGCAGAGGAGGAGAGATGAGAAAGGCGCCCACGCTGATATTACAGCGGAGGTCAGTGACAGGCGGCCCGGCAGCTAGCTTGTAGAGCAGAGGAGGAGAGATGAGAAGGGCGCCCGCTCTGGTATTACAAAGGAGGTCAGTGACAGGCAGCCTGGCAGCTAGCTATTAGAGCAGAGGAGGAGAGATGAGAAGGGTGCCCGCTCTGGTATTACAGTGGAGGTCAGTGACAGGCAGCCCAGCAGCTAGCTTTTAGAGCAGAGGAGGAAAGATGAGAAGGGTGCCCACGCTGGTATTACAGCAGAGGTCAGTGACAGGCAGCCCGGCAGTTAGCTTTTAGAGCAGAGGAGGAGAGATGAGAAGGGCGCCTGCTCTGGTATTACAGTGGAGGTCAGTGACAGACAGCCCGGCAGCTAGCTTTTAGAGTAGAGGAGGAGAGATGAGAAGGACGCCCACGCTGATATTACAGCGGAGGTCAGTAACAGGCAGCCCGGCAGCTAGCTATAAGAGCAGAGGAGGAGAGATGAGAAGGGCGCCCTCACTGGTATTCAGCGGAGGTCAGTGACAGGCGGCCCGGCAGCTAGATATTAGAGCAGAGGAGGAGAGATGATAAGGGCGCCCTCACTGGTATTCAGCGGAGGTCAGTGACAGGCGGCCCGGCAGCTAGCTTGTACAGCAGAGGAGGAGAGATGAGAAGGACGCCCATGCTGGTATTACAGCGGAGGTCAGTGACAGGCGGCCTGGCAGCTAGCTATTAGAGCAGAGGAGGAGAGATGAGAAGGGTGCCCTCGCTGGTATTCAGCAGAGGTCAGTGACAGGCGGGCCGGCAGCTAGCTTGTAGAGCAGATGAGGAGAGATGAGAAGGACGCCCACGCTGATACTACAGGGGAGGTCAGTGACAGGCAGCCCTGCAGCTAGCTTTTAGAGCAGAGGAGGAGAGATGAGAAGGGCGCCCGCTCTGGTATTACAGTGGAGGTCAGTGACAGGCAGCCCAGCATCTAGCTTTTAGAGCAGAGGAGGAGTGATGAGAAGAGAGCCCATGCTGATATTACAGTGGAGGTCAGTGACAGGCAGCCCGGCAGCTAGCTTGTAGAGCAGAGGAGGAGAGATGAGAAGGGTGCCCGCTCTGGTATTACAGTGGAGGTCAGTGACAGGCGGCCTGGCAGCTAGCTTGTAGAGCAGAGGAGGAGAGATGAGAAGAGCGCCCATGCTGATATTACAGCAGAGGTCAGTGACAGGCGGCCCGGCAGCTAGCTTGTAGAGCAGAGGAGGAGAGATGAGAAGGGCGCCCGTTCTGGTATTACAGCGGAGGTCAGTGACAGGCAGCCCGGCAGCTAGCTTTTAGAGCAGAGGAGGAGAGATGAGAAGGGCGCCCGCTCTGGTATTACAGCAGAGGTCAGTGACAGTCAGCCCGGCAGTTAGCTATTAGAGCAGAGGAGGAGAGATGAGAAGGGCACCCACGCTGATATTACAGCGGAGGTCAGTGACAGGCGGCCCGGCAGCTAGCTTGTAGAGCAGAGGAGGAGAGATGAGAAGGGCGCCCGCTCTGGTATTACAATGGAGGTCAGTGACAGGCAGCCTGGCAGCTAGCTATTAGAGCAGAGGAGGAGAGATGAGAAGGGTGCCCGCTCTGGTATTACAGTGGAGGTCAGTGACAGGCAGCCCAGCAGCTAGCTATTAGAGCAGAGGAGGAGAGATGAGAAGGGTGCCCACGCTGGTATTACAGTGGAGGTCAGTGATAGGCAGCCCAGCAGCTAGCTTTTAGAGCAGAGGAGGAAAGATGAGAAGGGTGCCCACGCTGGTATGACAGCAGAGGTCAGTGACAGGCAGCCCGGCAGTTAGCTTTTAGAGCAGAGGAGGAGAGATGAGGGTGCCCTCGCTGGTATTCAGCAGAGGTCAGTGACAGGCGGGCCGGCAGCTAGCTTGTAGAGTAGAGGAGGAGAGATGAGAAGGACGCCCACGCTGATACTACAGGGGAGGTCAGTGACAGGCAGCCCGGCAGCTAGCTTTTAGAGCAGAGGAGGAGAGATGAGAAGGGCGCCCGCTCTGGTATTACAGTGGAGGTCAGTGACAGGCAGCCCAGCAGCTAGCTTTTAGAGCAGAGAAGGAGTGATGAGAAGAGCGCCCATGCTGATATTACAGCAGAGGTCAGTGACAGGCGGCCCGGCAGCTAGCTTGTAGAGCAGAGGAGGAGAGATGAGAAGGGCGCCCGCTCTGGTATTACAGTGGAGGTCAGTGACAAGCAGCCTGGCAGCTAGCTTGTAGAGCAAAGGAGGAGAGATGAGAAGAGCGCCCATGCTGATATTACAGCAGAGGTCAGTGAAAGGCGGCCCGGCAGCTAGCGTGTAGAGCAGAGGAGGAGAGATGAGAAGGGCGCCCGTTCTGGTATTACAGCGGAGGTCAGTGACAGGCAGCCAGGCAGCTAGCTTTTAGAGCAGAGGAGGAGAGATGAGAAAGGCGCCCACGCTGATATTACAGCGGAGGTCAGTGACAGGCGGCCCGGCAGCTAGCTTGTAGAGCAGAGGAGGAGAGATGAGAAGGGTGCCCGCTCTGGTATTACAATGGAGGTCAGTGACAGGCAGCCTGGCAGCTAGCTATTAGAGCAGAGGAGGAGAGATGAGAAGGGTGCCCGCTCTGGTACTACAGTGGAGGTCAGTGACAGGCAGCCCAGCAGCTAGCTATTAGAGCAGAGGAGGAGAGATGAGAAGGGTGCCCGCTCTGGTATTACAGTGGAGGTCAGTGACAGGCAGCCCAGCAGCTAGCTTTTAGAGCAGAGGAGGAAAGATGAGAAGGGTGCCCACGCTGGTATTACAGCAGAGGTCAGTGACAGGCAGCCCGGCAGCTAGCTATAAGAGCAGAGGAGGAGAGATGAGAAGGGCGCCCTCACTGGTATTCAGCGGAGGTCAGTGACAGGCGGCCCGGCAGCTAGCTATTAGAGCAGTGGAGGAGAGATGATAAGGGCGCCCTCACTGGTATTCAGCGGTGGTCAGTGACAGGCGGCCCGGCAGCTAGCTTGTACAGCAGAGGAGGAGAGATGAGAAGGACGCCCACGCTGGTATTACAGCGGAGGTCAGTGACAGGCGGCCTGGCAGCTAGCTATTAGAGCAGAGGAGGAGAGATGAGAAGGGTGCCCTCGCTGGTATTCAGCAGAGGTCAGTGACAGGCGGGCCGGCAGCTAGCTTGTAGAGCAGATGAGGAGAGATGAGAAGGACACCCACGCTGATACTACAGGGGAGGTCAGTGACAGGCAGCCCGGCAGCTAGCTTTTAGAGCAGAGGAGGAGAGATGAGAAGGGCGCCCGCTCTGGAATTACAGTGGAGGTCAGTGACAGGCAGCCCAGCAGCTAGCTTTTAGAGCAGAGGAGGAGTGATGAGAAGAGCGCCCATGCTGATATTACAGCGGAGGTCAGTGACAGGCAGCCCGGCAGCTAGCTTGTAGAGCAGAGGAGGAGAGATGAGAAGGGTGCCCGCTCTGGTATTACAGTGGAGGTCAGTGACAGGCGGCCTGGCAGCTAGCTTGTAGAGCAGAGGAGGAGAGATGAGAAGAGCGCCCATGCTGATATTACAGCAGAGGTCAGTGACAGGCGGCCCGGCAGCTAGCTTGTAGAGCAGAGGAGGAGAGATGAGAAGGGCGCCCGTTCTGGTATTACAGCGGAGGTCAGTGACAGGCAGCCCGGCAGCTAGCTTTTAGAGCAGAGGAGGAGAGATGAGAAGGGCGCCCGCTCTGGTATTACAGCAGAGGTCAGTGACAGGCAGCCCGGCAATTAGCTATTAGAGCAGAGGAGGAGAGATGAGAAGGGCGCCCACGCTGATATTACAGCGGAGGTCAGTGACAGGCGGCCCGGCAGCTAGCTTGTAGAGCAGAGGAGGAGAGATGAGAAGGGCGCCCGCTCTGGTATTACAATGGAGGTCAGTGACAGGCAGCCTGGCAGCTAGCTATTAGAGCAGAGGAGGAGAGATGAGAAGGACGCCCACGCTGATATTACAGCGGAGGTCAGTAACAGGCAGCCCGGCAGCTAGCTATAAGAGCAGAGGAGGAGAGATGAGAAGGGCGCCCTCACTGGTATTCAGCGGAGGTCAGTGACAGGCGGCCCGGCAGCTAGCTATTAGAGCAGTGGAGGAGAGATGATAAGGGCGCCCTCACTGGTATTCAGCGGTGGTCAGTGACAGGCGGCCCGGCAGCTAGCTTGTACAGCAGAGGAGGAGAGATGAGAAGGACGCCCACGCTGGTATTACAGCGGAGGTCAGTGACAGGCGGCCTGGCAGCTAGCTATTAGAGCAGAGGAGGAGAGATGAGAAGGGTGCCCTCGCTGGTATTCAGCAGAGGTCAGTGACAGGCGGGCCGGCAGCTAGCTTGTAGAGCAGATGAGGAGAGATGAGAAGGACGCCCACGCTGATACTACAGGGGAGGTCAGTGACAGGCAGCCCGGCAGCTAGCTTTTAGAGCAGAGGAGGAGAGATGAGAAGGGCGCCCGCTCTGGAATTACAGTGGAGGTCAATGACAGGCAGCCCAGCAGCTAGCTTTTAGAGCAGAGGAGGAGTGATGAGAAGAGCGCCCATGCTGATATTACAGCGGAGGTCAGTGACAGGCAGCCCGGCAGCTAGCTTGTAGAGCAGAGGAGGAGAGATGAGAAGGGTGCCCGCTCTGGTATTACAGTGGAGGTCAGTGACAGGCGGCCTGGCAGCTAGCTTGTAGAGCAGAGGAGGAGAGATGAGAAGAGCGCCCATGCTGATATTACAGCAGAGGTCAGTGACAGGCGGCCCGGCAGCTAGCTTGTAGAGCAGAGGAGGAGAGATGAGAAGGGCGCCCGTTCTGGTATTACAGCGGAGGTCAGTGACAGGCAGCCCGGCAGCTAGCTTTTAGAGCAGAGGAGGAGAGATGAGAAGGGCGCCCGCTCTGGTATTACAGCAGAGGTCAGTGACAGGCAGCCCGGCAGTTAGCTATTAGAGCAGAGGAGGAGAGATGAGAAGGGCGCCCACGCTGATATTACAGCGGAGGTCAGTGACAGGCGGCCCGGCAGCTAGCTTGTAGAGCAGAGGAGGAGAGATGAGAAGGGCGCCCGCTCTGGTATTACAATGGAGGTCAGTGACAGGCAGCCTGGCAGCTAGCTATTAGAGCAGAGGAGGAGAGATGAGAAGGGTGCCCGCTCTGGTATTACAGTGGAGGTCAGTGACAGGCAGCCCAGCAGCTACCTATTAGAGCAGAGGAGGAGAGATCAGAAGGGTGCCCGCTCTGGTATTACAGTGGAGGTCAGTGACAGGCAGCCCAGCAGCTAGCTTTTAGAGCAGAGGAGGAAAGATGAGAAGGGTGCCCACACGCTGGTATTACAGCAGAGGTCAGTGACAGGCAGCCCGGCAGTTAGCTTTTAGAGCAGAGGAGGAGAGATGAGAAGGGCGCCTGCTCTGGTATTACAGAGGAGGTCAGTGACAGACAGCCCGGCAGCTAGCTTTTAGAGTAGAGGAGGAGAGATGAGAAGGACGCCCACGCTGATATTACAGCGGAGGTCAGTAACAGGCAGCCCGGCAGCTAGCTATAAGAGCAGAGGAGGAGAGATGAGAAGGGCGCCCTCACTGGTTTTCAGCTGAGGTCAGTGACAGGCAGCCCGGCAGCTAGCTATTAGAGCAGAGGAGGAGAGATGAGAAGGGCGCCCTCACTGGTATTTAGCGGAGGTCAGTGACAGGCGGCCCGGCACCTAGCTTGTACAGCAGAGGAGGAGAGATGAGAAGGACGCCCACGCTGGTATTACAGCGGAGGTCAGTGACAGGCGGCCTGGCAGCTAGCTATTAGAGCAGAGGAGGAGAGATGAGAAGGGTGCCTGCTCTGGTATTCAGCAGAGGTCAGTGACAGGCGGGCCGGCAGCTAGCTTGTAGAGCAGAGGACGAGAGATGAGAAGGACGCCCACGCTGATACTACAGGGTAGGTCAGTGACAGGCAGCCCGGCAGCTAGCTTTTAGAGCAGAGGAGGAGAGATGAGAAGGGCGCCCGCTCTGGTATTACAGTGGAGGTCAGTGACAGGCAGCCCAGCAGCTAGCTTTTAGAGCAGAGGAGGAGTGATGAGAAGAGCGCCCATGCTGATATTACAGCAGAGGTCAGGGACAGGCGGCCCGGCAGCTAGCTTGTAGAGCAGAGGAGGAGAGATGAGAAGGGCGCCCGCTCTGGTATTACAGTGGAGGTCAGTGACAGGCAGCCTGGCAGGTAGCTTGTAGAGCAGAGGAGGAGAGATGAGAAGAGCGCCCATGCTGATATTACAGCAGAGGTCAGTGACAGGCGGCCCGGCAGCTAGCTTGTAGAGCAGAGGAGGAGAGATGAGAAGGGCGCCCGTTCTGGTATTACAGCGGAGGTCAGTGACAGGCAGCCCGGCAGCTAGCTTTTAGAGCAGAGGAGGAGAGATGAGAAGGGCGCCCACGCTGGTATTACAGCAGAGGTCAGTGACAGGCAGCCCGGCAGTTAGCTATTAGAGCAGAGGAGGAGAGATGACAAGGGCGCCCACGCTGATATTACAGCGGAGGTCAGTGACAGGCGGCCCGGCAGCTAGCTTGTAGAGCAGAGGAGGAGAGATGAGAAGGGCGCCCGCTCTGGTATTACAATGGAGGTCAGTGACAGGCAGCCTGGCAGCTAGCTATTAGAGCAGAGGAGGAGAGATGAGAAGGGTGCCCGCTCTGGTATTACAGTGGAGGTCAGTAATAGGCAGCCCAGCAGCTAGCCATTAGAGCAGAGGAGGAGAGATGAGAAGAGTGCCCGCTCTGGTATTACAGTGGAGGTCAGTGACAGGCAGCCCAGCAGCTAGCTTTTAGAGCAGAGGAGGAAAGATGAGAAGGGTGCCCACGCTGGTATTACAGCAGAGGTCAGTGACAGGCAGCCCGGCAGTTAGCTTTTAGAGCAGAGGAGGAGAGATGAGAAGGGCGCCTGCTCTGGTATTACAGTGGAGGTCAGTGACAGACAGCCCGGCAGCTTGCTTTTAGAGTAGAGGAGGAGAGATGAGAAGGACGCCCACGCTGATATTACAGCGGAGGTCAGTAACAGGCAGCCCGGCAGCTAGCTATAAGAGCAGAGGAGGAGAGATGAGAAGGGCGCCCTCACTGGTATTCAGCGGAGGTCAGTGACAGGCAGCCCGGCAGCTGGCTATTAGAGCAGAGGAGGAGAGATGAGAAGGGCGCTCTCACTGGTATTCAGCGGAGGTCAGTGACAGGCGGCCCGGCAGCTAGCTTGTGCAGCAGAGGAGGAGAGATGAGAAGGACGCCCACGCTGGTATTACAGCGGAGGTCAGTGACAGGCGGCCTGGCAGCTAGCTATTAGAGCAGAGGAGGAGAGATGAGAAGGGTGCCCTCGCTGGTATTCAGCAGAGGTCAGTGACAGGCGGGCCGGCAGCTAGCTTGTAGAGCAGAGGAGGAGAGATGAGAAGGACACCCACGCTGATACTATAGGGGAGGTCAGTGACAGGCAGCCCGGCAGCTAGCTTTTAGAGCAGAGGAGGAGAGATGAGAAGGGCGTCCGCTCTGGTATTACAGTGGAGGTTAGTGACAGGCAGCCCAGCAGCTAGCTTTTAGAGCAGAGGAGGAGTGATGAGAAGAGCGCCCATGCTGATATTACAGCGGAGGTCAGTGACAGGCGGCCCGGCAGCTAGCTTTTAGAGCAGAGGAGGAGAGATGAGAAGGGCGCCCGCTCTGGTATTACAGTGGAGGTCAGTGACAGGCAGCCCAGCAGCTAGCTTTTAGAGCAGAGAAGGAGTGATGAGAAGAGCGCCCATGCTGATATTACAGCGGAGGTCAGTGACAGGCGGCCCGGCAGCTAGCTTGTAGAGCAGAGGAGGAGAGATGAGAAGGGCGCCCGCTCTGGTATTACAGTGGAGGTCAGTGACAGGCAGCCTGGCAGCTAGCTTGTAGAGCAGAGGAGGAGAGATGAGAAGAGCGCCCATGCTGATATTACAGCAGAGGTCAGTGACAGGCGGCCCGGCAGCTAGCGTGTAGAGCAGAGGAGGAGAGATGAGAAGGGCGCCCGTTCTGGTATTTCAGCGGAGGTCAGTGACAGGCAGCCCGGCAGCTAGCTTTTAGAGCAGAGGAGGAGAGATGAGAAGGGCGCCCACGCTGGTATTACAGCAGAGGTCAGTGACAGGCATCCCGGCAGTTAGCTATTAGAGCAGAGGAGGAGAGATGAGAAAGGCGCCCACGCTGATATTACAGCGGAGGTCAGTGACAGGCGGCCCGGCAGCTAGCTTGTAGAGCAGAGGAGGAGAGATGAGAAGGGCGCCCGCTCTGGTATTACAAAGGAGGTCAGTGACAGGCAGCCTGGCAGCTAGCTATTAGAGCAGAGGAGGAGAGATGAGAAGGGTGCCCGCTCTGGTATTACAGTGGAGGTCAGTGACAGGCAGCCCAGCAGCTAGCTTTTAGAGCAGAGGAGGAAAGATGAGAAGGGTGCCCACGCTGGTATTACAGCAGAGGTCAGTGACAGGCAGCCCGGCAGTTAGCTTTTAGAGCAGAGGAGGAGAGATGAGAAGGGCGCCTGCTCTGGTATTACAGTGGAGGTCAGTGACAGACAGCCCGGCAGCTAGCTTTTAGAGTAGAGGAGGAGAGATGAGAAGGACGCCCACGCTGATATTACAGCGGAGGTCAGTAACAGGCAGCCCGGCAGCTAGCTATAAGAGCAGAGGAGGAGAGATGAGAAGGGCGCCCTCACTGGTATTCAGCGGAGGTCAGTGACAGGCGGCCCGGCAGCTAGATATTAGAGCAGAGGAGGAGAGATGATAAGGGCGCCCTCACTGGTATTCAGCGGAGGTCAGTGACAGGCGGCCCGGCAGCTAGCTTGTACAGCAGAGGAGGAGAGATGAGAAGGACGCCCATGCTGGTATTACAGCGGAGGTCAGTGACAGGCGGCCTGGCAGCTAGCTATTAGAGCAGAGGAGGAGAGATGAGAAGGGTGCCCTCGCTGGTATTCAGCAGAGGTCAGTGACAGGCGGGCCGGCAGCTAGCTTGTAGAGCAGATGAGGAGAGATGAGAAGGACGCCCACGCTGATACTACAGGGGAGGTCAGTGACAGGCAGCCCTGCAGCTAGCTTTTAGAGCAGAGGAGGAGAGATGAGAAGGGCGCCCGCTCTGGTATTACAGTGGAGGTCAGTGACAGGCAGCCCAGCATCTAGCTTTTAGAGCAGAGGAGGAGTGATGAGAAGAGAGCCCATGCTGATATTACAGTGGAGGTCAGTGACAGGCAGCCCGGCAGCTAGCTTGTAGAGCAGAGGAGGAGAGATGAGAAGGGTGCCCGCTCTGGTATTACAGTGGAGGTCAGTGACAGGCGGCCTGGCAGCTAGCTTGTAGAGCAGAGGAGGAGAGATGAGAAGAGCGCCCATGCTGATATTACAGCAGAGGTCAGTGACAGGCGGCCCGGCAGCTAGCTTGTAGAGCAGAGGAGGAGAGATGAGAAGGGCGCCCGTTCTGGTATTACAGCGGAGGTCAGTGACAGGCAGCCCGGCAGCTAGCTTTTAGAGCAGAGGAGGAGAGATGAGAAGGGCGCCCGCTCTGGTATTACAGCAGAGGTCAGTGACAGTCAGCCCGGCAGTTAGCTATTAGAGCAGAGGAGGAGAGATGAGAAGGGCACCCACGCTGATATTACAGCGGAGGTCAGTGACAGGCGGCCCGGCAGCTAGCTTGTAGAGCAGAGGAGGAGAGATGAGAAGGGCGCCCGCTCTGGTATTACAATGGAGGTCAGTGACAGGCAGCCTGGCAGCTAGCTATTAGAGCAGAGGAGGAGAGATGAGAAGGGTGCCCGCTCTGGTATTACAGTGGAGGTCAGTGACAGGCAGCCCAGCAGCTAGCTATTAGAGCAGAGGAGGAGAGATGAGAAGGGTGCCCACGCTGGTATTACAGTGGAGGTCAGTGATAGGCAGCCCAGCAGCTAGCTTTTAGAGCAGAGGAGGAAAGATGAGAAGGGTGCCCACGCTGGTATGACAGCAGAGGTCAGTGACAGGCAGCCCGGCAGTTAGCTTTTAGAGCAGAGGAGGAGAGATGAGGGTGCCCTCGCTGGTATTCAGCAGAGGTCAGTGACAGGCGGGCCGGCAGCTAGCTTGTAGAGTAGAGGAGGAGAGATGAGAAGGACGCCCACGCTGATACTACAGGGGAGGTCAGTGACAGGCAGCCCGGCAGCTAGCTTTTAGAGCAGAGGAGGAGAGATGAGAAGGGCGCCCGCTCTGGTATTACAGTGGAGGTCAGTGACAGGCAGCCCAGCAGCTAGCTTTTAGAGCAGAGAAGGAGTGATGAGAAGAGCGCCCATGCTGATATTACAGCAGAGGTCAGTGACAGGCGGCCCGGCAGCTAGCTTGTAGAGCAGAGGAGGAGAGATGAGAAGGGCGCCCGCTCTGGTATTACAGTGGAGGTCAGTGACAAGCAGCCTGGCAGCTAGCTTGTAGAGCAAAGGAGGAGAGATGAGAAGAGCGACCATGCTGATATTACAGCAGAGGTCAGTGAAAGGCGGCCCGGCAGCTAGCGTGTAGAGCAGAGGAGGAGAGATGAGAAGGGCGCCCGTTCTGGTATTACAGCGGAGGTCAGTGACAGGCAGCCAGGCAGCTAGCTTTTAGAGCAGAGGAGGAGAGATGAGAAAGGCGCCCACGCTGATATTACAGCGGAGGTCAGTGACAGGCGGCCCGGCAGCTAGCTTGTAGAGCAGAGGAGGAGAGATGAGAAGGGTGCCCGCTCTGGTATTACAATGGAGGTCAGTGACAGGCAGCCTGGCAGCTAGCTATTAGAGCAGAGGAGGAGAGATGAGAAGGGTGCCCGCTCTGGTACTACAGTGGAGGTCAGTGACAGGCAGCCCAGCAGCTAGCTATTAGAGCAGAGGAGGAGAGATGAGAAGGGTGCCCGCTCTGGTATTACAGTGGAGGTCAGTGACAGGCAGCCCAGCAGCTAGCTTTTAGAGCAGAGGAGGAAAGATGAGAAGGGTGCCCACGCTGGTATTACAGCAGAGGTCAGTGACAGGCAGCCCGGCAGCTAGCTATAAGAGCAGAGGAGGAGAGATGAGAAGGGCGCCCTCACTGGTATTCAGCGGAGGTCAGTGACAGGCGGCCCGGCAGCTAGCTATTAGAGCAGTGGAGGAGAGATGATAAGGGCGCCCTCACTGGTATTCAGCGGTGGTCAGTGACAGGCGGCCCGGCAGCTAGCTTGTACAGCAGAGGAGGAGAGATGAGAAGGACGCCCACGCTGGTATTACAGCGGAGGTCAGTGACAGGCGGCCTGGCAGCTAGCTATTAGAGCAGAGGAGGAGAGATGAGAAGGGTGCCCTCGCTGGTATTCAGCAGAGGTCAGTGACAGGCGGGCCGGCAGCTAGCTTGTAGAGCAGATGAGGAGAGATGAGAAGGACACCCACGCTGATACTACAGGGGAGGTCAGTGACAGGCAGCCCGGCAGCTAGCTTTTAGAGCAGAGGAGGAGAGATGAGAAGGGCGCCCGCTCTGGAATTACAGTGGAGGTCAGTGACAGGCAGCCCAGCAGCTAGCTTTTAGAGCAGAGGAGGAGTGATGAGAAGAGCGCCCATGCTGATATTACAGCGGAGGTCAGTGACAGGCAGCCCGGCAGCTAGCTTGTAGAGCAGAGGAGGAGAGATGAGAAGGGTGCCCGCTCTGGTATTACAGTGGAGGTCAGTGACAGGCGGCCTGGCAGCTAGCTTGTAGAGCAGAGGAGGAGAGATGAGAAGAGCGCCCATGCTGATATTACAGCAGAGGTCAGTGACAGGCGGCCCGGCAGCTAGCTTGTAGAGCAGAGGAGGAGAGATGAGAAGGGCGCCCGTTCTGGTATTACAGCGGAGGTCAGTGACAGGCAGCCCGGCAGCTAGCTTTTAGAGCAGAGGAGGAGAGATGAGAAGGGCGCCCGCTCTGGTATTACAGCAGAGGTCAGTGACAGGCAGCCCGGCAATTAGCTATTAGAGCAGAGGAGGAGAGATGAGAAGGGCGCCCACGCTGATATTACAGCGGAGGTCAGTGACAGGCGGCCCGGCAGCTAGCTTGTAGAGCAGAGGAGGAGAGATGAGAAGGGCGCCCGCTCTGGTATTACAATGGAGGTCAGTGACAGGCAGCCTGGCAGCTAGCTATTAGAGCAGAGGAGGAGAGATGAGAAGGACGCCCACGCTGATATTACAGCGGAGGTCAGTAACAGGCAGCCCGGCAGCTAGCTATAAGAGCAGAGGAGGAGAGATGAGAAGGGCGCCCTCACTGGTATTCAGCGGAGGTCAGTGACAGGCGGCCCGGCAGCTAGCTATTAGAGCAGTGGAGGAGAGATGATAAGGGCGCCCTCACTGGTATTCAGCGGTGGTCAGTGACAGGCGGCCCGGCAGCTAGCTTGTACAGCAGAGGAGGAGAGATGAGAAGGACGCCCACGCTGGTATTACAGCGGAGGTCAGTGACAGGCGGCCTGGCAGCTAGCTATTAGAGCAGAGGAGGAGAGATGAGAAGGGTGCCCTCGCTGGTATTCAGCAGAGGTCAGTGACAGGCGGGCCGGCAGCTAGCTTGTAGAGCAGATGAGGAGAGATGAGAAGGACGCCCACGCTGATACTACAGGGGAGGTCAGTGACAGGCAGCCCGGCAGCTAGCTTTTAGAGCAGAGGAGGAGAGATGAGAAGGGCGCCCGCTCTGGAATTACAGTGGAGGTCAATGACAGGCAGCCCAGCAGCTAGCTTTTAGAGCAGAGGAGGAGTGATGAGAAGAGCGCCCATGCTGATATTACAGCGGAGGTCAGTGACAGGCAGCCCGGCAGCTAGCTTGTAGAGCAGAGGAGGAGAGATGAGAAGGGTGCCCGCTCTGGTATTACAGTGGAGGTCAGTGACAGGCGGCCTGGCAGCTAGCTTGTAGAGCAGAGGAGGAGAGATGAGAAGAGCGCCCATGCTGATATTACAGCAGAGGTCAGTGACAGGCGGCCCGGCAGCTAGCTTGTAGAGCAGAGGAGGAGAGATGAGAAGGGCGCCCGTTCTGGTATTACAGCGGAGGTCAGTGACAGGCAGCCCGGCAGCTAGCTTTTAGAGCAGAGGAGGAGAGATGAGAAGGGCGCCCGCTCTGGTATTACAGCAGAGGTCAGTGACAGGCAGCCCGGCAGTTAGCTATTAGAGCAGAGGAGGAGAGATGAGAAGGGCGCCCACGCTGATATTACAGCGGAGGTCAGTGACAGGCGGCCCGGCAGCTAGCTTGTAGAGCAGAGGAGGAGAGATGAGAAGGGCGCCCGCTCTGGTATTACAATGGAGGTCAGTGACAGGCAGCCTGGCAGCTAGCTATTAGAGCAGAGGAGGAGAGATGAGAAGGGTGCCCGCTCTGGTATTACAGTGGAGGTCAGTGACAGGCAGCCCAGCAGCTACCTATTAGAGCAGAGGAGGAGAGATGAGAAGGGTGCCCGCTCTGGTATTACAGTGGAGGTCAGTGACAGGCAGCCCAGCAGCTAGCTTTTAGAGCAGAGGAGGAAAGATGAGAAGGGTGCCCACACGCTGGTATTACAGCAGAGGTCAGTGACAGGCAGCCCGGCAGTTAGCTTTTAGAGCAGAGGAGGAGAGATGAGAAGGGCGCCTGCTCTGGTATTACAGAGGAGGTCAGTGACAGACAGCCCGGCAGCTAGCTTTTAGAGTAGAGGAGGAGAGATGAGAAGGACGCCCACGCTGATATTACAGCGGAGGTCAGTAACAGGCAGCCCAGCAGCTAGCTATTAGAGCAGAGGAGGAGAGATGAGAAGGGTGCCCACGCTGGTATTACAGTGGAGGTCAGTGATAGGCAGCCCAGCAGCTAGCTTTTAGAGCAGAGGAGGAAAGATGAGAAGGGTGCCCACGCTGGTATGACAGCAGAGGTCAGTGACAGGCAGCCCGGCAGTTAGCTTTTAGAGCAGAGGAGGAGAGATGAGGGTGCCCTCGCTGGTATTCAGCAGAGGTCAGTGACAGGCGGGCCGGCAGCTAGCTTGTAGAGTAGAGGAGGAGAGATGAGAAGGACGCCCACGCTGATACTACAGGGGAGGTCAGTGACAGGCAGCCCGGCAGCTAGCTTTTAGAGCAGAGGAGGAGAGATGAGAAGGGCGCCCGCTCTGGTATTACAGTGGAGGTCAGTGACAGGCAGCCCAGCAGCTAGCTTTTAGAGCAGAGAAGGAGTGATGAGAAGAGCGCCCATGCTGATATTACAGCAGAGGTCAGTGACAGGCGGCCCGGCAGCTAGCTTGTAGAGCAGAGGAGGAGAGATGAGAAGGGCGCCCGCTCTGGTATTACAGTGGAGGTCAGTGACAAGCAGCCTGGCAGCTAGCTTGTAGAGCAAAGGAGGAGAGATGAGAAGAGCGACCATGCTGATATTACAGCAGAGGTCAGTGAAAGGCGGCCCGGCAGCTAGCGTGTAGAGCAGAGGAGGAGAGATGAGAAGGGCGCCCGTTCTGGTATTACAGCGGAGGTCAGTGACAGGCAGCCAGGCAGCTAGCTTTTAGAGCAGAGGAGGAGAGATGAGAAAGGCGCCCACGCTGATATTACAGCGGAGGTCAGTGACAGGCGGCCCGGCAGCTAGCTTGTAGAGCAGAGGAGGAGAGATGAGAAGGGTGCCCGCTCTGGTATTACAATGGAGGTCAGTGACAGGCAGCCTGGCAGCTAGCTATTAGAGCAGAGGAGGAGAGATGAGAAGGGTGCCCGCTCTGGTACTACAGTGGAGGTCAGTGACAGGCAGCCCAGCAGCTAGCTATTAGAGCAGAGGAGGAGAGATGAGAAGGGTGCCCGCTCTGGTATTACAGTGGAGGTCAGTGACAGGCAGCCCAGCAGCTAGCTTTTAGAGCAGAGGAGGAAAGATGAGAAGGGTGCCCACGCTGGTATTACAGCAGAGGTCAGTGACAGGCAGCCCGGCAGCTAGCTATAAGAGCAGAGGAGGAGAGATGAGAAGGGCGCCCTCACTGGTATTCAGCGGAGGTCAGTGACAGGCGGCCCGGCAGCTAGCTATTAGAGCAGTGGAGGAGAGATGATAAGGGCGCCCTCACTGGTATTCAGCGGTGGTCAGTGACAGGCGGCCCGGCAGCTAGCTTGTACAGCAGAGGAGGAGAGATGAGAAGGACGCCCACGCTGGTATTACAGCGGAGGTCAGTGACAGGCGGCCTGGCAGCTAGCTATTAGAGCAGAGGAGGAGAGATGAGAAGGGTGCCCTCGCTGGTATTCAGCAGAGGTCAGTGACAGGCGGGCCGGCAGCTAGCTTGTAGAGCAGATGAGGAGAGATGAGAAGGACACCCACGCTGATACTACAGGGGAGGTCAGTGACAGGCAGCCCGGCAGCTAGCTTTTAGAGCAGAGGAGGAGAGATGAGAAGGGCGCCCGCTCTGGAATTACAGTGGAGGTCAGTGACAGGCAGCCCAGCAGCTAGCTTTTAGAGCAGAGGAGGAGTGATGAGAAGAGCGCCCATGCTGATATTACAGCGGAGGTCAGTGACAGGCAGCCCGGCAGCTAGCTTGTAGAGCAGAGGAGGAGAGATGAGAAGGGTGCCCGCTCTGGTATTACAGTGGAGGTCAGTGACAGGCGGCCTGGCAGCTAGCTTGTAGAGCAGAGGAGGAGAGATGAGAAGAGCGCCCATGCTGATATTACAGCAGAGGTCAGTGACAGGCGGCCCGGCAGCTAGCTTGTAGAGCAGAGGAGGAGAGATGAGAAGGGCGCCCGTTCTGGTATTACAGCGGAGGTCAGTGACAGGCAGCCCGGCAGCTAGCTTTTAGAGCAGAGGAGGAGAGATGAGAAGGGCGCCCGCTCTGGTATTACAGCAGAGGTCAGTGACAGGCAGCCCGGCAATTAGCTATTAGAGCAGAGGAGGAGAGATGAGAAGGGCGCCCACGCTGATATTACAGCGGAGGTCAGTGACAGGCGGCCCGGCAGCTAGCTTGTAGAGCAGAGGAGGAGAGATGAGAAGGGCGCCCGCTCTGGTATTACAATGGAGGTCAGTGACAGGCAGCCTGGCAGCTAGCTATTAGAGCAGAGGAGGAGAGATGAGAAGGACGCCCACGCTGATATTACAGCGGAGGTCAGTAACAGGCAGCCCGGCAGCTAGCTATAAGAGCAGAGGAGGAGAGATGAGAAGGGCGCCCTCACTGGTATTCAGCGGAGGTCAGTGACAGGCGGCCCGGCAGCTAGCTATTAGAGCAGTGGAGGAGAGATGATAAGGGCGCCCTCACTGGTATTCAGCGGTGGTCAGTGACAGGCGGCCCGGCAGCTAGCTTGTACAGCAGAGGAGGAGAGATGAGAAGGACGCCCACGCTGGTATTACAGCGGAGGTCAGTGACAGGCGGCCTGGCAGCTAGCTATTAGAGCAGAGGAGGAGAGATGAGAAGGGTGCCCTCGCTGGTATTCAGCAGAGGTCAGTGACAGGCGGGCCGGCAGCTAGCTTGTAGAGCAGATGAGGAGAGATGAGAAGGACGCCCACGCTGATACTACAGGGGAGGTCAGTGACAGGCAGCCCGGCAGCTAGCTTTTAGAGCAGAGGAGGAGAGATGAGAAGGGCGCCCGCTCTGGAATTACAGTGGAGGTCAATGACAGGCAGCCCAGCAGCTAGCTTTTAGAGCAGAGGAGGAGTGATGAGAAGAGCGCCCATGCTGATATTACAGCGGAGGTCAGTGACAGGCAGCCCGGCAGCTAGCTTGTAGAGCAGAGGAGGAGAGATGAGAAGGGTGCCCGCTCTGGTATTACAGTGGAGGTCAGTGACAGGCGGCCTGGCAGCTAGCTTGTAGAGCAGAGGAGGAGAGATGAGAAGAGCGCCCATGCTGATATTACAGCAGAGGTCAGTGACAGGCGGCCCGGCAGCTAGCTTGTAGAGCAGAGGAGGAGAGATGAGAAGGGCGCCCGTTCTGGTATTACAGCGGAGGTCAGTGACAGGCAGCCCGGCAGCTAGCTTTTAGAGCAGAGGAGGAGAGATGAGAAGGGCGCCCGCTCTGGTATTACAGCAGAGGTCAGTGACAGGCAGCCCGGCAGTTAGCTATTAGAGCAGAGGAGGAGAGATGAGAAGGGCGCCCACGCTGATATTACAGCGGAGGTCAGTGACAGGCGGCCCGGCAGCTAGCTTGTAGAGCAGAGGAGGAGAGATGAGAAGGGCGCCCGCTCTGGTATTACAATGGAGGTCAGTGACAGGCAGCCTGGCAGCTAGCTATTAGAGCAGAGGAGGAGAGATGAGAAGGGTGCCCGCTCTGGTATTACAGTGGAGGTCAGTGACAGGCAGCCCAGCAGCTACCTATTAGAGCAGAGGAGGAGAGATGAGAAGGGTGCCCGCTCTGGTATTACAGTGGAGGTCAGTGACAGGCAGCCCAGCAGCTAGCTTTTAGAGCAGAGGAGGAAAGATGAGAAGGGTGCCCACACGCTGGTATTACAGCAGAGGTCAGTGACAGGCAGCCCGGCAGTTAGCTTTTAGAGCAGAGGAGGAGAGATGAGAAGGGCGCCTGCTCTGGTATTACAGAGGAGGTCAGTGACAGACAGCCCGGCAGCTAGCTTTTAGAGTAGAGGAGGAGAGATGAGAAGGACGCCCACGCTGATATTACAGCGGAGGTCAGTAACAGGCAGCCCGGCAGCTAGCTATAAGAGCAGAGGAGGAGAGATGAGAAGGGCGCCCTCACTGGTTTTCAGCTGAGGTCAGTGACAGGCAGCCCGGCAGCTAGCTATTAGAGCAGAGGAGAGATGAGAAGGGCGCCCTCACTGGTATTTAGCGGAGGTCAGTGACAGGCGGCCCGGCACCTAGCTTGTACAGCAGAGGAGGAGAGATGAGAAGGACGCCCACGCTGGTATTACAGCGGAGGTCAGTGACAGGCGGCCTGGCAGCTAGCTATTAGAGCAGAGGAGGAGAGATGAGAAGGGTGCCTGCTCTGGTATTCAGCAGAGGTCAGTGACAGGCGGGCCGGCAGCTAGCTTGTAGAGCAGAGGACGAGAGATGAGAAGGACGCCCACGCTGATACTACAGGGTAGGTCAGTGACAGGCAGCCCGGCAACTAGCTTTTAGAGCAGAGGAGGAGAGATGAGAAGGGCGCCCGCTCTGGTATTACAGTGGAGGTCAGTGACAGGCAGCCCAGCAGCTAGCTTTTAGAGCAGAGGAGGAGTGATGAGAAGAGCGCCCATGCTGATATTACAGCAGAGGTCAGGGACAGGCGGCCCGGCAGCTAGCTTGTAGAGCAGAGGAGGAGAGATGAGAAGGGCGCCCGCTCTGGTATTACAGTGGAGGTCAGTGACAGGCAGCCTGGCAGGTAGCTTGTAGAGCAGAGGAGGAGAGATGAGAAGAGCGCCCATGCTGATATTACAGCAGAGGTCAGTGACAGGCGGCCCGGCAGCTAGCTTGTAGAGCAGAGGAGGAGAGATGAGAAGGGCGCCCGTTCTGGTATTACAGCGGAGGTCAGTGACAGGCAGCCCGGCAGCTAGCTTTTAGAGCAGAGGAGGAGAGATGAGAAGGGCGCCCACGCTGGTATTACAGCAGAGGTCAGTGACAGGCAGCCCGGCAGTTAGCTATTAGAGCAGAGGAGGAGAGATGACAAGGGCGCCCACGCTGATATTACAGCGGAGGTCAGTGACAGGCGGCCCGGCAGCTAGCTTGTAGAGCAGAGGAGGAGAGATGAGAAGGGCGCCCGCTCTGGTATTACAATGGAGGTCAGTGACAGGCAGCCTGGCAGCTAGCTATTAGAGCAGAGGAGGAGAGATGAGAAGGGTGCCCGCTCTGGTATTACAGTGGAGGTCAGTAATAGGCAGCCCAGCAGCTAGCCATTAGAGCAGAGGAGGAGAGATGAGAAGAGTGCCCGCTCTGGTATTACAGTGGAGGTCAGTGACAGGCAGCCCAGCAGCTAGCTTTTAGAGCAGAGGAGGAAAGATGAGAAGGGTGCCCACGCTGGTATTACAGCAGAGGTCAGTGACAGGCAGCCCGGCAGTTAGCTTTTAGAGCAGAGGAGGAGAGATGAGAAGGGCGCCTGCTCTGGTATTACAGTGGAGGTCAGTGACAGACAGCCCGGCAGCTTGCTTTTAGAGTAGAGGAGGAGAGATGAGAAGGACGCCCACGCTGATATTACAGCGGAGGTCAGTAACAGGCAGCCCGGCAGCTAGCTATAAGAGCAGAGGAGGAGAGATGAGAAGGGCGCCCTCACTGGTATTCAGCGGAGGTCAGTGACAGGCAGCCCGGCAGCTGGCTATTAGAGCAGAGGAGGAGAGATGAGAAGGGCGCTCTCACTGGTATTCAGCGGAGGTCAGTGACAGGCGGCCCGGCAGCTAGCTTGTACAGCAGAGGAGGAGAGATGAGAAGGACGCCCACGCTGGTATTACAGCGGAGGTCAGTGACAGGCGGCCTGGCAGCTAGCTATTAGAGCAGAGGAGGAGAAATGAGAAGGGTGCCCTCGCTAGTATTCAGCAGAGGTCAGTGACAGGCGGGCCGGCAGCTAGCTTGTAGAGCAGAGGAGGAGAGATGAGAAGGACACCCACGCTGATACTATAGGGGAGGTCAGTGACAGGCAGCCCGGCAGCTAGCTTTTAGAGCAGAGGAGGAGAGATGAGAAGGGCGCCCGCTCTGGTATTACAGTGGAGGTTAGTGACAGGCAGCCCAGCAGCTAGCTTTTAGAGCAGAGGAGGAGTGATGAGAAGAGCGCCCATGCTGATATTACAGCGGAGGTCAGTGACAGGCGGCCCGGCTGCTAACTTGTAGAGCAGAGGAGGAGAGATGAGAAGGGCGCCCGCTCTGGTATTACAGTGGAGGTCAGTGACAGGCAGCCTGGCAGCTAGCTTGTAGAGCAGAGGAGGAGAGATGAGAAGAGCGCCCATGCTGATATTACAGCAGAGGTCAGTGACAGGCGGCCCGGCAGCTAGCTTGTAGAGCAGAGGAGGAGAGATGAGAAGGGCGCCCGTTCTGGTATTACAGCGGAGGTCAGTGACAGGCAGCCCGGCAGCTAGCTTTTAGAGCAGAGGAGGAGAGATGAGAAGGGCGCCCACGCTGGTATTACAGCAGAGGTCAGTGGCAGGCAGCCCGGCAGTTAGCTATTAGAGCAGAGGAGGAGAGATGAGAAGGGCGCCCACGCTGATATTACAGCGGAGGTCAGTGACAGGCGGCCCGGCAGCTAGCTTGTAGAGCAGAGGAGGAGAGATGAGAAGGGCGCCCGCTCTGGTATTACAATGGAGGTCAGTGACAGGCAGCCTGGCAGCTAGCTATTAGAGCAGAGGAGGAGAGATGATAAGGGTGCCCGCTCTGGTATTACAGTGGAGGTCAGTGACAGGCAGCCCTGCAGCTAGCTATTAGAGCAGAGGAGGAGAGATGAGAAGGGTGCCCGCTCTAGTATTACAGTGGAGGTAAGTGACAGGCAGCCCAGCAGCTAGCTTTTAGAGCAGAGGAGGAAAGATGAGAAGGGCGCCCACGCTGGTATTACAGCAGAGGTCAGTGACAGGCAGCCCGGCAGTTAGCTATTAGAGCAGAGGAGGAGAGATGAGAAGGGCGCCCACGCTGATATTACAGCGGAGTTCAGTGACAGGCAGCCCGGCAGCTAGCTTTTAGAGCAGAGGAGGAGAGATGAGAAGGGTGCCTGCTCTGGTATTCAGCAGAGGTCAGTGACAGGCGGGCCGGCAGCTAGCTTGTAGAGCAGAGGACGAGAGATGAGAAGGACGCCCACGCTGATACTACAGGGGAGGTCAGTGACAGGCAGCCCGGCAGTTAGCTATTAGAGCAGAGGAGGAGAGATGAGAAGGGCGCCCACGCTGATATTACAGCGGAGTTCAGTGACAGGCAGCCCGGCAGCTAGCTATTAGAGCAGAGGAGGAGAGATGAGAAGGGTGCCTGCTCTGGTATTCAGCAGAGGTCAGTGACAGGCGGGCCGGCAGCTAGCTTGTAGAGCAGAGGACGAGAGATGAGAAGGACGCCCACGCTGATACTACAGGGGAGGTCAGTGACAGGCAGCCCGGCAGCTAGCTTTTAGAGCAGAGGAGGAGAGATGAGAAGGGCGCCCGCTCTGGTATTACAGTGGAGGTCAGTGACAGGCAGCCCAGCAGCTAGCTTTTAGAGCAGAGGAGGAGTGATGAGAAGAGCACCCATGCTGATATTACAGCAGAGGTCAGGGACAGGCGGCCCGGCAGCTAGCTTGTAGAGCAGAGGAGGAGAGATGAGAAGGGCGCCCGCTCTGGTATTACAGTGGAGGTCAGTGACAGGCAGCCTGGCAGGTAGCTTGTAGAGCAGAGGAGGAGAGATGAGAAGAGCGCCCATGCTGATATTACAGCAGAGGTCAGTGACAGGCGGCCCGGCAGCTAGCTTGTAGAGCAGAGGAGGAGAGATGAGAAGGGCGCCCGTTCTGGTATTACAGCGGAGGTCAGTGACAGGCAGCCCGGCAGCTAGCTTTTAGAGCAGAGGAGGAGAGATGAGAAGGGCGCCCACGCTGGTATTACAGCAGAGGTCAGTGACATGCAGCCCGGCAGTTAGCTATTAGAGCAGAGGAGGAGAGATGACAAGGGCGCCCACGCTGATATTACAGCGGAGGTCAGTGACAGGCGGCCCGGCAGCTAGCTTGTAGAGCAGAGGAGGAGTGATGAGAAGGGCGCCCGCTCTGGTATTACAATGGAGGTCAGTGACAGGCAGCCTGGCAGCTAGCTATTAGAGCAGAGGAGGAGAGATGAGAAGGGTGCCCGCTCTGGTATTACAGTGGAGGTCAGTAATAGGCAGCCCAGCAGCTAGCCATTAGAGCAGAGGAGGAGAGATGAGAAGAGTGCCCGCTCTGGTATTACAGTGGAGGTCAGTGACAGGCAGCCCAGCAGCTAGCTTTTAGAGCAGAGGAGGAAAGATGAGAAGGGTGCCCACGCTGGTATTACAGCAGAGGTCAGTGACAGGCAGCCCGGCAGTTAGCTTTTAGAGCAGAGGAGGAGAGATGAGAAGGGCGCCTGCTCTGGTATTACAGTGGAGGTCAGTGACAGACAGCCCGGCAGCTTGCTTTTAGAGTAGAGGAGGAGAGATGAGAAGGACGCCCACGCTGATATTACAGCGGAGGTCAGTAACAGGCAGCCCGGCAGCTAGCTATAAGAGCAGAGGAGGAGAGATGAGAAGGGCGCCCTCACTGGTATTCAGCGGAGGTCAGTGACAGGCAGCCCGGCAGCTGGCTATTAGAGCAGAGGAGGAGAGATGAGAAGGGCGCTCTCACTGGTATTCAGCGGAGGTCAGTGACAGGCGGCCCGGCAGCTAGCTTGTACAGCAGAGGAGGAGAGATGAGAAGGACGCCCACGCTGGTATTACAGCGGAGGTCAGTGACAGGCGGCCTGGCAGCTAGCTATTAGAGCAGAGGAGGAGAGATGAGAAGGGTGCCCTCGCTGGTATTCAGCAGAGGTCAGTGACAGGCGGGCCGGCAGCTAGCTTGTAGAGCAGAGGAGGAGAGATGAGAAGGACACCCACGCTGATACTATAGGGGAGGTCAGTGACAGGCAGCCCGGCAGCTAGCTTTTAGAGCAGAGGAGGAGAGATGAGAAGGGCGCCCGCTCTGGTATTACAGTGGAGGTTAGTGACAGGCAGCCCAGCAGCTAGCTTTTAGAGCAGAGGAGGAGTGATGAGAAGAGCGCCCATGCTGATATTACAGCGGAGGTCAGTGACAGGCGGCCCGGCTGCTAACTTGTAGAGCAGAGGAGGAGAGATGAGAAGGGCGCCCGCTCTGGTATTACAGTGGAGGTCAGTGACAGGCAGCCTGGCAGCTAGCTTGTAGAGCAGAGGAGGAGAGATGAGAAGAGCGCCCATGCTGATATTACAGCAGAGGTCAGTGACAGGCGGCCCGGCAGCTAGCTTGTAGAGCAGAGGAGGAGAGATGAGAAGGGCGCCCGTTCTGGTATTACAGCGGAGGTCAGTGACAGGCAGCCCGGCAGCTAGCTTTTAGAGCAGAGGAGGAGAGATGAGAAGGGCGCCCACGCTGGTATTACAGCAGAGGTCAGTGGCAGGCAGCCCGGCAGTTAGCTATTAGAGCAGAGGAGGAGAGATGAGAAGGGCGCCCACGCTGATATTACAGCGGAGGTCAGTGACAGGCGGCCCGGCAGCTAGCTTGTAGAGCAGAGGAGGAGAGATGAGAAGGGCGCCCGCTCTGGTATTACAATGGAGGTCAGTGACAGGCAGCCTGGCAGCTAGCTATTAGAGCAGAGGAGGAGAGATGATAAGGGTGCCCGCTCTGGTATTACAGTGGAGGTCAGTGACAGGCAGCCCTGCAGCTAGCTATTAGAGCAGAGGAGGAGAGATGAGAAGGGTGCCCGCTCTAGTATTACAGTGGAGGTAAGTGACAGGCAGCCCAGCAGCTAGCTTTTAGAGCAGAGGAGGAAAGATGAGAAGGGCGCCCACGCTGGTATTACAGCAGAGGTCAGTGACAGGCAGCCCGGCAGTTAGCTATTAGAGCAGAGGAGGAGAGATGAGAAGGGCGCCCACACTGATATTACAGCGGAGTTCAGTGACAGGCAGCCCGGCAGCTAGCTTTTAGAGCAGAGGAGGAGAGATGATAAGGGCGCCCACGCTGGTATTACAGCAGAGGTCAGTGACAGGCAGCCCGGCAGTTAGTTATTAGAGCAGAGGAGGAGAGATGAGAAGGGCGCCCACGCTGATATTACAGCGGAGGTCAGTGACAGGCGGCCCGGCAGCTAGCTTGTAGAGCAGAGGAGGAGAGATGAGAAGGGCGCCCGCTCTGGTATTACAATGGAGGTCAGTGACAGGCAGCCTGGCAGCTAGCTATTAGAGCAGAGGAGGAGAGATGAGAAGGGTGCCCGCTCTGGTATTACAGTGGAGGTCAGTGACAGGCAGCCCAGCAGCTAGCTTTTAGAGCAGAGGAGGAAAGATGAGAAGGGCACCCACGCTGGTATTACAGCAGAGGTCAGTGACAGGCAGCCCGGCAGTTAGCTATTAGAGCAGAGGAGGAGAGATGAGAAGGGCGCCCGCTCTGGTATTACAATGGAGGTCAGTGACAGGCAGCCTGGCAGCTAGCTATTAGAGCAGAGGAGGAGAGATGAGAAGGTGCCCGCTCTGGTATTACAGTGGAGGTCAGTGACAGGCAGCCCTGCAGCTAGCTATTAGAGCAGAGGAGGAGAGATGAGAAGGGTGCCCGCTCTGGTATTACAGTGGAGGTCAGTGACAGGCAGCCCAGCAGCTAGCTATTAGAGCAGAGGAGGAAAGATGAGAAGGGCACCCACGCTGGTATTACAGCAGAGGTCAGTGACAGGCAGCCCGGCAGTTAGCTATTAGAGCAGAGGAGGAGAGATGAGAAGGGCGCCCACGCTGATATTACAGCGGAGGTCAGTGACAGGCGGCCCGGCAGCTAGCTTGTAGAGCAGAGGAGGAGAGATGAGAAGGGCGCCCGCTCTGGTATTACAATGGAGGTCAGTGACAGGCAGCCTGGCAGCTAGGTATTAGAGCAGAGGAGGAGAGATGAGAAGGGCGCCCACGCTGGTATTACAGCGGAGGTCAGTGACAGGCAGCCAGGAAGCTGTAAAGATGATCCTCCACAGTTGGGTAGGGGATAACGGGCAGCGGCTGCAGCTGATAAGACCTACTGCCATGGCCGCCACTAGGGATGCCAAGCCCGGGCCGTTTTTTCAATCCCGGGATCCCCGGCATGGAATTGGTCCTGTAATATATTTTTTTCTTGTGGGCTTTTGCTGGGCCATGAATGTTTTTCTATTTCTGTGGTGTTAGGGCTCAGCCAGGGCCCCCGAACACCACAGGTACTATAAAATAAATACCATTCATGGCCCAGCACAGGCCCACAGGACAAAAATAAATCTTTCATGCTGGGCCCCAACAGTCAGCAGCATAAAACAATAAACATTTATGGCCAACCCTGGCCCCAGCCCCCCGCAGGAATAAAATCACTTTCAGCCAAGACACCCCCCCTAACCCAACACCATACCAAAATAGAATGTACAGCATCCTCAGAGAGGAGACTCACCCAGGCCAGTACTGCAGACCAGTCTCCTCCAACCAGCAGCGAGGGGTGCTCCAGCAGGCACAGTCAGCCAGACTGCCAGTCTCTGTGTGGGGGTGCAGGTCTGCAACAGCAAGGCTTCTTTCCACTGGGGCCCGGCTGGCTGCCTATCACTACAGTAGCCCCCACAGCCACGCCACTGCTCTCCGTCCTCCTCCGCTAAATTGCCGCGGTTGTGGCTGAAGGAGGACGGGCGGTGTTGGGCTGCACTGCGTGATGCTGCATGCCCTCTGACGTCACGCGGCGGCCGCGTACAGCCGGGCAGCATCTGAGGTGAGCGGTCAGGACTCAGCGCTGCCCGGCAATAAATAAAGATGGAGACCTCTTTTTTTTTATACATATATATATATATTTATATGGGGACTCAGTGGCGCCCTCCAGGGGTCGGTGCTCTGGGCGATGGCCCGGTTAGCCCGCCCCTTGGACCTTCCCTGTGCAAATGTGGCGAATGGGTCCTGCGTAATTGCACGCAGCCCCTTCTGTGATTGACAGGCAGCGGCATTTAATGGGTGGTGTGTGGTGGCAGCCGCCATTCTTGGAAATGGGGGCATGTCCGATGCAGTTTCCTGGCCTCGCAAGCTGGCCAGCCTGAGTATGATGAGGCTTATTCAACTGGACGGCGGCCCTGCGCTGTCCACCATCGTGGCCATCGACCACCATCGTTTCACTCATGGAACTTTTATGCCGTGTACACAGTAGATGATGTCTAGTGTGTACCGACTTTGCTGGTGCGGGGACTTGGCATCAGCAAGTGCATACACACTTGGCAATGCTGGCAGTGACAGAACAACGGCGGGGGTCATGCCGCATTCAGCAGCATGACCCCCGCTGATGGTATCGCCCTTCAGACCTACCTGTAGTTCTGACAAATGAGGTCACTGGCGATGCACGGGAGCGCGCATCGTCGGTGACATTGGGCCAAATGTAATAAGCTGAGAGTTTAGAAAATGTGATAGTTTTCTCACACTTTTTAAACTCGGCCAATGTAATAGAGTCCGAAAACAAAGCAACAGGACAAACTTGCATGTTTTTCAGACTCAAAAAACTCTCACGATTTAAAATCTCATCCAGATGTTTTCCCATTTTGAAGATAAAACTCGACCAATGTGAGAGATTACTGCTAAACTCTCACATTTTCTAAACTCTCACCCTATTACATTTGGCCCATAGTTTGTATACACACTGGACAACTTAAAGAATTTGTCGTAACGAATGGTAGTTATCGGCAAATTCATTGAAAATGTTGTCCAGTGTGTGTCCGGTTTAACACAATGTCTGGTGTGTGCCATCAGGATCATGTATTGATAGTGCAGCCAATGCCTAGTGATCTACTGGGAGAAGTACTCCTTACAGTATTAATAATATATAGGGCCTCATTTAGAGGTGTGTGTATGTTAATTTTTGTGGTGTGCATATATAAATGTTTGTACTGTGCATATTCACCAAAATGCATCTGTATCTATATTTGCGCATATTTTAGATGTGGTAATTTACAGCTACAGTGATGGGAGGGTAAACATTAGTAGGGTACAGTATGAATGTGCTCATATAAGTATAGCATGCCCCCTAGCAACATAATTAGGAGGCTTATTTTGTCACAGACAATTATAACTTGTTACCTATTTATGTGTGTGGAACTCCTATTGCAAGGACACTTCTTAAAATATGACAATATTCCGTGAGCAACAACAATATAGTACTTTCTCTCAATGTTGTTCACTTGTCTTGCAATCTCCACTCCGTCGCAGAGCTTGCATCAATAAGATCAGTGATCAACACTTACATCAACAGCAACAGTGTGTAGCTCATTAATATTATATATAATATTTAATATTACATATTACACAGAATTACAACAAGAAGGCAACAGGAGCATATGGAGCTTGATCAGAGAGAAATACAAATGGCAGATCGGGGCAAGCAGAGCATGGACAGAAAGCACATCCAAGCGAGCATACAAAGGCATGTAGTGCGAGGGAAGAAGGCAGATCCAATTGGCCAATGGAAGTTGGCCAAGCTAGTGTAGAACAGGCAGATGGAGGCTTGCAGAGGGGGATCCATAAAAAAGCATATGTATCCAAATAGTAGCACTCCTATGGGACCAATTAGGGAATAAATACCCTTATTGCATAAATACTAGAGATGTGCGCCGTCCGCCCGTGTTTTGGTTTTGGATCTGTATCTCGTGTTTTGTATCTGGATTGGTTTTTCCAAAACCACCCCTTGAGTGTTTTGTTTTTGGTTTTGGATCTGTATTTTTTATTAAAAAATTCTAAAAACAGCTAAAATCACATAATTTGGGCTTTTGTTTGTTCCTACAGTATTATTAACCTCAATAACATTAATTTCCACTCGTTTCCAGTCAATTTTGACCACCTCACAGCTCACAATATTGTTTTCATCCAGTTTAGGCCAAGAATTTGCACCAAGCTAGCTGGCTGACTAAGCTAAGCAGCAGCAGTGGGCGGCACAAACACGTGGCAGTTCAACTTCCAACATGGCACATCAGGAAACAAATGTTTTATTAATCAAGAGGCCTAAGTGAGTTGGAGTATTTATGTAGTTGAAGGCAGAGAGAGGAAGGGTTGATTGGTAGCAAATTTAATTCGATTTTTTGATTCTGCAGTAAATTTATGAGGGAGAATGGGAGGGGAGGAGGGGAGTCATTTACAAAAAATATTTTACTCATTCACATGAGTCCTTGCCCCAGAAGAATCCTTGAGCGCCATGCCTGCTGCTGCTGCTGGGAGTGGATTTTCATCCAAGAGGGGGACCAGGAAGACTACTAGTAGTGCTTTCCAAAACAATTGACTGTTAAATAATCCTTTGCAAAAATTCTACTTGAAAAACATTTCCCAACCTGCATAGAGACACTAAAAAAAACATAGTTAGTGGCCTCCAAACTGCCGTTGTACCTACTGTCCACTTAACCAGCACAGATATGTGGACAAGCAGAACAGAGCAAATGCAAAATTTAAGGTTTAAGTCTTACGTTGTGTCTTTCTTGAGAATCCTTGAGCATGGCGCCTGCTGCTGCTGCTGGGAGGCTACTTCCCCAAAATGTGGAAAAGATGATGTCCATCAAAATGAACTACAAATTCAATGATAAAGACCTTTACCATCAATTACGTGCAAAAATTACAGAGGCACCTGTAATGGTGGATTCCAGCGGGGACAAATTAATAATGTGTGAAGATGATGTATACATTGATGAGGGTGAGGAATCAGATGATGATGATGGTGACAACATCTTGCATCTGTAAAGCCAGTTTGTGCACATAGAGATTATTTCCAGCAATGTCAGCTACCCATTGGTAGAGTGTTTTGTGGGGGCTCAAACAAACCAATCGCTTCAATATTTTTCACGAATACACTACGTTTTCAACTTCCATACATGTATGAATATTACACTGCTGTCTGACAGGCAGCGTCACATTAAAAAAAAATAATAATAATATAGTACACTGGGGTACAGCACAAAAAAAATATGTAATTTTTTTATTAATTATATTATTATTATTAGCTTTTATTTTTTATACACTGGGCACCCTTGGATGGACAGAGCACCCCTGGTTGGACACAGCAGCCCCTGCCCCTGGATGAACACAGGAGCCCGTGCCCTTGATGGAAACAGAAACCCCTGGATGGACACAGCAGACCCTGGATGGACACAGAAGCCCCTGCCCTTGATGGACACAGCAGCCCTTGTTCGATGAAGCACAGCCCTGACAGCCCAGGACTCAGCAAACAAATGGTGCTGATCACCGTGGGGAGGGACTTTTATACAATCCAAAACTCGCGAGAATCCAACAGCGGGATGATGATGTTTTGCCTCGATTTGAAATCCGAGTCAGGCGGGAAAACCCGAGCCGGACTCAGTTATCACCTCGAAACTGGAAGTTCAGGTGGGTCCGGTTCTCAGGGAACCAGACCCGCTCACCTCTAATAAATCTATCATAAATCTCTAATAAATCTCTAATAAATAAACAGATCTCCAACTGTCTGGATTCAGAAGGTAGCAGTCTGTACGTGCTGATAAATACAAATACCATTAAAAGTTTCTATTAGATTCTATTTAGATTCTATTTATTTTATTCGCTCTGAGTTTTGCAAACATTTTTATGAGCTATTTTGAGGACAAGTACATCTGGAATAGTGACTTTGGGGTGAAACTCGTCCTCTATACATGGCATTTAGAAGATTTTGGGGGGGGATGTGGATATTGATTGTATCACTCATTTCAGAGAACACTTAATTTACAATAATTTTGTTTAAAACTCACTTGTTCTTTTAGCAAAGACACAATTAATTTCCTGGATCACCCTCTCTCTGGAAACCAAAAGGATAAGCAGCACTGAATCAGCACAATCTCAGACTCTCTCAGTGAATCTGTGATAATTAAGCAAGAGAATCAATAACAGGTGAGCACTATGACCCTCATATTCACTATAAGGCTGGAAAGCATCATTAATACTGAATAGAGGTAATTCATCATAAATATAGCTTGAGCATCTAATCCTAGAAACACAAATCAAAATAACAAGCTGATCAGCCCAATAATTGCATGGGTCGGCATGCAGGAGTGTTAGCCAATAAACTGCTTCAAATGCTCCTGCAACAGTCAGATTGAAAGGTAATTTTTTGTCCAGTTTAAAAATTGTGATGCCCACCTCCCGATTACCTTGAAGAAAACACACACTGAGCTAAAAATTACTCAGTGTGTACAGAGTGCTTACCGATCTAATAATTGCTCAGAGGTTTGGAGTGTCAGACCATGATGTTGATTGTCCTCGGTAGCGGGTTCACCGGCCTGGGGGCTAGGGTGAGCTTGTAGTACAACACAAGGAGGCAATATATAAGTATTTCTCATAGGCTACTCTCAGATGTTGACGAGACCTACTCTGAGGCGCGCAGTCTAATCCTCTTAATGGTATTCACCAGTGACCCCTCCAAGCGGGATATGGGTTTTGCTGCACCAAGTGAACAGGTCATGTCCCCCAGAGTAGGTATCTGAGAGAAGCGAGAAGACAAGTAACAGAACTAGGAATGTAAGGACTGGTGCTGGTAGATTAGAGGAGTATCAGCTACAAAGAAGCAGATGAAGATTTGCAATGGAGACAACCCCGGAGATCCAGATACTGTTGCGCCACGAGTAGCTGTACTGGGAATCTAGATGCTGAATAGCGATGGGTGCCAGCTCTGATGATCCTGATGCTGTATAGCAAAGGTGAGGTGAACTAGGTATCCAGACGCTTAATAGCGATGAGTAACACAAGGAATGATTGCTTGATAGAGAATACTAGATTATAGTGTGGAGCATAGGACGCAGTTTCAGCAAATAATCACTAGAGATGCAAAGCTGCACAGGCAATTTCCTGTTCCTGAGGCCGGACTTAAATACCCTTTAGGTAGCTGGTCATAGGATGCAAGGATCAGCTGAGTGACCGCAAGACTACCACTGGAGGAAGCCAGATCAGGTGACACAGACTAACATGGCTGCGCCCATGAACGCGATTGCGACACGGAGACACAGTATGGAAGTCCTAGCAAACCCTGGGAAGAATACTTAGTCCACTACTCACCCACACGCCTGGCATCTGACCGCCTGAGAGATCAAAGACGCTGGTACATAGGTGAGAAGCGGACGATCCCGGGCCGCAACCTGACAGTACCCCCCCCCCCCTTTTAGCATGGACTCCGGACACCTAGATGGCTTTTAAGGATATAGTGAGAGTAAGTTAGGCCAAAGAACTCTGACATCAAAACAACTCGTGACATTAATGAGAACAGCTCGCTGGTAAGGATACCACTATCCTTAAAGAATATATTTTAGAACAACACTACGGTGTTACCTATAAGCGCTTGATCATTAAAGGTTGTAGTTTAAAATAATATGTGTCTGATCTAATTGATCTACTTAGTATTGGAGGTGTCAATCTAATTGTCTATATATGTGTATATAAATTGAACAGTATTCTTTTTAAGTAAGGTATATGCCTAAGATGTTGTGTTCCTGCTCTGTTGTTGGGTATTGAATATTTAAATTAATATAGTGGGTGTTCTGAAAATTAAAAATAAATAGATTACTCTTTATAATCTTTCCAATTTGCATTTAGTGATTTGCTAACGGCAGTACTTTGCCTGTGTACAAGAGTATACAAGATTGTAATACTTGATAGCTTTGTTTATTGGGGTTTGAACAGCGAACTGTAACACTGTCACACAAGTAGGAAGGGGAAGTGAACATGTGAGGGTTAGGATAAAAATCAAAAAATAAATAAAATATATATATATATATATTAAAAAAAGGGAAATAATAATAATATGGTCCAACAAAATGTTCCAAATATCAAATTATTGATTAAAATGATTAGAATAGCTAGTGGGTCAAAAATGATTCTAGATGTAAATAGTCCCAGGAAGTTTTTCCTTGCAGCATCCAAGGTTAACTCGTTGGTGATCACTTAAACTTTAATAAGGTTTTCACATATCCATCATAGTCAGGTATGTTAATGCGTTTGTATGAGTAATCCCAGTGCTTGTCCTACTCTGATAATAATACAGGTCACAGACCTCCAGTGGCTGTGATCTGTACACAGCACGCTTCACTGCTGTAAGGATGTACTGATCAGATGACCTCTATGGCAGATATGTACCTTACCAGTCAGGAGTGAGTTGCCCGGGACCGTGTGGTTGGCGGTGGCAGTAGTATGGTGATATACCAACTTCCAGCCTACCGTGGCCAATACACGGGTTACCGGGCATGTACACGTGGCTAGACGTCCGGTGTGTCCACAGCGCACTGCCAGGGCCAGGTTATTACCTCCGTAATGGCAGTGCACAGTGCGGGACCGCAACTCGCCTGTTAGTTTGTGTAACAGGTGTAAATCACTCACCGACTGATGTGCTGCCTCTTTCTGATGAGGGTGTATGTCCAGTCATGTTGCTCCTTCTAGCTGGTGGTGGCAGACTTCCAGGGTGGACGTGCCAGACGATTTCGTTCTCTGTCGTGTACCTTCTTGGTCATCTCACAGAGTGGGTCCTCATGGAAAATCCCTGGTATGTGCGGTTCTGAATGGTTCTGTCTTCAACGCGTTTCGGCCGGCGTGAAAAAGGCTGCTCATGCCGGCCAAAATGCATTGGGGACAGAACCATACAGAACTGCACATACCGTGGATTTTCCGTGACGACCCACTCTGTGAGATGATCGAGAAGGGACAAGATGGAGAACGGATTTGTCTGGCTCGTCCACCCTGGAAACCTGCTGCCACCAGCTAGAAGGAACAACACGACCCACAGCAGAAAGAGGCAGCACATCGGCCGGCGAGTGATTTACACCTATTGCACCAACTAATAGGCGAGTCGCGGTCCCATACTGTGCACTGCCATTACAGAGGTAATACCCCAGCCCCGGTAGTGCGCTGTGGACACACCGGACGTCTAGTCACGTGTACATGCCCGGTAACCCGAGAATTGGCCACGGTAGGCTGGTAGTCAGTAGATCACCATACTGCTGCCACCGCCAACTACACAGTCCCGGGCAACTGACTCCTGACTGGTAAGGCACCTATAGAGGTTGTCTGATCAGTACCTCCTTACAGCAGTGAAGCGGGCTGTGTACGGATCACAGCCACTGGAGGGCTGTGACCTGTATTATTATCAGAGTAGGACAAGCACTGGGATTACTCATACAAACGCATTAACATTCCTGACTACGATGGATATGTGAAAACCTTATTAAAGTTTAAGTGACCACCAACGAGTTAACCTTGGATGCTGCAAGGAAAAACTTCCTTGGACTATTTACACCTAGAATCATTTTTGACCCACTAATTGAGTTTAACAGTTTTTTAACATATTTTGAAAATATTTTATTCTCATCATTTTAATCATAATTTATTAATTTCTGTTTTTTGAAATTTTTATAACATTTTGTTGGACCACATTATTATTATTTCCCATATATATATATATATATATATATATATATATATATATATATATATATTGTGATAGGTCTTTTGTGTTTTAAACCCCCAGGAGAAAGTCTGCAGTATAGCAGGCTTGAGTTTCGGCTTTTTGAAAAGTCGGTTTGGGACCTGGGGGTTGTGGGTGAGAGGAGAGGGAGGGCTCCACCCACGGCCACTCCAGGTTTTGGTTCTCTTAGCCTGGTAACAGGCTTGATTGGGTTCCCACCTGAGAGTGGCCAATATAAGCCTAGTGTGTTGAGGGCTGATTGTCTCACCTGGGAGAGCAGACAGGGAGTTTGCTCAGAGACACTTGGAAAACCTATCTGTGAGTACTGTGCTGTGCTTTGTTGCTGGCGAGGGCATTAGGCCCTGCCAGGTTCTGGTAGTGAAGGAACTACCTGTGAAGTTAGTGCCCCGACAGGGCTAGGATTTACGTTTATGTTTTCTTTGTGTTATTTCTGACATTGTACAATAAAGACTGGCGCCGACCAGCTTGTACTTGCATCCAGACTGGTGTGCTTCTTCCCTGCTGCTGAGTGTGTGTGTAAGGAAGGAGTCCTCTACCCAGGAGAGGGACCCCCTAACCTAACTGTGTCACAATATGGTGGAGAATGCGGGCACCCACACACACTGAAGTTGCAGCAAGAGGAAAACTTTCCGTTTAAAAATTAAAGGGACAGACACCCAATTTGTGAGTGTGGAAATAAAACTGTGTCCTTGGAGTCCCATAGAGGAGGCGTCAGCCAATGCTCAGAGAGGCAAGGTTCAGCTTCCAACCTACACCCCAGGACAAAATGGAGGACATTATTAAAGCCTTGCTCCAAGCTACAGCAGTTCAGCAGGAGAGAATTGCTGCAGTAGTGCCGATAGTGAGAGAGCACCTGGAACAGGCTCAACAGGCACAGCAGAGGGTATACAACCGCAATGCTCGGTTACGCAGCTTTGCTCCTGGGGACAGAGTGTTAGTATTGGTTCCCACTGTGGAAAATAAACTTTTGGCTAAATGGCAAGAGCCCTTTGAAATCTTAGAAAGAGTGGGGCAGGTCAATTACAAAGTTTACCAGCCGGGGAAAAGAAAGCCGGAACAGATATACCATATAAATCTGTTAAAGCCCTGGAAAGATAGAACGGTACTGTCGGCCGTCCGAGACCCTCCAGTAAGTCCAGGGCCCTTAGTTCCCGAAGTGACAGTGGCAAAAACCCTGTCGGCAATTCAACAACAAGAGGTCAAGGAGTTTCTGATTAGAAATAGGGTGCTGTTCTCTGATGTACCTGGGAAAACCTCGGTCATTAAACATGACATCATCACTGACCCAGGGGTTAAAGTTAATCTAAAGCCCTATAGGTTACCAGAAGCACAAAGAGAATCGGTGTCGAAAGAAATTAAAAATATGCTAGAGTTAGGGGTTATTGAAGAATCACATAGTGAATGGTCAAGTCCCATTGTGTTGATTCCAAAGCCCGACGGGAGTGTGCGTTTCTGCAATGACTTCCGAAAGTTGAACAGTGTTTCAAAATTCGATGCCTACCCGATGCCAAGAGTGGATGAACTGATTGAGAGACTAGGGACGGCAAGGTATTTAACCACTCTTGACCTAACCAAAGGGTATTGGCAAGTACCGTTAACCGAGAGCGCCAAACAAAAGACAGCTTTTTCAGCGCCAGAGGGCTTGTTTCAGTACAAGATGTTGCCCTTTGGGCTACATGGGGCACCTGCTACCTTCCAAAGAATGATGGACAGGATTCTAAGGCCCCATAGACGGTATGCGGCTGCTTATCTGGATGACGTGGTCGTTCATAGTCCTGATTGGCAGTCTCACTTACCCAGGGTACAAGCAGTGTTGGACTCCATCTATAAGGCAGGTTTGACAGCCAACCCAAAAAAGTGTTGTCTAGGCATGGAGGAAGTAAAATATCTGGGATACACCATTGGCAGAGGCCTGATAAAGCCTCAGCTCAATAAAGTTGACGCCATACAAAACTGGCCACGGCCTCTGAATAAGAAGCAGGTGAGAGCCTTCTTGGGAATTACGGGGTATTACAGGAGGTTTATACCCAACTTTGCCACCATGGCAGTCCCACTGACTGACCTGACCAAAGGCAAACAAAAAGTCATGGTAGAATGGAGTCCTGAGGCAGAGAAAGCTTTTCAGGAGTTGAAAGTAGCATTGTGTTCTCAACCAGTCCTGATGACTCCTAATTTTGAAGGGGAATTCATAGTACAAACCGATGCATCAGAAGTAGGTATAGGAGAGGTCCTGTCCCAGAACAAGGAGGGTGAGGAACACCCTATTTTCTATCTTAGCAGAAAGTTGAATGTACATGAGAGAAACTATGCCACAGTGGAGAAGGAGGCGTTGGCCATAAAGTGGGCGTTAGAGGCTCTCAGGTACTACTTGGTCGGAAGAAAGTTCAAATTGATCACTGACCATGCCCCTCTGAAGTGGATGTCTGAAAATAAGGACAGTAATGCGAGAATTACAAGATGGTTCTTGGCATTACAAACTTTTAAATTTTCAGTGGAACACAGGCCAGGAAGCCAGCTGGCCAATGCTGACGCGTTGTCACGCGTTCATTGTTTGGGGGCTTCAGTTGTTCCGCCCCACAGGTCGAAACAAAGGGGGGGGATATGTGATAGGATCACTGGTAAAATGGTCTGTGGCAGGTACATTTGTCCCAGATTTTAAAACCCCCAGGAGAAAGTCTGCAGTATAGCAGGCTTGAGTTTCGGCTTTTTGAAAAGCCGGTTTGGGACCTGGGGGTTGTGGGTGAGAGGAGAGGGAGGGCTCCACCCACGGCCACTCCAGGTTTTGGTTCTCTTAGCCTGGTAACAGGCTTGATTGGGTTCCCACCTGAGAGTGACCAATATAAGCCTAGTGTGTTGAGGGCTGATTGTCTCACCTGGGAGAGCAGACAGGGAGTTTGCTCAGAGACACTTGGAAAACCTATCTGTGAGTACTGTGCTGTGCTTTGTTACTGGCGAGGGCATTAGGCCCTGCCAGGTTCTGGTAGTGAGGGAACTATCTGTGAAGTTAGTGCCCCGACAGGGCTAGGATTTACGTTTATGTTTTCTTTGTGTTATTTCTGACATTGTACAATAAAGACTGGCGCCGACCAGCTTGTACTTGCATCCAGACTGGTGTGCTTCTTCCCTGCTGCTGTGTGTGTGTGTGTAAGGAAGGAGTCCTCTACCCAGGAGAGGGACCCCCTAACCTAACTGTGTCACAATATATATATATATATTTTAGTTATTTTTTGATTTTTATCCTTACCCTGACATGTTCACTTCCCCTTCCCATTTGTGTGACAATGCTACATTTCACTGTTCAAACCCCAATAAACAAAGTTATCAGGTATTACAATTTTGTATACTCTTTATTATAATATCCAACACAGGCAAAGTACTGCCATTAGAAAATCACTTAATACAAATTGGTAAGATTATAAAGAGTAATCTATTTATTTTTAATTTTCAGAACACCCACTATATTCATCTAAATATTCAATACCCAACAGAGCAGGGACACAACATCTGAGTCTTTTTAGGATATTTCCTATGGAAGGTACAAATGAGTTGTGGAGCATGGACATCAGAAGCCTTAATTCCAGTCTATCAAGTACTGAAGGTGCCCTAAGCCAAGATGAGAATCCAAAATTTGTTTCACTTCAAATTAGATTCCACGATGAGTGTGAACTTGAGGAGCCTTGTGGGAGTAGGCAGATAGGCAGTCAGACGCCACCAACTAACCTGCCTTTCCCTATGGCATAAATCAATTTGGATACATAGAGAGATTAGGTCAGTTAAAGTCTTTGGCAGATCTCTAGAAGCCAGTTCGTCTTTGATTTTATCTGACAGACCATGTAGGAAGGTGGCTCTGAGGGCTGCATTGTTCCATTGGACCTTGGCAGCCATGGTCTGAAATTGTACAGCATACTTACCCACGGAACAAGAACCCCCGTCCTGATATGTCCAGTGCGAACTCCAACCAGCTTTACTTCTGTAACTTATTTCTTTACTGAGTCTTATCTCTGTCTCTGGAGTTGTACTTGGACAATCAGTGGGCTTCAATAGTCTGTTCTTGTAAAACGAGTATTACTATACAACCCTCTTTGGTCAAATACTATGTCTAGCTTTAGTTTAAGAAATGAACTGACCACTAGGAGGAAGCTATTGGGGGACTTGAATGATATTTTTCCATTTGAAGTGTCAAATGAGGAATCCACTCACAATTGGGACAATGATTTTCAGAGATTGAAGACTCTACTTCAAAAACAAATAAGGATAGGGTGGGATCTGACCACACTAGAAAATTATCAAAAGCATAAAATATGTCCCAGAGGTCTAAGACCCAATGTTTTTCCGGCTTTCCCACTTTTTTCTGACTCCCTAAAAAAGGAATGGGACTCTACCCTCCTGAAATGTTCGGCGGAATTAATAAACATACTCCTGAAACACGACAACCTTGTTCTGGAGGAATGCCAAAATGAAATTGAACCTCTAGAGAAATGCTTGGAACAGTGGGAAACCGATGACCAATTCCAGAGGGTCTTTGAACAAAATAAAAAGGACCTTGAGAATTATGAAAAGATCATAACTGAGAGGAAGAAGAACAAATTTTCTAAGGACAAAAAGGACTTCGCAACAGGTCGTATCTTCCATTGGAAAATATTGAATAGACGACCTATTCAAAAAGAGCAAGGAGGGGGCTACACCTCCTCAGAATTTGAGTCCTCAGGGGAGGAAGGGGGCGTCAATAACACCTTCAATTCCCCTACTTCACAGACGTCACTTTTTTTAGGGAATCCTCAAGGAACCCGAGGGGGATACAGGGGCAACAGAGGAGGACTAGGAGATCGGCCAAGAAGAGGAAAGTCAAAATGGGACTGTCACAAATGTGGAATTCAGGAGCTGTGTTCCCGGACTGGGCCTTGGATCTGTATTATTTGGTGCAGACGCTCGCTGGAGGAGGCTTGGCTTAATGAAGTTTCTCCGCATGAGAGGGTGCAGCGAACTGACAGGAGTTTGAGGAATGCGGCAGTAATGAGATAGCTAGGAAGCTACGTGGAGTGGCTGGATAGCCTAGGGTAGACATTGGTAGCTGAGTGGCTATGTGGAGCGGCTGGATAGCAGTGGGTAGATGTAGGTAGCTGAGTGGCTACGTAGAGCGGCTGGATAGCCGTGGGTAGACGTTGGTAGCTGAGTGGCTACGTGGAGCGGCTGGATAGCCGTGGGTAGACGTTGGTAGCTGAGCAGCTACGTGGAGCGGCTGGAGCGCAGTGGGAAGGCTACTTAGCTAAACTAAGAAACTAGTTGCACTGGCAACTTGTGTGAGCATTGGGGATCCTTTTATAGTGGACACTGGGAGCTGACAGGCTGAGAGAGAAGGAGAAGGCTCCTCATTGGTGGAAGTGGGGTCACATGGGCAATCCAAGATGGCCACGCCCATGGACCGGAGGACAGCGCTTCCTGGAGGTAGTCAGCGGGGACCAGCGGTGAGCAGGAGCCGGCGTGGGAGCAGCACAGCAGCGGGACCCTCCAGAGGACAACAGCGCGGGAGCCGGAAGACAGCGCGGGTCAGCGCCCGCACAGGTAAGCGACGGGGTCTGATTCTGGGGTCTCCAGGCCGGCGTGTGACAGTACCCCCTTCTTCAAGAGTGGCCACCGGACACTTCCTTGGTTTATGAGGAAATTTCACATGGAACGCTTTGACCAGACGGGGTGCATGGACATCGGAGGCATTTATCCAGATTCGTTCCTCCGGACCATAATTCTTCCAGTCGATAAGGTATTGAAGACGGTTGTATCGACAATGGGAATCTAAGATTCTGTCAACTTCGAACTCCTCTCCCTGCTGTGTTTGAACACTAGAAGCTTTAGGCAGGACCTTCTGAAATCGGTTTAAGACTAGTGGTTTTAAAAGAGAAATATGGAAGGAACTTGGAATGCGAAGAAATGGAGGAAGCTTTAACTTGTAAGCCACAGGATTCAGGACTTTGATGATTGGGAATGGACCAATGAATCGCGGAGCAAATTTCATCGAGGGTACTCGGAGTCTTAGGTTTCTGGTAGATAGCCAGACCATATCCCCAGGTCGGAAATTTGGAATCGCTCGTCTTTGGCGGTCAGCAAATCTCTTGTACCGGGCTGACGTTTTAGTCAGAGAGGAACGAACCTTTTCCCAGATGTTGGAGAATCGTTGAAGGGACATTTTGGCCGCAGGCACATCTAATGTGGGAAGAAGAGGGAAATCTGGCACTCGAGGATGTTGACCAAAAACTGTAAAAAAAGGAGTTGAGCTGGTGGATGTGTGATAATGATTATTGTGGGCAAATTCGGCCCAAGGAAGAAGTTCAATCCAGTCATCTTGGGAGGAGGAGACAAAAGTGCGCAGGAACTGTTCCAGGTCTTGATTGACCCTTTCGGTCTGACCGTTGGTCTGGGGATGATAAACGGTAGAAAATTTGAGTTTTACCTGAAGGGCTGAGCAGAGTGACCTCCAGAACTTCGCTACGAACTGTACTCCCCTGTCGGAGATGATCTCTTGAGGAAGGCCGTAGAGCTTGAAGATCTCTTTTATAAAGCTCTGGGCGAGTAGAGGTGCAGACGGAAGCTCAGTAAGTGGTACGAAATGAGCCATTTTAGAAAAACGATCCACGATAACCCAAATTGTGTTGTGGCCCCGAGATGGAGGAAGATCAGAGATGAAATCCATAGATAGGTGAGTCCATGGCTTAGATGGAATTGCAAGAGGTTGGAGTTGACCGTGTGGAACCCGCCGAGGTATCTTGTGCTGGGCACATTTGATGCATGAAGACACATAAGACCTGACGTCCTTCTTCATCGAAGACCACCAATAGGACCGCTGGATAAATTCTAGGGTTTTATCCTTACCCAGGTGACCAGAGAACCGGGAAGCATGAGCCCAATGCAGTAACCTCTTGCGGAGTTCCGGAGCGACGAAAGTCTTCCCAACCAGGGGTATAGAAGATAGTTGAGTAGAGGCGAAGGAAGCGGAATTCAAGATTGGTTGGGGCTGCTCCATGGGTAGATCAGGGTTGCTCGTCATGGAACGGGAGAGTGCGTCGGCTTTGAGGTTTTGTGAACCGGGGCGATAGGAGACTTTGAAATTAAATCTGGAGAAAAACATTGCCCACCGGGCTTGACGAGGGTTCAAGCAATTTGCAGATTTAAGATAAAGGAGGTTCTTATGGTCAGTAAAAATGGTAATGGGGTAATGAGCTCCTTCTAGAAGATATCGCCATTCTTCGAGGGCTAGTTTCATGGCGAGTAACTCTTGATCTCCAATGGTGTAGTTCTTCTCTGCAGGCAAAAACTTCCGGGAAAAGAAACCACAGGGATGAAGTTTTTCATCTTTAAATCGCTGGGAAAGCACTGCACCGACACCTTCAGAGGATGCGTCCACCTCCAGGATAAAGGGCCGGGTGGAGTCTGGTTGCTTTAAGATGGGAGCGGAGATGAAGGCTTGCTTAAGGAGTTGAAATGCAGAGGTAGCTTCGACGGGCCATATAGTTGGATCTGCTCCCTTGCGGGTGAGGGATGTAATCTGAGCTACCAGAGTCGAGAAACCTTTTACAAACTTGCGATAGTAATTGGCAAATCCTAGGAATCTTTGTATGGATTTTAAGGAAGAAGGAAGAGACCAATCAAGAATGGCTTGTAGTTTTGACGAATCCATTTGAAGGCCTGTTCCGGAGATAATGTATCCCAGGAATGGTACACTTGAGACCTCAAACAGACACTTCTCTAATTTGCAAAACAGTTGATTGGACCGCAACCTCAGAAGGACTTGTTTGACCTGGTCTCGATGAGTTTGGAGGTCTTGAGAAAAAATCAAAATGTCGTCTAAGTAAACGACCACACACTTGTACAAGAGGTCCCGGAAGATTTCATTGACGAAAAACTGGAAGACGGCTGGAGCATTACAGAGGCCGAAGGGCATAACGAGATACTCGTAGTGCCCATCCCTGGTGTTGAAGGCCGTTTTCCATTCATCGCCTGGACGGATACGAATTAAATTATAGGCTCCTCTTAGGTCGAGTTTGGAAAAAACTGTGGCTCCCTTGACTCTATCAAATAACTCTGTAATGAGAGGAAGAGGGTAGCGATTCTTAATAGTTATTTCATTAAGACCCCGGTAGTCAATACATGGGCGCAAGCCACCATCTTTTTTTTTTACGAAGAAAAATCCAGCCCCTGCTGGAGACGTGGAAGGTCGAATGAAGCCTTTATTTAAGTTTTCCGTAATGTACTCCGACATGGCCTGAGTCTCAGGGAGAGATAGAGGATAGGTTCGGCCCCTAGGAGGATTCTTCCCGGGAATCAGATCTATGGGACAGTCCCAATCACGATGGGGAGGTAACAGGTCTGCGCTCTGTTTGCAAAAGACGTCCTGAAACCCATCGTAGGCTTTGGGCAGGTCTGTAGAATCCCGTACAATGGAAGATCTGATAGGTATTACCCACTGAAGGCAACCTTTGAAGCAATTGGAACCCCAGGAGATTATTTGCATGGTGGTCCAATTGATTTGAGGTGAATGTCTCTGTAGCCAGGGTAATCCGAGGACTAAAGAATGAGAGGCTTTGGGAATCACTAGGAAGGATAGTTGTTCGGAATGGAGCACCCCAATGGTAAGTTTAAGTGGTGTTGTACGATGGGTGATGGTTCCACTAGAAATGCGACTACCATCGATGGCGGTTAAAGTGATGACTCGAGGCAACGCTTCCATGGGGATTTGATGCTTCTGGACAAATTCAGTAGTGACAAAGTTCTCTGCCGCTCCGGAATCCAGGAGAGCTAATACAGCTTTGGAACCTCGAGGACACTTTAAATGAGCCTGGATGGTGGAATCAGACTTCCTTTGTGATTCAATGGCAACTCCTAACTTAACCTCTCTTTCATAAGTTAGGAGGAGGCGTTTCCCGGATGAATGGGACAAGTTTTAACTAAATGTTGAGGAGATCCGCAGTACATACAGAGGTTCTGCCTCCGCCTTTTCTGACGCTCCTCAGCCGATAAATGAGAGCGGTTGACCTGCATGGGTTCTTCGCCCAGAGGAGGAGAGGGTAAGCGGGAAACTGGACGTGGCCTTCCACGATCAAATCTGCCTCTTTCCAAGGCACGCTCCCTGTGACGGAGATCCACCTTGTTGCAGAGGGAGATTAACCCATCCAAACTGGTTGGAAGGTCACGGGAAGCTAGGTCGTCTTTGCGCCTTTCAGAAAGGCCACTTCAGAAGGCAGCGATGAGGGCATCCTCGTTCCAATTGAGTTCTGAAACCAGAGTCTGGAACTGGACTACGTATTGGCCGACGGTCCTGCTGCCCTGACGGAGGCGTAGAATATCAGCTGATGCGGAGGTGGTTCTTCCGGGTTCATCAAAAATTTTGCAAAAAGTAGCAACAAATTCGGGGTAGTTGGAGAGCAGGGGATCCGACTTCTCCCAAAGGGGCGAGACCCAATCGAGTGCTTGGCCAGAGAGTAGAGAGATGATATATGCCACCCTGGTTCTGGCCATCGGAAAGTTGGCGGATTGTAGCTCGAATTGGATTTCGCATTGATTTAAAAAACCCCTGCATAATTTGGGGTTGCCATCGAACTTGCTCGGAGGGGAGAGCTGAAGACGAGCAGGAGGTAGAACCGGAGGAGCAGGTGACACCACAGGAGGAGAGGCGGCTTGGGAGCCAGCGGGAGCGGGATGAGCCAGTAAGGACTGGATGTTGTCCAGGCGTGACGACATATCTTGGATAAATTGGATCAGCTGAGCCTGAGAGGTCTCCTGTCTTTCCAGACGGGATAGTACATCCTGCGAGGCTTCTATCCCAGATCCTTGACCACTTGCCGAGTCCATCTGGCCAGTGCAAACTGTCACAAACGTGGAATTCAGGAGCTGTGTTCCCGGACTGGGCCTTGGATCTGTATTATTTGGCGCAGACGCTCGCTGGAGGAGGCTTGGCTTAATGAAGTTTCTCTGCATGAGAGGGTGCAGCGAACTGACAGGAGTTTGAGGAATGCGGCAGTAACGAGATAGCTAGGAAGCTACGTGGAGCGGCTGGATAGCCTAGGGTAGACGTTGGTAGCTGAGTGGCTATGTGGAGCGGCTGGATAGCAGTGGGTAGACGTAGGGAGCTGAGTGGCTACGTAGAGTGGCTGGATAGCCGTGGGTAGACGTTGGTAGCTGAGTGGCTACGTGGAGCGGCTGGTTAGCCGTGGGTAGATGTTGGTAGCTGAGTGGCTACGTGGAGCGGCTGGATAGCCGTGGGTAGACGTTGGTAGCTGAGTGGCTACGTGGAGCGGCTGGATAGCCGTGGGTAGACGTTGGTAGCTGAGTGGCTACGTGGAGTGGCTGGATAGCCGTGGGTAGACGTTGGTAGCTGAGAGGCTACGTGGAGCGGCTGGATAGCCGTGGGTAGACGTTGGCAGCTGAGTGGCTACGTGGAGCGGCTGGATAGCCGTGTGTAGACGTTGGTAGCTGAGAGGCTACGTGGAGCGGCTGGATAGCCGTGGGTAGACGTTGGTAGCTGAGTGGCTACGTGGAGTGGCTGGATAGCCGTGGGTAGACGTTGGTAGCTGAGAGGCTACGTGGAGCGGCTGGATAGCCGTGGGTAGACGTTGGCAGCTGAGTGGCTACGTGGAGCGGCTGGATAGCCGTGTGTAGACGTTGGTAGCTGAGAGGCTACGTGGAGCGGCTGGATAGCCGTGGGTAGACGTTGGTAGCTGAGCGGCTACGTGGAGCGGCTGGAGCGCAGTGGGAAGGCTACTTAGCTAAACTAAGAAACTAGTTGCACTGGCAACTTGTGTGAGCATTGGGGATCCTTTTATAGTGGACACTGGGAGCTGACAGGCTGAGAGAGAAGGAGAAGGCTCCTCATTGGTGGAAGTGGGGTCACATGGGCAATCCAAGATGGCCGCGCCCATGGACCGGAGGACAGCGCTTCCTGGAGGTAGTCAGCGGGGACCAGCGGTGAGCAGGAGCCGGCGTGGGAGCAGCACAGCAGCGGGACCCTCCAGAGGACAACAGCGCGGGAGCCGGAAGACAGCGCGGGTCAGCGCCCGCACAGGTAAGCGACGGGGTCTGATTCTGGGGTCTCCAGGCCGGCGTGTGACAGGGACAACCTCTCACCCAGCAGGTACAGCACTTGGAATCAACCAAAGAAATAACTGATAACCTTCAGATCATCAATTTATCAGACCATAGTCTAACCCACACTGAAATAAATGTCCTTAGTAGAGGTCTATCCTTTTCACCAGTGTCTAATTTTAACCGCTTTGGATGGGAAAATGACTTAAGATTATTTGGCCGCAAACTTCTTCTAAAAAAATTTTTTTCATCAAAAGAACAAAATGACTCTGCCTCCCAAGACTCTCTGGCCACATTGGAAACTTCAGCTTTACAAGCACTTGAAGAATTACAAGATGAAGCACTACAAATATGTACCACATCATGACGAAGACCACAGTGCAAAAATAAATCCACTTTCTTTCCCTCTGAAACAATATGTCCGGAGGTTGGGGTCTTTATGAATCTGGTCTCACAAGATCTAGACAAATTACATCTAAACAGACGTTTTCACAAAAAAACAGACAACCTTAAAAGGGAAGAAAGGGCAGCCCTTAAGAACATCAGGGAATGGCAGGATGTGGTGATAAAGCCCTCGGACAAAGGGGGCAATATTGTAATTTGGCCAAAGGAAGACTATACCAGGGAAGCATATAGACAATTGCTGAATGAGAATTGCTACCAACAAATATCCTTGAATCCCACGGAGGTCTTCAAAAACCTATACATGGAAATGATTAATAAGGCCTTTGTCGACGGTCTCATATCAAAATCTGAACATACCTACCTCCAGGTAGAACATCCCAGATTGGAAACATTCTATCTTCTACCAAAAGTACATAAGAACCATCAAACACCACCAGGTAGACCGATAGTATCAGGCATAGGAAGCCTGTCTGAAAAAGCTAGCACCTTTGTAGACTTACATTTGAGACACTTTGTGCTAGAACTGCCATCTTACATTAAGGATATGTCAGATATCCTCAGAAAATTACATGATATACATCTGGAGGAGGGACAACTGCTAGTTAGTTTGGATACTGAATCACTTTATACCAGCATTAATCACTCCTTGGGATTGGAAGCAGTAAGATATTTTCAAAGGATGGAAGATCATAATGATTTTCAGGAATTTATACTGGAACTACTTCATTTTATACTACATTACAACTTCTTTACTTTTGAGAACAAATTCTTTGTGCAGACAAGAGGAACTGCGATGGGCGCAGCTTGTGCACCGACATACGCAAACATCTATCTAGGTTGGTGGGAACGTGAACATGTATTCAATGACAACAATGAACAGTACACCAACCACATCATTGCATGGTATCGCTACATTGATGACATTCTGGTCATCTGGGATGGCGAAGAAAAACTTCTTGTCGATCTCATTCAACAATTGAATGATAACATCTTTAATCTCACAGTAACGTATGAGATTAACAGAACTATGATTACTTTTCTGGACCTCATCTATAAGAACTCGATGGGGATCCTGGAAACGGAATTATTCAGGAAGAGCACTGCCACCAATAGCGTCTTGCATCAAACCAGCTCACATTTCCCACCAACAGTGGAGAACATCCCTAAAGGTGAATTTCTTTGTCTACACAGGAACTGCTCTGATCCAAAAAATTTTAAACAACAGAGCCTAATTCTGTCATCTAGACTTAAGGAAAGAGGGTATAGTAGTAGAAGTATTAAAAAGGCGTTAAAATCCACTTTGAGAATCAACAGAGATGATCTTATCTTCCCAAACAAATGTACAATGGAACACAATCCAAAGGAGACCATTAGATTTGTGGGAGACTATTGTCATGAATGGAAAACTATTAGGAGCATCATCCAGAAGCACTGGCACATTCTACATCTGGACAGGGATCTAACATTCACCATTGGTGACAACGTCTCAATGAGTTGGAGACGATCTCGAAACCTACGGGACAATCTCACTCAAAGCCACTATAAACGTTTTAATCCACGACCACCTCCAGTGGAAGGCTCATATCCCTGTGGATCTTGTAAAGCCTGTCCCTATATGACAAAAAGGAAACAGGTGACTGATAAATATGATAAGACTATCCAGATTACAAACTACATTAATTGTAGAACCAAAGGAGTGGTGTATTGCATTACCTGCGAATGTGGCATGAGATATGTGGGTATGACGACCAGAATGCTCAAGGAAAGAATTTTGGAACATATTGGCACCATCAGAAATGCCCCACAAGATCTAACTAGGATGAAAAAACTTACATCAGTGGCAAGGCATTTTCACTACACCCATAAGGGGAATCTAAAAAACTTCCAAGCATTTGGATTGGAAGAGGTGAAACTTGGAATATGAGGTGGAGACCTTACAAAGGAGCTGCTCAGAAGGGAAAACCGATGGACCTTCAAACTGGGAACCCTTACACCAGGAGGTATGAATGAATATATTAATTTTAGTTCATTTCTATAATCTCAATCACATCATAGAACAACGCACCCATCCTCATGCACTATCGACAACAATATATGTGTGTGCACGTATAGATATTTGGTAGGATACACACACATATGGGTGGAGGAATGCCTAGATATCCCATACTATCAATTTTAATCCCCTCTGACATGTTCTACCTCTTTCTGTTGCTGTACCCCTGTTTATGATTTTCTCTCTCTATTTATTAGTGTATACAATGGTATTCGAATACTCCTAATCCTAGTAATTTATATATTCCACCTTACTATTAGGTTCTACACATGTAGAGTTTAACCAGTACCAAACGTCCCTATTACTACTACCTTTATATACTCACTAATGTTATGACTTATAGTCTTATTACTCTTTATTCTGCAATAACGCTGTGAGGTACTTTATTATTCCAGTTACTATTATCTGTGTTATTAAAAAAATTTCTTTCATTCAATTTCAAATCTTTATTTGATTTTTGATACATGTATAATGTAGTATTAAAATACAGAATTTCCAGGATCCTTATAGTTATTATGTCACATTCCTATCAGTATAATTTTTGATAAAATATCTCTCAGATCCTTTCTACATGGGGAACAAAACACCCCACAAGATATTGATTATATATATTTTATAGTTTATAACCTATCATTCAAGAGTAGCTTTCCATTAGCACCCTCAGTACATACCTGTTGTTAATCGATGTCTAAGAATCACAGATAATCCAACTCTAATGGGTTACATCAATCATGCTCTAATTGGATACCAGATTCATTTATTAATTGAAAGATTTCTCTTCTCACCAATCTAACCAATTTAGGGTATTTAAATAAGAACTGACACTTCACTCCTTACTGGATGTGAACAAACCTCTCAAGGCGAAATGTACGTCATCTCTACACTGGGTCAGGTGACCGGGGAAGCCAGGGCATCCTCCCCCTTTGAAGTGCAAACGGGATCTCCCCTGCACCTCATGGCTGCTCGATCCCTGACCGGCAGCCAAGACTGCTTGCCCCTTACGGCTACATTTGCGTGGAGCTGTTAAACCAGGGACACATGATCAGACAATCTGGGTGTCCTCCTCTCTGACGTGTGACGGAATTTCCCCTGCACCTTCCGGCTGCCCGGCCGCTGACAGGCGGCCAAGCTTAATCACTCTCCACAGCCGCATATGCAGATAGCTGTTTCCCCTCTGCATGGATACAACAGGGCGCCGTCAGTTTGATGTGAATAGGGAATCCTCCCTGCATCTCACTGCCATCTGAGTGCTGACCAGCGGAGTAGACTATCTCTTTTTGGCGACTGCACTGCCCGACAGCCGCTCTAATCAACACACGTTGCCCTCTCAGCTTAACCTCACTACAAACACGCAAGTATTGCTTTCTAAACTTGGACCTATAATGAGAACATAACTGTTGTGTTATTATGCTCTAGGAATCTTTCGGAGTGATAACTATTACACAGCCTTTGAGCTGTGGTATTATAGGCTCATTTACAGTACTCAGTATTTATTTTTCCCTTGGGGACTATAATTTATAATATCCTATATGGGCTTGCTATACTGATGTATCCTGTGTTAACATTGTTAAGTACACTAAAGTTACACATGACTTATCTTGATTAAAGGTTAACTGGACAGATACAGTCCATCGATGTTACTCAATACTCGCTACCTTGTGATACAGGCTATTACAAGTTTTTCTGTTTAGACACTGTATTGTACCTCTCCATTTTCTGCACTCTCTCATCAATTGACCAGCACCATATGTCCTGCAATGTTTAATAATATCAGGACAGCTGGGGTTTGTGGAGATTGACAGCAGAAGTGCTCATATCCCTTTCTTCCCACCAGCTGCCAACCCCACTCTCTCATCCCATGTCCTCTGTCTCTGACAAGACACGGTGACAGCAGAAGTGGGGGAGACAGACCCTGGGTCCCTACAATTATATATCTATTTCATACTCCACTTGTCACCTCAAAAATGATATTTCCGGTCATGGAATTATAATTTTCGTTTTTGACAGTATATTATCTAACTTGTCTTTTATTTTAGGTGACAATATTTGACACATCATTCTAAAATTGTACACAATGCAGATGATTCCATGTATGGGAGTCATATATATCACTTACGGTTTAAGAAGCACCTATGTCTGCTCAAATACAGTGTCTATTGAAATTTAGGAATGCTATGAATTAATATTCTTTTGATATCTATGTTTGTGACACTCATCTTTTTCACAACTGGTTTCATATTATTGAGAGGAGTTTCTTGTGTAAGAGTCCTTTTCAGACTAACATTTCCTCTGTGGAACAGTGATATTCTGTACCTCTAAGTATATTAGCCGTGCTGAGGAGCATTGCCTTAGATTGGATACCGATTATATTGATTCATATACTTGCTGCCATGTTACACATTGAATCTTAGTATTCCCTCTATATCTGTAATTTATTAAGGGATTTCTAAACTGTATTAATACAAATCTTGAAGGGATTCATCATCTTTAATATTCGCCTTCATCCAGATCGTACTTTTGGTTTTCCCTCTTCTTTTTTGGGTAACCATTATTAAAGTCTATGTTTATATGTTGTTTTCAATACCCCTTGTTTGTGTGAAAACTTATTTTACTCTACTACTATTAAAAGTTACATTTTAAATACTTTAATATACAAACATTGAGTGCACCCAAAAAGAGTCCTCTTTTCTCCATACCTGCATACTTACGGAGTTGTAGAATGTCAGAAGACGCTGAAATAGACCTGCCTGGTTCACTGAATATTCTTTTAAAAGTTTTAATGAATTCATCATAGTTGGACATTAAAGGATCTGCCCACTCCCACAAGGGTGATACCCAATCTGGTACACAAACTCGCTTGGCCCACAGAGACAGAGGTAACCTAACGTTTACTAGCGATCTACTGGGTGGTAGAAACTGCATCTACACTGGGATGCCAGTATTACACAAACTATCTATCAATAACTGCATTCTAATACCCCTTTCAGATATACAACCCGGGAAATTTGATGCTCAGACCCGGGAATTTCTCCTGTGCAAATTCCCGGGTATTTGGTCGAGACCCCCCTTTCACACTACAGTGTCTACCCGGGAAATTCCCAGGTAGACCCCTTTCAGACAAGAGCAGGGTTTTTCTGCTTACCTGCCTCTTTTCTGCCGTCTGCTCCTTCCAGCCAAAAGCCGGCCAATCGTAATGCAGTTTTTTTTTTAACATTTATTTTAATTCCCTGGTGGTCCAGCGGGAGTGCGGGCGGCCCGCTGTGGCACAGCCGGCCAGTGCTGAGGGTGGTGAGCAGCAGCGCTGAGCATCCTATAGGCCGTTCTGCGCTGTCAGCTCAAACAAAGCAGCAGTGCTGAGCATCCTTCAGGACGCTCTGTGCTGTCAGCTCAAAGCAGCAGCGCTGAGCGTCCTATAGGATGCTTTGCGCTGTCAGCTACATGTCAAAGCTGCTTGGTGCTGCCCGGGAGTAGTAAATTCCCAGGTAGCACCATTCAGGCAGAAGCAGGGTAATTTCCCGGGACTTAAGTCCCGGGAAAAACCCTGGTCGATTGCAGGGGTGGCTACCCGGGAACGTGTTCCCAGGTAGGTACCTTTCACACAGACATGAGACCAGGGAATTTTGGCCGAGGCAGGCCAAAATCCCAGGAATCTCAGTATGTCTGAAAGGGGTATAAAATTGACCGGCTTGCCAGACTTTCTTGACTAAATCAAAAAGCAACATTTCTGCTACTTGCTCTAAACCTGACACACTAACAAATTATATTACAGACTCGCTACCTATTACAAATACCTTATGTGATTTGTGATCTTTAGAGAGCCTAAGAACTGGTTATCCAAAGTTTTTATATTTTATATGTGTTTTCATGCAATTGAATGCAAATTATATCATGAGATTATTGCTGCTAGTTATGTGAATTTAAAGTGAGGTATATGTGTATGTATTGATTTACTTTTATGTTTGAATAATATCCATGTGGTATAATTGAAACCAGCCTTCAGTTTGCATAATAGAGAGCAGACTTTTACCATATTATTGCGTAAACATTGGATTACAGAACAATTAATACCAGCGCAGTGATTAGTCATACTGCACTCTAATAACACAAAGCAGTATGTTTAAAGCTACCAGGCCATTTGCATGTGGATTTTGCGAAAGATTCAGCAAAGACAAATTTCAAAACAATAAAAAAATATAGAACTGATCTGTGCCCTATTGGAATGCCTACACACAAAAACCAGATGTCACCAGCACCTCATGAAACTATAATGACAACAACAACAAATAGTATTCTTTCGAGCACCTGTTCACAAAGAATAATTTGTTGTTATTACATTTCAAAACAGAGATTTATAAAAGACTTGTGGAATAGCCTGGCATCTGAGGTGGTAGAGGTAAATACAGTCAAGCAATTTAAAAAGTCATGATGATGCACCTACATATGGTGAAGGAGAATGACTTCATATTGAGTTAAGTACATTATATTACAATTACAGTTGTAATTTCCAAAAGACCCCTCCTCCAACCTTAGACATTGTGATCTAAGGCATACTTTTGACGCATTCAAGACCAAAATAGGCCGCACCTTGCAACTAAGATCCGATGTGGACCTGCCTCCTTAGAATAAAAAAATATGATACAATGTACCATGCACTGCAAAGGGTGACATCTGTCCCACTTAGCAAAAAAAAAAAATGTAGTTATAAATGTTATGGTAAAATTCATGGTGCTTATTGATGGTGCTTAATTATGGGGAAAAACACCTATCCATTAAGCCACAAATTCCAAACAATTCAGATAGCACATTAAATATTTATAATTAGATGTTATTGTTGATTTACAGGAATACTGACAGCCAGGAGGATTATAACTGTGATACAGTGATAGATGAAACTTTAACCTTTTGGTATATTAGCATTAGATAGGCCATACTGCTGACGGAGGGCCTGATTCAGAGCCGGACGCTATTTGCGCTCGCTCGTTCAGAAAAAGGGGACGGCTATTTAAATTGAGCGCTCGCTCTTTGCAGTCTGTTGACGCCTCTATGTCTGAGCGAGCGAACGAAACATGCGCTCGCTATTTTGTAAAGACGCCCCCTGGCTGCTTGCATCATACGTCATCTCCGCTATTTATTTGATTAATCGAGTACATCGAAAGGCGTCTGAACTGCTCGCAGTGCTTGTGGTTGGATTTTCCTACCGGAATTATGCGAACAGTTCAGGCTAAGAAACAACCAAGTGACGTGGTCGATGACGCTGCTTTGTTAATTATGCACACCCTTAAAACGCCCGTTTTGACTTTTTGGCAAGCCTGCGTTCGGATCTCCACTCCCTGTTTTCAAGCACCTTCCCCTGTTACCACCCACAAACGCCTCATCCTGTCACTCAAATTAGCAGGCACTCGCAATTTTGCGAACACACATTTTCCGACCGCACTGACTGGTTGGTGCATGCGCATTACGACCCGTACACATGCGCAGATGTGCGAACATCGCTCAGAGCGAACGAGCTGCCGCTTACTAGCGGCTCTGAGTCAGGCCCAGAATTCAAGCTGTGTACAAATTCAATTGTCTAAAACATAAAATTATTTATTACTTTTACATTCCTGTGCTTAAGATCAGCAGAAGAAATGCTAACATTTGAATTTGATAAATACAGCACTATGCCTTTGATATGAACTGCAGTAGTGGAATCTGTGAGAGACTCTGAGTTAAAAGCAACATAGCAGATAACCACATGCTTAGTTAATTGACTTCACAAACTAAAATTGCATAGATATTAACAACTAATATGTTTTTTTTTCCATTAAAATTCTTAAAGCTGGCTCATCCTTAATAAGCAGTCCTGTTTCTTATTCAGGCAAGTTCCATTATTGTTAATTTTATTTCTTTGGTGCTACACAATGCTCATACATTTATATCCTAACACACCACTTACCGTGTTTAAATCACAGGAGACATTCCAATCTGCATATTCTTAATCCTTTTGCATACGGTATGAACAAAATTGAGAGTTGCAAATCTCTATATACTATTGATCACATGGTAATTATTAATCACATTACAATCCGTGTGAGCCCTGGTGCTGTTCCATGTTCTCCCACAAAGACAGCAGCAAAAAGGGGTTCCCGTCAACATAGCTACATTGAAAAGGTCGACAATGACTAGATAGACACCACATGGTAGACAGTCAAAAGATAGACAGGGACAATAGGTCGACACACAAAAGGTTGACATGGATGAAGATAAACAGGTACAAAAGGTCGACAGGGTCAAAACAGGTTTGTACTCTGAAGCAATACATCCAATACATACATAAGTAATCTTGAAGCCTATCTCAAAGCTACTAAGAAAAGTTTAATTATGACAACTGTCCTAATTAAAAGAACATTACATATGAATTTGTGTCAAGCTGCAGACAGCAGACACAATCGCCCCTGTTTTACTTTTAACTAAGACACATCCAAATCCATTAATTCCATAAACAAGCAAAAAAACACCAATCATTCTTTTGTTTTCTTAGTCCAGAAATCATCATGGCTTTTGTTGTGTGGTCCCTCATTTAGCACTTTCAACAGCTGATTAGAAGAGTTTCAACATTTGCAATGAGATTTAATACATAACCTTCCTAATCCATGCTAAAAATATCGTCTAGAAGAAACATGAGGTTAGAGGATTTGTTGTAACTTTACATAGAACTCTGAGGAACGAATTACTGAAGAGATGGCACTAATACCAGATGAAGAGATTAATCTATAATTGGACATTTATTATTTTGAAAATGCTGAAGGATATTACAGATCATGTCTATACTTTTTCCAAATATAATGAGCAGTGAAATTAATTTAACACACGTAATTAAAACAGTCAGGATGAATTACTGTGCATTACATTAAAAAAGCTAACTTTTATTTTTCATTTTGTTAAAAAATAGGAAAGAAAAGGAAGTAAAACAATAAACATAAAAAATAATAATAATGATAATATTAATAATAATAATCAAATAAAACCCACGTTGTGATCCATATCAAAGAAGTCAATGTAATTGTACAATTCTGGTTCCAGCAAGAATAAAGTCACTGGAACCCATGGCAAGTTTTTGCCAAATTTGAGTATAAACTTGCCTGTATCAGGAGTGACCAAAATGGAGTTTTCAAGCCATTTTTGATGTTCAGTGCTCTCAGTCGGTTTTGCATCATATACAGATTGTGACAAAGTCCAGTATATGTCAATATGTTTTATAATGCTAACTAGTTAGTTAATGCAAATGTTCAGTTATGTGACCAGACATACTTAAGCCTGAGTAAACATTATGTTACCTACAACTAATACAACATAAACACCATAAATGTTGTTCTTGAGATGAATTCCAATATTCATAATTAAGGCAACAGTGCCCCCTACTGTCTATTAATATTTATGTATATTTCTAAAAATGACCTTTATACCTGATAAAATGCCTACTCAGGAGTTTTTCTCTCAGAAAGCAGCCTATACAAGCTGCAATGTGTCATTATAGAATTAGCCTTATTCCTGGAACAACACTGACTGCAGAAATGCTAGGACGTTTGAACATAATCCAGCCTCTAGATGCTGAGAGAAGGGCTCCTGGATTTGCTGATGTGATTGCTGTATCTACTGAATTAATCAACCAATGTAGCTAAGTATTATACTAAATTTACACTTTTATATTCAATTTATTTGTTTAAGTATCATTTCTGGGAATTCACCCATCTGGGATCTCTTTGTTTGAGCCCACCTGAAACACTTGCCGAATGTAATAGGTTAACTGTTTGGCTGGCTAAGAAGCCACAGTCGCCAGCATTCAAGGATGTTTCCAGTGTGTTTGCTGGAAACAAGCTATTTAGATTAATATTTTATTCCCTGGGAAAACCAGTCCTGGACTTGTAAAATGATGGTGGGGGGAACCCCACATTTTAGGTATCCCCTCTATTGTTCTACTAGCCCTGGCTGGTGGTTGAAAAATTAGGGGTACCTCAATGCTATTTGTCCCCCTGATTTTTCCAATACCACATAGGCACAAGCACTAGTGACTGGTTATGCAAAATATGAAAAATCCTACGCATTTAGTTTTCCCATTTAATAACTTTCTTTGCAGTATTTACAGCAATAGAGCTGCTTTGGCTGAGCCGCTTCAAGGCATCACTATGTTACACCTGTTTTATTATTTTATATCACTATTTCTGTTTGTTTTTTATTTATGTACATCTTTCACACATTTACCTTTCACCCCTGTAACACTCCTAACACAAAGTAACTGCTCTCACTTACCTAATACACTTAGCACTTCACTTGCTTTCTTTCACTAATGTGGTGCCTTGGGGTGGTTTCCAGTGACTCACGTATGCGCAGTACTGCTGTCCTCAGGAACCCGGCACTGGCACCATTTCCCCTAGACCCGCACATGTGCAGTATATTCTAGTGCTACACCAGAATCTACAGCACTGTGGCACTACCAGAAAGAGGATGGGGCCCACAGGGAGTCTGCACATGGGGCTCCTCCTCTCTTAAAACACCCCTGTTTATTAAAAAAAAAAGCTGTGTGGGGACCCCCTCCTAAACCCATAACCAGCCCTAGACCTTTTAGCCTGGTCTGGTCATGGAAAATCGGAGCAGAGTTCCCCCTATTTTCCATTAACCACCACCAGGCTGAACCAGCTGGGGCTCTAATGCTGCATTAGGATACACAGCGTGGGGTCTTCCTGCCAAAGCATTATAGCAGCCCCAAACTGGTCAGCCCAGGGATAGTATTCCTAAGAAATTGGTGACCCCCCAAAAATGCCCCCACCCCTCCCGAGCATTGCTCTTCCTGCTTCTCTGGTGGTAGTAGATGCAGGGGTAATGGGTTAATTTATATTCTTCACAGTAGAACTACAGGTAGCAGACAGCCTGCCCGTTGGAACTTGTAGAACTACAAGTGCCAGCAGGCCAGTGGCACCTGTACCCCTAGTTTAAAAAAACCCCCACAGTACTCACACTCCGAATATTGCACATCTTTATTATACATTCATTCATCCAGTCACTCACTCACTTGCACTACTTCCTGAAGGAGGCCGGTCCTCTTCTCCAGTAGTATTCCAAGGTCTTTGTAAAGAAAAACTGATTGTGAGCTCATGGACAGGCAGCATACAGTGCCCGCTGCCACCCGAAGTGACCTAATGTGGCCTTTGCTGATGGCCAGCCCCTATCTCTCCTAATTTATACTTCGTCCAAATTACTAGAAATCGGTGTATTTACATCTCCATGCAACTCTGCACAGTTCCATAAGTACTCTTTCTCTGAACTTTGCTTACATTAGAACACCATGTTACACATATCAGTTCTAACCTTTAAATTGCAAGTGCAGATGTTGTTGAATTGACAATTGACATTGCAGAGACTTTGTTCCAGAGCACGCGCAGTGCATAAATATGCAAGGTAAGCTCCAAAAACAGGTCTGCATTTAACTTTTGCATCCGCTGCATATTCTCTTGTTCTAATATAATGCTCAGAGCTTTCTCTGGGCATAGGCCTTATAGGAAATGACTAGGGGCTTGATTCAGAGATGTATGCTATTGCCATCACTGCGGCAATTATTATTATTTTTAATCTCTTTTTATTTATAATTTTTAAAGATGTATACATCACAAATATTAACATACACAAAAAAAATTATTTGAATAATCAACAATTCAAATATATAAAATAACATATCCAAAAAATAAAACATCACAAAAATCCACATCAATAACATTTTTGATTTGTTACAAAAATACATAAAACAAAACAAAAGGAATAAAAGGAAAAAAGAGGGGGGGGATTAAAGAAGGGCAAACGACGATATAGTTTATCACTATAAATCAAAATCACTCCATTTCAGGCAACTGTCTATGAAATGCAGAGTACCAAGGGCCCCAGGTAGCATGAAACTTATTCACTGAATCGTGAAGGAGTGCAGGGATATATTCCATAGAAGCCAAATACCATATTTTATTTAACAATTAAGTTATTGCCGGGGTTTCAGTTTGTTTCCAATTTGTGGTGATCAACAGTTTGGTAGCATTATAGATATGACCACAAAGTTTGTTCTGAGGTTTAGAGAGAGAGCCAGTGGGTTTGCATAGAAGCATATGTAGAGGGTCTCTAGGGAGAGAAACACTGAGCACCTTGAACACCAAAGATGTGACTTCGTCCCAAAGTTTGGATATCACAGGGCAGTCCCACCATACATGTAGATAGGAACCTGTTTGGCCACATTGTCTCCAACATAAGTCTGAAGACCCTGGGAAAATCTGATGTAGTTTTACAGGAACCATGTACCAGCGCGAATAAACTTTGAAGGAATTTTCCTTAATATTAGTGTTAATTGAGGACTTCTTGTCTAATATCTGCCCAGTATCGTCCTCCAAACTAATCCCTAGGTCTCGTTCCCAGGTCCGCTCAAATGGTTCCTTAAATTCAAGAGATGAGGGGGCTAACAACAAATACAAAATAGATATCAAACCCTTGCAACCAGGGTTGTGAATACATTTGCGCTCAAATGTGGAAGATTTTCGCAGTTTGTGAGGTTTGCTGAGTGAGCGAATGAAACAGCAAATTTGTAAGTATGCAAATTGAAAATTAGATGATAAACCATATTTTTCACTCAGGTCTGCAAAATTTTGGGGGGCGAAATCACCTACAATATGCATAAATCTAGTTAACCCAGCGGATATCCAAGGATGTATATAAGAGTATATGCACCTCAACGGGAAGTGAGGATGGTGCCATAATGGGGTCAGGGGGGATGAATATGGTGCCAATTGTAGGCGTTTATTTAGTTTGTCCCAAACTTGTAGGACAGCTCTTACACAAGGAATTTATTGAACAGAGGCTGGTATCAGATTACGGGGAAGCCAAGGAAGGGAACTAGCCGAATGGGTGCCCACCAGTTAATTTTCAAGTATTACCCATTTACTACTCCCCTCTTCAGAATATCATAATGTAATGTGTCTCAGTTGTGCTGCGGAAAAATATCTATCAAAGATGGGAAGGCCCAAACCCCCATTACTCGTTGATTTGGACAGACAGGTCCTACTGAGTCTCAGTTTTTTACCTGACCACGCGAAAGAGCCACATAATGATTGGACCTCACAAAGATAAGAGGTCGGAACCACAATTGGGAACGTTTGGAATAGGTATAACCTAGGAAGGATGGACATCTTAACTGTGTTAACACAACCTGTCCATGAGACGCAGAGTGGAGCCCACCTGGACAAATCTTGTTTAATTAATTGCAGTAGAGGGATATAGCTAGCCTGAAATAAATGTTCATATGTCTTGGTGATAGTAATCCCTAAATATTTGAAAGATTTAGGTCGCCATATGTAATCAAAATTAGTCTCTAAAAGCTTCTGTGATGGAGGAGGGAGGTTGAATGCCAAGGCCTCAGATTTGGTGCTATTTACTCTATTTCCTGAGCATCCACCATAAGCGTTTAATTCGGCCTGCAGATTAGGGAGCGAAGTCATAGGTGATGTCATAGTAAACAGTAAATAGTCTACAAACAATGAGATTTTGTATTGTGAGCTTCGCACAGGTACCCCCTTAATATCAGGATTACTCTGAATTTTAGCCACTAGAGGTTCTATGCTCAGGGCATAGAACAAAGGCGAAAGTGGGCAACCTTGTCTTGTACCATTACCCAAGACAAAAAATGGTGAGGAGAGGCCATTAGTTGATACTATAGCCGATGGTTTACAGTATAGAGCCTTAATGGGCGACAGAAAAATACCACAGAAACCATACGTTTGTAGAGTTTGAAACATAAAAAGCCAAGATAACCTATCCAAGACCTTCTCTGCATCAAGTGACAACACCACGGCTAGTATCTTATGTTTATATATATGGGTAATTAATCATCCATCTGGTGTTGCCTAGAGCCTGCCTCTTGGGAACAAAACCAACTTGGTCAGCATCTATCAACTGTAGAAAGTACAAATTCAGTCTATTGGCCAAGATCTTTGTGAACAGCTTTATGTCCGCGTTTATCAAAGATATTGGCCTGTAGTTAGTCCGACAAGTGGGATCTTTTTGCGGTTTGGGAAGTACTATAATAGTAGATTTGAGAGAGTCAGGATGAAATTGTTCCCCTTCTAATATCCTATTATAAACTGCAATCAGGTGAGGAGAGAGCAATGCAGAAAATTACTTATAGTACACTGAAGGTAGGCCATCAGGGCCAGGAGCCTTAGAGAATTTCTAAGATTTTAGAGCTAGTTCCAACTCCTCCCCGGTGACAGGCGCATTCAAGTCTGCCTTGGCTGTGTCAGAGAGTTTAGGAAGTCTACATGAATCAAGATACTCCCGCGTGGCCGAAGAAGGTGGGAGTAATGCCCGTTGGGGACCTTGAAGGTTATATAAATCCACATAATATTCGTAAAAAGAGCGGTTAATTTCTAGAGGATCGTAGGTAATAGCTCCCTTATGGTTTCGAATAGCTGCTATAGTTTGGGAAGCTTTTCTAGCCTTCAACTGTGATGCCAACAGGGTATCAGATTTGTTACTTTTTTTGTAAAATTTTTGGTTTGCCCATCTTAATGACTTTTCCGTCTGTTCAGCCAATACAGATTGCAGTTCACCTCTGACACGCTGCAGTTGACTAAGCACCGAGGGAGAGTGGGAACGCTTGTGGGAGTGTTCCAACTGCTGTAGTTGCACAGTTAAATCATTCATTTTTTTAGTTTGTTGCTTTTTTCTGTGTGAAGCGTATTTAATTATCGCCCCCCTGATTACAGCCTTACGTGCTTCCCACACTGTAGGATAAGGGACTTCTTGATTGACATCTAAATCAAAATATTCTTTAATGTGATTGCGGAGGTAATCTTTAAATTTAGGGATGTAGAGAAGGGTCTCATCTAATCTCCAGGAAGGGCGACCTTGTCCAGAGAGTAATAAGTCCATATGAGCTACGACCATGGAATGGTCTGACCACACAATAGGTACAATCTCAACCTTGATTAGCATTTTCAGTATCCCACTACATCCCAAAATCATATATATCCTAGAATAGGAGTCATGTGGGGTCGAATAAAATGTGTAGTCCCTTGAGGTCGGATTATGGGCCCTCCAAGTATCAAAAAGACCAGCCTCTGTGATTGTCTTGCGAAGAATGCCATACGGTAAACGAGGAGAGAGGGCATGTTATGGGGTACTTTTATCCAAGTCAGGAGACAAAATTGCATTGAAATCCCCTCCCATTAATAGTAGGCCTCTACGGACTTTAGATATTTCTAGTAACAGGGTGCGGAAAAACCAGGCTTGGCCTGTATTGGGTGCGTACAAGTTCACAATAGTTAGGATTTGATAGCCTAGTTGTGCAACCAAAATAAGATATCTCCCATCTAAGTCACTCTTAGAGGAAAGAAGCTGGAAAGGGACCAATGAACGAATCATAATAGCCACCCCCTGTTTTTTAGAGCTGTGGGTAGAGTGGAAAACATTAGGGTATCGTTTTGATACTAGAGAAGGATGAGTTCCCTTTTTAAAGTGGGTCTCTTGCAAAAAAATGATGTCACCCCGTTGAGATTGAATTTTGTTAAATAAAAGTGATCTTTTTGGGGGGTATTAAGGCCCGTTACATTAAGCGATAACACAGTTAGCAACATGATTGAAAACTATTAACCTGTTATTATTAGGAACCTATAATTTTGACTAATACAGAGAAAAAAATAATATAACAACAAAAATAATAAAAAAAATGGGGGTGGGGGAGAGAGAAAAACAGTAGAAAAGTGAATAATTCTATCCCCAAAAAAGAAAAAAAATTTGGGGGTGAAGTTCACAATTAGTAACGCCCTTTAGAAAAATAAAGGTATGAAGTACATCAAAGTAGAAACACTTCTAGTGGGCGTTATGCATGGGAGGGCAAATATACCTATACAAAAACTAATGAATGGTGAGAGATACCTCTTGTTAGTCCCATGTAGTGGAGGGGGGGATGGTTTGAGAGTGAGTGGACGAGGAACTGTCCACCCGATACCATCAACCAATACAGTTAAACCATATACAATACAAGTTCAAAGAAAACAATAAATGATAAGCATTTTCAATACAATTTTAGCGCATATTATAACAGTCCAGATATCCTAAAAAAAGGAACAAACAACATATTAATATAACCTTTGAGTATACCATAGAAAAGACAGGAACGGAACTCCATCACATCCCATAACTCAGGGAGCAGGATCAGATAGTTGGAGTTTATGCAATAGTTCTCTGCCTTCCTTAGCGTCGTGCACAGAGAGTTGTCTGCCATTTACCTCCACAATCAGTCGAAAGGGAAAGCCCCACCTATATTTGTATTCATTGTCCCGTAACACCTTGGTAACGTGGCACAAATCTAATCATTTAAGGATAATTGATGGAGCCAAGTCCTGAAAAATTTGTAAGTGAGAACCCTCAAAAAGATCCATGGAGTAGGTCTACTGGCAGCCACAATTTGATCCTTACTTTTAAAGGACAGAAACTTTAGGATAACGTCTCTCAGAGGGGTATCTTCTTTTGGTTTTGGTCTGAGAGCTCTGTGGGCCCATTCAAGAAGCAATGATTGCTCACTGAGAGACGGTACCAGCATCAGAAAAAAACATTTCAGATATGATTCAAGAGACTGCGGAGAAATTGTTTCAGAAATATTTCGGATTCTTAAGTTATTCCATCTTTCCACTGCGGCAATTTTGTATGCAGGGGATATGCGAAAACATGCTAATGTCACAGGTACCCAGATTTGAATTGAGATACCCATGGGCGCCATCGCAAATCCATACTATTACGCAGCTGCATATGCAGATACTTCGATAATTGGCAACCTGAGTAACCTTATGGTCACGCAGAATGGGTACCGGAACTGAGACGCTGGAGCCATGTTTTGTGCATATGGGATTGCAGATGCTGGCAGCGATGTCACGTCCCACCTGCAATTTTGATGGCACACCATGTTACATCCTGCCAGCAACCTCTAAGCAGCATCCCTATAGTCATTGCTTTATTTGTCACAATGCCAAAAAAAGAGAGTTGAACCTCCACTGGGAGAGATCATATCTGCTGATGACTCCTCTGAGCATCTCTCCACCGGATTGGGTATGGGATCCCGGCTGTTAGGATGCCGGCTGTCAGAATACCGACAGCGGCATCCCAACTGACAGAATCTGACACTGCAAGGTAAGTTCTCTACTGCTAACCCTTACTCCTAACCCTCCCTCCCCGATGCCTAACCCTAACCTCACCCCTTGTGCCTGACCCTAACCTCCCCCTCCCCACACACTACACCTAACCCTCTCCCCTTAGTGCCTATCCCTCCCCCTTGTGTCTAACCCTAAACCTAACCCTCCCCTAACCCCCCAATAAGTACCTTCAAGATGCTGGCGGTCAGTATACTGGATCAGGGATTCCGACTTCTGTCGGGATTCTGGCACCGGTAATTAGACCATCTGCATCCCGTAAGCCGGGATGCTGACTACATCCTTCTCCACCATGTCAGTGCCAATGGGGAGATGGGCAGAGAAGCTGCCAGCAGATCATGTGGCATCTCCCAGCACTGTGATCACGTCCAGTCACTAGTGAAGAGCAGGGGGCATCAGTTTGTGGTATATGCTTGTGAACTGTGTAAGTAATGTGTAGCATGATTATGTGAATGGAATTGGTATGATATCCTAGCTGCCGCATGGCACGGGAGTTCGAATCCCGGCAGCGGCAGCCCAACAAAACAGAAGAGCCCGGCAGCGGAAGCCCGACAGCGATGGAAATCCTGATCGTGGTAAGGTAAGTATCTACTAATCTAACCTAACCCCCCTAACCCTAATCCTCCTTAGGGGTGCCTAACCCTAACCTCCCCACCTGTGCCTAACCCTAATCCTCCCTCTAAGTGCCTAAACCTAACCCCCCCTTCCCCGCTGCCTAAACCTAAGTCCCCTGGGGGGTAGCTTAACCCTAAGTCCCCCCGGGGGTGCCTAAGCCTGCCTAACCCCCCTCCCCATAGCCTAACGCACTCCCGGGGGGGTGCCTAACCCTAAGTCCCCCCCGGGTGCCCTAAACCTAACCCCCCCCCCGTGGCGCCCGGCATCAGCTCAATCGGGATGCCGGGCGCCTGTCTCCCGACGTTGGGGAAATGACAGGCGTCTAGATATAGACGCTGGTCATTTATCCCACGGCGGGATAAAGCAGTCGCGAAGCCGGCTGCCGGGATTCCGTCAGCCGGCTTCCCGATTGAATACCATGTGAACTGGGGACAGTAATATATATGCATAACTATGTAAAATGGGGGTATTAAGTTGTGGTATAATCATGTAGATTGAGTGGTGCATCAATTTGTGGTAACTAATGGTTTATAATGTAATTTATATTATCGCTATAGTTTTGTGCATTTAGCAATTGTTTCTTTAAAAATAAAGAACTCAAAGACATAAAGCTACAGTATGTAGTAGTTTCTGTGTAAGCATATGAACATAATGCTTGGTGATAGGAATGCCTGCAATTTAAGGGGCACCAGCTAAAATAACACCTAGGGCACTAGACTGGTCAGAGACAGCTCTGGTAATGGTCCACTGCATTGGGGGAGGATTCATCAAATCTTAGAGAAAGTTAGGGCCTGAGTCAGAGGTGGACTGTGATTTCAGATGCAGCAGACTTGCAAAAATGTGGTAATTACTCATCCTTTGTCTTGCATACAAAACACCCACCACCAGTATCTCAGATCCACCACTTAGGTACAAAAGACGTAACATCAGTTGCATTATCGATCTTCTGAGCAACACTTTAGGGGGTATCCAATTAGCCCCGAAGTCCGCCCAACGCCCGGCACTTGTTGGGGCTTTTTTTTCGGGACCTGATGTGTGCGGAAAAATAATCCACAATAAGTGCCGTTTTTTCACCCCTGAAATTGCAAAAACACATAGGTCCTAGAGCTTATCGCGGATTCTATGTGTTTTCGGAAAAAATATCCTATTATTTCAGATGAAATATTAGGATAGGGTGAAAAAAAACATTGGCAAAACATGGGGATAATCGTCGAGAAACCCTCTTTTTCGCCGATTGTGGCTAATTGGATACCCCCATAGTGACTCAAAATGTCCGTCTCAGCTAAATCATCGGGGCCAGTCCAATTGCGAGCAAATTTGCAGTGGAGATGCCCAGAAATCGTGGCGACATACCTGCATTTTTGTAGCCACCCTCGTTACCTCCCCAAACAGTTACTACCTGTCACTCACTTTGCTAATAAATTCCCACTGCTGCTGCTGTCGCTAATCAATGTCTGCATGTGCAGCTATGATGCATGTACAGTGGCAAACAAAACAAAACAGAAAACACTCCACTGCATCCAACATCAACATTGCATCCATCTGTAAATCAGGCCCAAAGTGGAGAAGTTGCCCATACCAACCAATCAGCTTCTAACTGTTATTTTACAGCATTATTGCCAACATTTTGGTTCCCCACTGTGCTAAACATGCAGTTAGGAGTTTCTCCACTTAATCTCTCGCTAATCTATCTAAGGAGAGAATTTATCAAAGCTTGGAGAGAGATAAACTGCCAACAAATACTCAAGTCATATGGAGGAAGAACAACCATACCTACAGTATGTAACCAGAACAACCAGAACATAGAAATAACACAACCATCAGGGAGGGATTGCAGTGTCCCCCAGATGGATTATGAGGAAGGGATTTTAAGTGAGTATAAAAATAAATTTCCTCTTAAAGTCTATCTGGGGGACACTGTAGTCTCGACTATGGGACTTCACATGGCAAGCCTAAAAGCAGGCCATATATCAGATCAACTTTCCTCCAACCATCCAACTGACCAACCGTCCAACTTGTCTGTCCAACTAAAATGGTGCTCCACACATTTAACCAAGTTTTCATCAGAACAGCCAACTTCTGTCCAGCTTGTGATGTGAAAGAATGTTTCGAATATATAAATTTATTGAACACACACCTTTAATATATATATATATATATATATATATATAAAATGTGTTGTGGTAAGAGGGGTGGTCTCTCACCTGAATTGCCCACATTCTGGTAGGATCAGCTCCCTCCAAGGGAGAGAAAAACAAGAACGGTACATTCTGCACCTACAATAGAAGTTTGGAACTCCAGGTTGTCTGGGCTGCACAGCTCAAACTGGAAATATACAATTCTGTTTTCCAGGTCACCCAGAGCCAGCAGGAAGTCAGCAGCACAGGAAGGGTTTAAAACTCTCACACACCTGTTGCTCATTGCCCTGATTCTGTCTAGTGGCCAAGTAGTAGGATTCAGCGTCTGTAGTGCCAGGGTCCAAGGGCTATGCTGGGAGAGCATGGCCAATTGTGGCTGCAAGCTAAAGCTGAGTCCTAAGCATGAGGAGTTCTGGGACATTTACTTTATTTGTTTATTTGTGTTATATGTCTGTGTGTGTGTCCAGGCCTAAGCTCATGTATGCTAAAGTGCAGTGTCTGTTGCCATTAAAATACACTGCTTTACCGAAAACTTGCCTGCCTTAATCCTCATTTCTACACTCCATGTTACAATATATATACTTATATATGTCTGTGTGTGTGTGTTTATATATATATATATATATTTTTTTTTTTATATGTATATACTAATTGTGCTGGATATATATATATATATATATATATCTCACAACACTTGCATAGGTTCAGCACTCAATGTTCAATTGAATAGTAAATACGGGTGCCCTCCGCAATAAAGTATGCAGACAAATCGAAGGAAGAAAGCAACGGCCCTCCAATATATCAATGTATACAACTTATAGTATAAGGAGACCGGAGATCTTTTATATAATTTTACTTCAACGTTTCAGACTTTATTGCCTGACGAAAGACAATAAAGTCTGAAATATTGAAGTAAAACTGTGTGCAAACCCTGATTAAAAGACTGATTAAGTCTTGAAATGTTGGCTTATTTAATAAAGCACCTACACATGTTGAAAGACCATTGGAGTGCCGCCTGATCCTTCTGTCGAATAACTACTGTATTATGTGTGAGGGTCTATAATCAATTGTACAGTATTTATTACAGCATAGTATCATCAGTACTTAAAAAAACAACTATTTTCCTTTACACAAAAAAAACATGAGATTGAACCACCATCAAAACCAGAAGCAGATTATTGATTCCTATCAGGCGCTATTTAGCGTTGCAAGTCACTTAAGAAAGAATTGCTTTCCAGTCCAATCGTGTGGTTCCAAAGCACAAAAAGTTATTTATGTAAAAGGGATAACACGATGTAATATTTAACAATTCGAGTAAAAAGCAATGAAAATAGTACAGCCCGATACATACGTGTGTGCACTGATCCCAGTATACAGTTATAAATCCAGAAGTCTGTGGTCGCCAGAAGATGTGTGTACACTGAGGTCAGGACACAGCCTATATACCTTACAGGTTTCAGAATTAACAAAGGGACAAATTGACAGGTTCTGATTGGTTCTTGCTTCTGGTCAATATGGTCATTGCTCAGTTCATACGATGTCATCAGGGGTATGCCTCAGTCTTCCAACAGTCACATTGCGTAGCTTCCTGCCAGAGAACTGGTTAAAACTGGCTACAACACTGCATACTAGTACTAACATTCTATTCAATAATTCCCTATCATCCATAACTAGCGGACACATGATGCGACTTCTTTGCCGATAGAAACGGATGTCTGCAAATAAACAGGGATTAAGTATGATACCAAACATGACATGGCCACTGTATTCTGAACCTTAGATCTACTTTAAGTACATCTCACATCATAATTATTAGCTAACAAATACCTTTAATAACTCTGTTTATTAACTATAATGTGTGGGAACCATTTTATATGTATGCATTCGCATATGTGCGTCTGTATTGAAATAGCAAATGTGCGTCTATGTGTATGTACGTGGATATATACTGTACATGCGAGTGTCCATGTATATGTATGTGAATATGCATACGAGCATCTGTATGTATATATATATATATATATATATATATATGTGTGTGTGTGTGCATTATGTGCGTCAATGTATGTATACTGTAGATTCACATTTGTGCGCATTGGATTGCACTGATGCAAAGTAGCATCCTGGTACCACGTCATCCGACCATAGATGACTATATCGTCAGATAATAATTGTGCAGCAATCATATCCAATTATTTGACTTTGACAGTCCACCCTTTGATAGCAAACATAAAACTATCACATTCTATTCTTAACCTACTAAGTCATGCATAATAAATTATTATTCAAAGTTCTAAAAGGTATGACACAATTCGGTCATTGAGCCGTCAATAGTGTGCCTCAGGAAAGGGTAAAACAACCCTTATATGCAATTAGCAGATCTATAGGGGACCATTGGTAGGATGTGGGACATCATCAAGCCTATAAAGGAAGTTTGGAGGGGAAATTGAGACTGCATTATCTATGATGTTTAATGGAACATTTACAATATATTTTATTATACATGACCAATTCGCATGTTATTATCTGATGGTACATTCAATTTCAGGATTGTAATGCAGTTCTTTATCAACTTTAGTACCTATACCACCACCACTCACCACCATTAGGATTTCATGTTCATGGTTTACCTTGGTGATACATTTTCCACACCTTAACACAGTAAGAACACAATTGACACATAAACCAATTACTAAGATGACAACAAGTATAAGAATAAGGAGATTACCCATACTAGCAATCATCTCCTGTGCCCACTCTCCCAGACTGGAGAACCATTTTATAGGGTTTAACCACGAGAACCATTCCTCTACCTTTACCTCTGTCTCGTACAAGGAGGTGTTATGGTCCTTCTGAAAATTCCCATTTCAGTTGTAGGATTTCATCCATTCTCCGGTCAATCACCTCTTTGGGGTCATTAGTATTATTGGTGATGTACGTGCAACACTTGACACCAAATTGGGTGGCCAAAGTCACACAATATCCACCAGTAATAGCTGTCAGGTAGTTTAACACTAGCCTATGTTGTACCGCTTCATTTTTATAAGCCTGTATCTCCATACCCATATACCTGAAAGTGTCATCATACATCTCTGTGATGTTGTCTATTAATTTAGCCAGGTCTTGGATGTATCTAAAATTTAAAGTTCCCAGAGTGATCCAGGTGGGATCTAATGCTACCAAAATTTGGAAGCCAGTTGTTTCACTAATCAACTGTATGTTCTTCACCAGGGATCATATTTCTTCTGTCACGATGTTCATACTGCGTGTGTATGTATGGAGGTGGTGCGGTTTTATGGATACCAATCATTTCATCATGTGTAAGGGTCATTACCTCTGGGACCAATTTACCAATAAAACATAAACCCTTGGAACACAGAGATAACCAAGAATATGCCCTTCTTCCACAAACATAGTATACATTATCTGGGAGGACAAATGGTATATTACGATCCTGCATAATATCACATAAAGTTTTAACAAAACTACCTATGCCTATTGTCCTCATCTGTTCAAGACACGTTTTAGCCTGAATAACATTTTTACAATAACCCATAGGAACTTTTCCAATAGATACCACATTCGGTTTGTTCCTATGTCCTCGTCTCTGGTGTTCATCACAAATGGTGTGGCGAGCCATTGTCTGATCCAAAAAGTCTGCTTCCCAATTCTCCAGTCTTTCTATGTATGAAATGTTCAGATACAGCAAAGACCGATCTACGGAGTATTGGCGGGGCTTTAAACTAGGGGACCTGGTAATGTTATACTTCCCGTCTATGGACCTCCCTCCCCATAATTCAAGGACCTCAGAGAAATTTTATGGGAATGGTACTAATCCTACATTATGTTGTCCCTGAGGCATGTGAGTGCACACCCAACATTCAGTCTGGTTTAAGACCTTACACACTAAGGAATGGTAATCCTCTAAAGGATGCTCGCCCAAATACAGATTACTCTTGGACTGGCATCATTGGATGCATTTCTCATCAACTAGGGATGCACAGTGCTCACAGATACAATACTCTTCAGACAATAGCCCCTCACACTGTCTCCAAGTTCCATGGCTAACAGATCTCTTAACAATCCCTGAACTGAATTTGACCATAGGTTGCCCTGTTCGTTCTATTGCTCTCTCCTCTGACTCCACTCTATCGACATCACTATTGGCCTCCCTCTCCGTCATCTGTCCTCCATCACAGAATAGGAAATCCTGAAACAAATAAGAATGAGAAGAACCCTGGAACAAGAAAAAGAAGCGGAAACAGATCGCCACTCCATTGCTGGAATAGTAATCTGTACATGTCTCTGGCTCAGGTGTTTTCGCTGCAGTCTTTAGTTCTCCTGGAACAGGCTAGCAATTGACAGATCCACATTGTCTGTCTCGACTTTGCCTTGTACCTCCTTTGGGTGGTTGACCTTTCTGCAGCGAGTGGAATGGACCCAGGTATCCCTTTCTGCTACCTTCAATGATGTGGTACTTGTCATTAACACCTGGTCTGTCAAACAACCTGAGCGAAAGAAACTTCAGATCATAACATATTCTCCAGGTTCAACATCATGACAGTTTGTTTCTGGCATATCAGGTAACAACATTTTCAGTTTCTGTTGTTGTTGTTTCAGCTGTCTACTTATTTTTATAAGATATTGCACAGTAACCTCATTATTACTCTTCAAATCATTCTGTGGACTTATAATAAAACGAGGTTGCCTCCCAAACAGTATCTCAAAGGGGGACAGATTAAGAGGAGATCTGGGAGTGGTTCTGATGCTATGGAGGATGAGCGGTAAGGCTTCTGGCCATCCTATTCCAGTTTCAGCCATGATCTTACTCAGTTTATTCTTAATAGTACCGTTCACTCCCTCCACCTTCGCACTGGCTTGCGGTCGGTAGGGGGTGTGAAGTCTACTATTGATTCCCATAAGCTTACACATGTTCTGACAAAAAACATGCCTAGTGAAATGAGCACCCCTATCACTTTCTATGATTCTAGGGATACCGTATCTACATACAAACTTCTGAACAATCTTCTTAGCCATAAAAACTGCAGTATTAGTGGCAGCTGGATATGCCTCTACCCAAATAGAAAATACATCAGTACAAACTAATACATACTTGAGATTCCTGCAAGGTGGTAATTGAATTAAGTCAATTTGTATTACCTGAAAAGGACCATCTGTCGGAGGGACATGGAATGGCTCGGTTGGTATTGTCTTCCCGACATTTTTCCTCAAACAAGTCAGACAGGACATTTCTTTCTTTCCAGCTTGAGAAGAAAAGCCTGGTGCACACTATATATGCTCTGACCAACTTGCGCATACCTTCTTTTCCCAGGTGAGTCAGACCGTGTGCTGCCTCAGCCAAGCTTGGGTAGTATGCCCTGGGAGCAACAGGCCTACCTTGTCCATCTTTCCAGAGTCCTGAGGACTCCTGACCAAATCCAATCTCCAGACCGCCTTTTCCTGTAGGGAACACAAATCTTGCATTTCAATTAATTTCTGTGTGTCTATTGTCTGGAAGACCATCACTTTGTTTGTTGGTATATTTATGAGTAACCCTGCTGCCCATTTGGCAGCTTCATCTGCTCTGTTATTGCCCATTGACACTGGGTCTTCTTTGCATATGTGGGCTTTGAATTTGATGACAGCTACTGCCTTTGGAAACTGAATTGCTGTCAGAAGTCCTTTTATGTGTTGTGAATGTGCTACTGTTGTGCCTGCTGTTGTCATGAAGTTCCTAGGATGCCAAAGAGCCCCAAAATCATGTACTACCCTGAAGACGTACCTAGAATCCGTGTATATGGTAGCTGGTTTAGCTTCTGCCAACTCACACGCTCTCCTTAATTCCACAAGTTCAGCTACCTGGGCTGAGTGAGGTGGACCAAGTGGTTCAGCTTCTACAACATCCTTATCATTTACAACAGCATAACCTGTGCATAATTCTCCTGTGTCTACTGTATCTGTCTATGACAACTCCCAGCCATGTAAAACGTCAAATCTACATCTTCTAATGGTGTGTCACGTATGTCTGGTCTTGCAGTAAAGGTCTGATTCAAATATTCCATACAATCATGTGGGTCAGTATACCTGTAAAACTAACCTTCAACCAGAAACTCACCTTCCTCCACACTTTGTGCATCTCGAGGCACATATGGTAAGTACGTTGCTGGATTTAACGTATTGCACCATTTAATGGTAATATTTGCAGGTGCCATCAGAGCTAGTTCCCATTTTGTGAACCTTGCTAAAGAGACATGTTTGGTTTGGGCTGAATTCAACAAAGCAGATACTGCATGCGGTGTATAGACAGCTGTATAATGCCCTAATACTACATCCTCACTCTTATTTACCAGAAGAGCAGTTGCAGCTACACATCTTAAACACGTTGGGAGTGATCTTGCTACAGTGTCCAATTGTGCACTGTAGTATGCTGCAGGTTTACTAGCGTCACCATGTTTCTGTGTGAGGACACCTGCTGCACAGCCATCAGCTTCTGTACAATATAACTCAAAGGGTTTTTCATAATCTGGCATTCCCAAGGCAGGTGCTCTTGTCAGACTATCCTTAAGGTTAAGGAAAGCCTGCTCTGTTTCCTCAGTGTCTATGACACGGTCGGGTTTTGAGGCTGAAACTAAGTCCTGCAATGGTAATGCCAAAATAGAAAAACCTTGGATCCATGTCCTGCAGTATCCACACATGCATATGAGTTTACTAGTCGCACCAGAGAAACATTGTGCCCCTCAGTAGAGGACAATGGTGACCCCCAGTATTATTTATAATCTTTTTTGGGGGGTGCTACCACAGGCAATAAATATTAATCAAAAATATTGCAGAAGAAAAAGAAATGCCTGAAGTGGTGCACAAAAATAATTAAAATATAACTTTTATTAATTCAATTAATATTGTCAAACAGGACAATTAAACAGCGAAAATGTTAAACTTTGAAAGAGTGAAAAGTAAAGAATACAGTGAAATAAAATGTGTGCAGTGCCCCTGTATTTTTGCATAAGCTTATGTTAGATCAAAAATTGTTATATATGGCACCTATCTTATATACGGTATGCCATATATACTGATCTTGAAGTTCTGTTGTTGGTTTTAATTCAACATAATGTATATTAATGTATGTAATTCATATATAATTGCTAGTTGTAGATACCAATTCTAAACAAGTACTATAATTATTATTGAACCATTGAAATCTGGTTTTAAACAGATGGACACAACTGAAAATTAATGAGTATTGTTAAATGATTGCTTATATAATTATAGCAGTCAAAGTTGATGTTTATTAAACAGTTAATGTGTCTCTTCTGTGTCACGTTTATTTGTCCCAGATTGTGAATAAACATATATTAAGCTTGTCACATTAAGCATAGAACTGATTTTATATGGACCAATTCTTCAGTCTCATAAAGGTGTTTCTGGGAAATATGTATGTAGATTCTGTGCACAGTATTGGTTCTAATCTCCTTGCTCCTTACATATTCATTAATCAACCCTCCCAGGTGCTTATTGAGAAGCAAATGAGAAATGGCTTTCAATGTATGATTACAGAGCCATTACATCCCATACGTTCTATTTTCCGCACTTATTTAGGTGGTTTAATAGCAACAGACCCTCTCGGGTTTACACATAAGGACCAACAGAAATATTGTACATCATAATAAGCAGCAATGCGGCGTTTCGCTTTAAAGGCTTTATCAAGGCAAGCCGAGCCGCTACCGGAACTGCCTTATATACCCGCGATCGTGTCATTGGTAATGAGGATGTCAATCACACTGAGGAACACCTATAACATCACATTACGTTATTAAGTCCCGCCCTCCAGCTCATGCTGATGCTAGGGCCAGTGATGTGATTATCCAAGGATCATAAATCGCTTTCCGATCAGCCTAATAGTTAACAGGCTGAAATAATCAATCTCAGAGATTGATGTCTCCGTTACCTTTATTATGAAGGAAGGACAGTATTCCTCAACAGTCTTTTTAATCATAATCCCTCTAAGGATTTATGATATTAATGTTGAGATGTTCTATTGGATATATTTAAATAGAGAATCATTATGAATCATCTAGAGCGATCACGTGATCATTCTATATTCTCAGGTTAGAGTCTATTCAGGTTTATCTAATGGATAGACAATCAAGGATTAACTAATAAACAAGGCATCAACAATCTATCACCCATATCATGGATATAATTCTCTGAATGCTGAAATTCATGTTTATAGGATAAATATTATATATAAGTGTCCATATTCAGTGATTTCCCAAAAAGATTATTATATATTATATATTAAATATTGAATTACCCTTAATAAATATTGTGAAAACCCAAATGTAGTGTTAACAGTAATCATATATTGTTGAAAAGTGTGATGTGAAATTCATTTATATTATAAACATAAAAAATATAATAAATACATAAATGAAAATAGGTGTAATTAAAATCGTCAGTGTTGTTGTGCACAATTACAACCTAAATCAATAGTGTCAAAATTAAACTATAGTGGAAAAAAAAAAAAATTTAATATGAAAAAAATGAAACCCATCATGTGAAAAAGGAAAATATGTGATGATAAGTGTAAATTGTGTATGAATTATCTTTAAAAATAAAATATTACCCTAATTATTACAATAACTGTAGATAAAAAATGTAGAGTGTAAATGTGATCATCACAATAAGCATATCAATTCGAAAATGATATTACATATCATTAGGTAGAATAATATGACAATACTTTCAGAGTGTTGTTATTATTATCTGATTATTGATCAATCAATAAAAAAATATATAGTATTGTATATACCAAAAACTGTCGTAATATGTCTAGACAATCAGACATTAATATATGATATAATGTGATGATCATTATTCATTAAAAATCCAAAATATAGATGATATTATCTCAGGTAGGCTGTGTAACTATTTTCCTCATTTAAACCCTTGGGTGTTAATGAGTCTAATACGAAAATAAATTTGGTTTCCTGTTTTAGGAGCTCAATATCCACAATTCCCCCCCTGATATTCATGTTAATTTTTTTTAATCCAAAAGCTTGCAAACCTTTGGGGTTTCCATCATGATATTCCAAAAAGTGTCTGGCTATAGGAGTCAGAGATCTAAACTTCTGTCGGTCTTGTTCCGCATTCCTTATGCTTCCTATATGCTCCAGAACTCTTACTTTAAATGGTCTTTTGGTCTTTCCAATATATGTTTTCTTACATGGACATTGAAGATTATAAATAATCCCTGCAGTATCACAATTAATATGCTCTTTATTATGCCAGATCTTATTAAATTTGTCACTAAAGGTAGTAGTTGTGATCATGGTTGGACATGCTTTACATGTTCCACATTTTCTAGAACCATTTTTGAAGTATAGCTGTTTTCTCGGTGATTCCAAATGACTCTTCGCCAGAATGTCTCTCAGATTCTTTGATCTCCTCCAACTCATTTGGATTTTTTCTCCAACCATCAAAGCTAGATCCTGATCCGTATATAAAATATCCAGGTGCTTATGTAGGATCTCTTGGATATTCTTCCATTCATAACAGAATGTTCCCACAAATCTGATACATTCTTGTTCTTTATCTTTCTTCTTAGGTACTAGGAGTTGATCTCTAATGTATGGTCTAGTATCTTTATATGCCTTCTTGATATCTCTTCCACTGTATCCTCGAGATTTTAATCTCGTGCTCAGTTGTTTTGATCGTATTTGGAATGTATCCTCCTCCGAGCAATTCCGTTTCATACGGAGGAATTCTCCTTTCGGTAATCCTTTCAACACTGGTGGAAAATGTGAGCTTTTTCTGTACAAAATGCTGTTAGTAGATGTCTTTTTACGGAACAAATCAGATGAGATGTGTCCATCACTTTCAATTTTCAACGTGATATCGAGAAAGTGTATTTTTTCCTGGCTTGCTTCGTGAGTTAGTTTCAAATTAAACTCATTGGTATTAAGTATCATCAGGAATTCTTCAAAGAGCTTAATTCCCCCTTCCCAAATTATCAGAAGATCGTCGATATATCTCAGTCACAAAAGAATGTGGTTTGTGTAGGGATCATTCATCTCATTAAATACCCACTCCCTCTCCCACCATCCTAGGTAGAGACCAGCATACGTAGGGGCACATGTAGTCCCCATAGCTGTTCCTCATACCTGGAGATAAAAGTTGTTATTGCAAACGAAGTAATTTTTAGTAAGTACAAATCTCAAGAGGGAGATGAGAAAGGTGTTAAAGTCATTGTTATGACTCATACTCAGAAAATATTCGACTGCTCTAACTCCATACTCATGGGAAATGCTCGTATATAAACTTTCCACGTCGCATGTTATTAACCAGGTGTTATCATTTAGGATAATATCCTGGACCTTGGTTAACACATCCGAAGTGTCCCTTACATATGATGGTAGTTCTTGGACATAATCTCTCAGATAAAAATCCAATATCAAAGACACCCCAGGACTAAACCCAAAAGGATCAGAAGTGGAAAGAAGAAGAAAAAGAGTTGAGGGGATGGAGGGAAGAACCAAGGGACAGGAGATTATACAGAAAGTAGATGAGGTAGATTCTCTAAGAATAATAAATCTGACAGACAGGACCTTAACATCATCACAAACCGAAATTCTTAATAAAGGATTATCTTTTTCACCTACATCATCCTTTGATAGATTTGAATTTGAGAAAGATGTAAACCTTTTTGCTCGAAAATTACTCCTAAAAAATTTTTTTACTCACAAAGAAGATAATGCAAACAGCCATGAAAATTTCTCCTCTGAAGATAGAGTAGCAATAGCTATGTTGGAAGAGCTGAGAGGAACACCAACATTACAAGAAAATTCTGAAATTATTTCTAACTCATCAGAAGTCTTAAAAACTCAACGTAACCCACTTAAAAAGAAATCTACATTCACACCAGACTTCTCGATATGTCCACAAATTAAGACCTATGTGGACTTAGTGAGTAAAGATTTAGACCAATTACATAGGAATAAAAAAAGAATACAAGAACATGAATATAACCTCAATAGAGATGAGAGAGAAGCACTTAATGAAATGCAAAAATGGGATGATACAATCTTCAAGCCATCAGACAAAGGACGCAATGTGGTTTTATGGCCTCGTGAAAAATACATTGATGAACTCAATCGACAACTGAATGATAAAGCTTGTTATAAAAAATTAACATTCAATCCAACCAAAGACTTTCTGGAAATGTATAATAAAATTATTGGTGAAGCTAGGAGAAATGGAGTAATATCGAAGAAAGATTTCGAATTCTTGCAAATAGAGGATCCAAAAATTCCCACCCTATATCTTTTGCCTAAAATTCACAAAAATGAGACTAACCCACCTGGAAGACCAATAGTCTCCGGCATGGGTAGTCTCACAGAAAATGTGAGTAAACTTTTGGATTTTTATCTGAGAGATTATGTCCAAGAACTACCATCATATGTAAGGGACACTTCGGATGTGTTAACCAAGGTCCAGGATATTATCCTAAATGATAACACCTGGTTAATAACATGCGATGTGGAAAGTTATATACGAGCATTTCCCATGAGTATGGAGTTAGAGCAGTCGAATATTTTCTGAGTATGAGTCATAACAACGACTTTAACACCTATCTCATCTCCCTCTTGAGATTTGTACTTACTAAAAATTACTTTGTTTGCAATAACAACTTTTATCTCCAGGTACGAGGAACAGCTATGGGGACTACATGTGCCCCTACATATGCTGGTCTCTACCTAGGATGGTGGGAGAGGGAGTGGGTATTTAATGAGATGAATGATCCCTACAAAAACCACATTCTTTTGTGGCTGAGATATATCGACGATCTTCTGATAATTTGGGAAGGGGGAATTAAGCTCTTTGAAGAATTCCTGATGATACTCAATACCAATGAGTTTAATTTGAAACTAACTCAAGAAGCAAGCCAGGAAAAAATACACTTTCTCGATATCACGTTGAAAATTGAAAGTGATGGACACATCTCATCTGATTTGTTCCATAAAAAGACATCTACTAACAGCATTTTGCACAGAAAAAGCTCACATTTTCCACCAGTGTTGAAAGGATTACCGAAAGTAGAATTCCTCCGTATGAAACGGAATTGCTCGGAGGAGGATACATTCCAAATACGATCAAAACAACTGAGCACGAGATTAAAATCTCGAGGATACAGTGGAAGAGCTATCAAGAAGGCATATAAAGATACTAGACCATACACTAGAGATCAACTCCTAGTACCTAAGAAGAAAGATAAAGAACAAGAATGTATCAGATTCGTGGGAACATTCTGTTATGAATGGAAGAATATCCAAGAGATCCTACATAAGCACCTGGATATTTTACGTATGGATCAGGATCTAGCTGTGATGGTTGGAGAAAAAATCCAAATGAGTTGGAGGAGATCAAAGAATCTGAGGGACATTCTGGTGAAGAGTCATTTGGAATCACCGAGAAAACAGCTATACTTCAAAAATGGTTCTAGAAAATGTGGAACATGTAAAGCATGTCCAACCATGATCACAACTACTACCTTTAGTGACAAATTTAATAAGATCTGGCATAATAAAGAGCATATTAATTGTGATACTGCAGGGATTATTTATAATCTTCAATGTCCATGTAAGAAAACATATATTGGAAAGACCAAAAGACCATTTAAAGTAAGAGTTCTGGAGCATATAGGAAGCATAAGGAATGCGGAACAAGACCGACAGAAGTTTAGATCTCTGACTCCTATAGCCAGACACTTTTTGGAATATCATGATGGAAACCCCAAAGGTTTGCAAGCTTTTGGATTAAAAAGAATTAACATGAATATCAGGGGGGGAATTGTGGATATTGAACTCCGAAAACAGGAAACCAAATTTATTTTCCTATTAGACTCATTAACACCCAAGGGTTTAAATGAGGAAAATAGTTACACAGCCTACCTGAGATAATATCATCTATATTTTGGATTTTTAATGAATAATGATCATCACATTATATCATATATTAATGTCTGATTGTCTAGACATATTACGACAGTTTTTGGTATATACAATACTATATATTTTTTTATTGATTGATCAATAATCAGATAATAATAACAACACTCTGAAAGTATTGTCATATTATTCTACCTAATGATATGTAATATCATTTTCGAATTGATATGCTTATTGTGATGATCACATTTACACTCTACATTTTTTATCTACAGTTATTGTAATAATTAGGGTAATATTTTATTTTTAAAGATAATTCATACACAATTTACACTTATCATCACATATTTTCCTTTTTCACATGATGGGTTTCATTTTTTTCATATTAAATTTTTTTTTTTTTCCACTATAGTTTAATTTTGACACTATTGATTTAGGTTGTAATTGTGCACAACAACACTGACGATTTTAATGACACCTATTTTCATAGAAAATTATTCATTTATGTATTTATTATATTTTTTATGTTTATAATATAAATGAATTTCACATCACACTTTTCAACAATATATGATTACTGTTAACACTACATTTGAGTTTTCACAATATTTATTAAGGGTAATTCAATATTTAATATATAATATATAATAATCTTTTTGGGAAATCACTGAATATGGACACTTATATATAATATTTATCCTATAAACATGAATTTCAGCATTCAGATAATTATATCCATGATATGGGTGATAGATTGTTGATGCCTTGTTAGGAGTTAATCCTTGATTGTCTATCCATTAGATAAACCTGAATAGACTCTAACCTGAGAATATAGAATGATCACGTGATTGCTCTAGATGATTCATAATGATTCTCTATTTAAATATATCCAATAGAACATCTCAACATTAATATCATAAATCCTTAGAGGGATTATGATTAAAAAGACTGTTGAGGAATACTGTCCTTCCTTCATAATAAAGGTAACGGAGACATCGATCTCTGAGATTGATTATTTCAGCCTGTTAACTATTAGGCTGATCGGAAAGCGATTTATGATCCTTGGATAATCACGTCACTGGCCCTAGCATCAGCACGAGCTGGAGGGCGGGACTTAATAACGTAATGTGATGTTATAGGTGTTCCTCAGTGTGATTGACATCCTCATTACCAATGACACGATCGCGGGTATATAAGGCAGTTCCGGTAGCAGCTCGGCTTGCCTTGATAAAGCCTTTAAAGCGAAACGCCGCGTTGGTTAGCGGCGCACCCTGTTGCTGCTTATTATGATGTACAATATTTCTGTTGGTCCTTATGTGTAAACCCGAGAGGGTCTGTTGCTATTAAACCACCTAAATAAGTGCGGAAAATAGAACGTATGGGATGTAATGGCTCTGTAATCATACATTGAAAGCCATTTCTCATTTGCTTCTCAATAAGCACCCGGGAGGGTTGATTAATGAATATGTAAGGAGCAATGAGATTAGAACCAATACTGTGCACAGAATCTACATACATATTTCCCAGAAGCACCTTTATGAGACTGAAGAATTGGTCCATATAAAATCAGTTCTATGCTTAATGTGACAAGCTTAATATATGTTTATTCACAATCTGGGACAAATAAACGTGACACAGAAGAGACACATTAACTGTTTAATAAACATCAACTTTGACTGCTATAATTATATAAGCAATCATTTAACAATACTCATTAATTTTCAGTTGTGTCCATCTGTTTAAAAACAGATTTCAATGGTTCAATAATAATTATAGTACTTGTTTAGAATTGTTTGTTTTTGTTTGTGTTATAGAGCTCCTGGCTGTATGCATCAGATGGAAATCAGAGATCAGGGGGGTCATTGCACCGGGTCCAGACCGTAGAGAGGCCAAGTGTTCGCTGTACATGGACGACGTCACTGTCTTCTGCGCTGACCAGAGTTCGGTGACAGCACTCGTCCAGACCTGCGACAGCTTCGGCCGAGCTTCAGGGGCAAAGGTCAACTGCGGGAAGTCAGAGGCTATGCTGTTCAGGCAGTGGCACCTGTCATCCTCCGCTCCATTCCCCTTTGCTGTCAAGACTGACTTCATCAAAATTCTGGGAGTCTGGCTTGGTGGTGAGGGTGCGGCCCTGAAGTGCTGGGACGAAAGACTTGCCACTGTAAGGCAAAAAATTGGACTGTTGAGCCTCAGAGACCTTACCATCGAAGGAAAAGCACTTGTACTGCGCAACGAGATCCTTCCCGTTCTGCAGTACACAGCGCAGGCCTGGCCACCTCTGGTCACGGTCTGCAGGGCCTTCACAAGGGCAGTGTTTCACTTCATATGGGGCTCCAAGATGGACAGAGTAAAGCGGACAGTTATGTACAAGGAGCCCCTCAAAGGTGGAAAGGGAATACCAGATATCCCCACCATGCTGCGAGCCTTCTTTGTTTGCAACTGTATCTGCAGGACTTGTGTGAGACTGATAATGACTCTGCAGGAAACTCCATGTCTCGCTTTTTCCTCCTCCCCCTTTGGAGGGCCCTAGGCTGGGCTAAGTGGGACAGCTCTATCCCTTACAACTGGAACACTCCCTGGTTCTACCTGGATGTGTCCAAGTTTGTGAGGGAGCACCAACTGGAGGGAGTTAAACCTGACTTGTGGAAACCTAAGACTATCCACAAGCTCATCAGAGCCAAAGACGTTATGGAGCCTATTCCAGGGCTCCCTTCAGCAACTGCCAAGCATGCATGGGAAAATGTGGCCTCCAAAAGGCTCACAAATAGACACAAGGACATGTCATGGATGGCAATCCAAGGGGGTCTGCCCCTAAGGACATTCATGCACTCCCGTAACCTGAGCAGGTACAGACATTGCCCCTGGTGCATCTCTCACGAGGAAACATCAATGCACCTGTTTTGGGACTGTACTTATGCACAGTTGTTGTTAGATGCCCTGGAAAATGAACTCAAAGACTGTGTGCCAAGGAGCAACCTTTCGTACCACTCGGTACTTTATGGACTGTTTCCTGGCACCCACACCTATGGGGCAATCCAGGAGGCCTGGCACCTTATGAGCTGTGTTAAGGACGCTTTGTGGCTTGCCAGGAATCGCCTCATTCTGCGGAGGGAGAGGATGTCTATCCAGGACTGTCGCAGGCTGATTCACAGCCTGCTAAGAGACTATTCCATCATGGACAGCCCTGAGGAAGAAGAGGACTAAACCCCCCTTCTTCTGCCCCCTCCCCCCATGCTTGATTGTCCAACAAGGACTGGGACAGTGGCCCCTTCCCCCATTTTTCACAGAGTCTGATGTTTTGTTGATATGTCTTTCTATTTATTTACCCTTCCCATATATGTGTCTGTCTTTCAATAAAAACTTCAGTTCTGTGATTCCCCCTCCCCTCCCCTCTACCCTCCACACCCATAGACCTTGTTGATTGTTGTTTTTGTTTAAGTACTGAATGAATAATGCAAAGTATTATGTATAGTATAGGATGTCTTGTGCTATATGTTTTGCAATGCATTATATTGTATGTTTGATTATGTTTGATAGTGTATTGGGTTTAAGCTGTGCTGCGACACAGTACACTTGTATGTGTGATTTATGTATGTTTTTTGCTATCTTTATGTTAATAAAGAATGCTTTTTTCAATCAAAAACTTGTTTAGAATTGGTATCTACAACTAGCAATTATATATGAATTACATACATTAATATACATTATGTTGAATTAAAACCAACAACAGAAATTCAAGATCAGTATATATGACATACCGTATATAAGATAGGTGCCATATATAACAATTTTTGATCTAACATAAGCCTATGCGAAAATACAGGGGTGCTGCACACATTTTATTTCACTGTATTCTTTACTTTTCACTCTTTCAAAGTTTAAAATTTTCGCTGTTTAATTGTCCTGTTTGACAATATTAATTGAATTAATAAAAGTTATATTTTAATTATTTTTGTGCACCACTTCAGGCATTTCTTTTTCTTCTACAATATTTTTGATTAGTATCCACACATGCCCAAGAAGGTACGGATTTGCTGCAGGTTTTGCAGCAGTGTCATGGTCTGTATGGCCTGAATTCTGTCTGTTGTCAAGTGTCTTAGCCTGGGTTTGGCAGTGTCCCAAGTATTTGACCTTTCTCTGGCATGGCTGTAATTTTGTCCTTTGCAACCTTGTACCCTGTTTGTGAAAGATGAAGCAACAACAGTTTAGTATCATTTAAACATGACATAAACGAATCAGAGCACAACAACAAATCATCTACATATTGAATGAGGACAGACCCACTGCTTGGTTGAAAAGATTGCAAACAGTCATGTAAGGCCTGAGAGAAAATACTGGGGTTATCTACAGTATGAAACCCTGGGGCAATCATGTTAATGTGTATTGTACCTCTCTGTAGGAAAATGCAAATAGATATTGACAGTCAGGGTGAAGAGGAACAGAGGAACAGAGAAGAAAGCAGAACATAAATCAATGACAGTAAAATGAGTAGCAGATGGTGGAATCTGCATGAGGATGACAGCTGGATTGGGCACTACGGGGAATTGGCTTTCAACAACTTTGTTAACCCCCCTAAGATCCTGTACTAATCTATAGCCCCTTCCCCCAGTCTTCTTCACTGGAAAAATGGGACTGTTGGCTGGACTAGCTGTACAAATTAAAATCCCTTGTTGCAATAACCTCGCAATTATGGTATACACCCCTAGCTCCACCTCAGGCTTTAATGGGTACTCTTCAAGTTAACCATTACAGGGTCTACATTTGCCATCAATCCAGTATCCTGTCCATCTTTGGTCCAGAGGGAACCGGGTATTTACAATAACATCTCTTTTACCTGAGATGGACTTTGCTCTAGAACGGCAGAGTACAACATTAATCTTTGTGGTGTGCCCAATATATCCTGTAACTCATGCGCAATCTTTTTTGGTATATCTAGGAATATACCATCAGGGGTACAGTACATGACACATCCCATTTTACACAGCAAATCCCTTCCTAGCAGGTTAGAAGGCGCCATCGCTGCCAGGAGAAAGGAATGCTTGGTATGCGGCGGCCCGATAGTAACCTCTGCAGATCTGGTTAAAGGGTAATGCTGTACCCTCCCCGTTACTCCCATTGCTGGTATGGTCTTGTTGGTAAGCTGTAAATTAAATAGAGAATTTATCACGGATCTGGTCACCCCTATATCTGGTTATCCTCATCCATTAAGGATTCATCCTCCTTCAATACACAATCCTTTATCTACTTTTGTACATCAGTATTGGAAGAGAGACAGGCCCTTAACACCACTCGCCAATCTTTATTAGTCGGCTCAAGAGAATTACCTAAATCTTTAACAAATTTCTGGCATTTGGCTAACTATTTCCTAGGGTCTGGGAAGTCTGACATAATTGAATGCAATTCTACTCTCGTCCATGGACAATGCATTGCTACATTCCTTATGGGAACTACACCAACTTTGTCCGGTTTCCCATTGGGAACTGCAATTGTATGGACAGGATGTACACCTACCACATCACTATGTTCAGGATCAATAATTGAAATTATTGTTTCGGTACTATGGATGTTACCTCTCCTATTACGGTCTCCACTAGTCTCACCAATTTCAGCTGCTGCCCCTGCTTGTTGGATCGCTGCCTTTCCTCTCTGTGGAACATCTAGTATATTAACAGCATTATTATTATTATTACATTTTATTTATAGGGTGCCACAAGTGGTCCACAGCGCCGTACATACAGTAAAGGGTACACAAAACATTACATTACAATACAGTAACCAAAATATAAACAGAACACAAGTAACAATTAGCAACACAATTCTCCATACACAGTACAGCTCTGAAGGTGAAGGCTGTCATAGAAGTGCTAGAGAAGAAGGCTGTGAGACAGTGGGGAGGAGGACCCTGCTCCTAGGAGCTTACAATCTAGCATGTGCAATGGCTGAAATTACAGTGGGTTCATCATCTTCTACAATAAAATTTTTCTTGAGGTGACTTAAAACAGGGTATAAGTTACTTGGTACGATTTTTTTATTTTTGGTATCGGCTGTACTTTCACCTGCGGCCGCATATGGCGGTGGAGGTGCGCATGTGCTTTCTTCTTTATGCGTGGTAATGCTGCCTTGCAGCATGGGTACGCTACCTGGCGGCGTGCTGCTTTGCGGCATGAGTACGATGTTTTGTGACATGCTACTTTGCCACGTGTGTACACTATTTTGCGGTGCGCCATTTTGCTGTGCACTATTTTGCCACGTGTTCCCCTCGTGCTGCCACAACTTTAAACAATCATTATACTTTATTGTTTTCTTCAAAGATTTGACTAAACATATGTTGTCTCTAACATTACTTAGTACCTCCGAATCGAAACTGCCAACTTTGGGAAAGGGTTTCATACATCCTTTGGTCATCTTGACCCATATGTCGGAGTATGCTGTTGCGTATGCGCCATATTTCACATTCATTATATACCTTGCCGAACCAGTCAGACCATTCATAAGCAGCACCTCATCAACCATCCCTAGCGACTGCTTAGCACCCATCTGGGACAACGCTTTGGCTACTTTCGCTAGAGATTTCGGCCGGTGGATGAATTAAACAAGCTGCGTGCACTCACTTCCACCCGCTGTGCACAGCCAACCGCTAAGCATTTTTTGTTAGCGTACACAATGAGGAAACAGAAAATACCCTATGCAATTATTCTGCTTTCCGGACAAATTAACCAAGCTTTGTCCGACCGCTTCCTACTTTGAGTTACTGTCCAACTGGTAGAATTGAAGTATTCCACTTACACTTGCCAGTCATTTCCTCCACCACAACCAGTTCACAATCACGGTTCACACAACCATGCCGTCCGATCGCATTGCCCAGAGACACTAACCTATCAATGGACTTTGCGATTACAATTGGAAGTCAACCGAGAAACAACCTCCGGTTTCTCACCCAGTTATACCTGCTACGGCTGTCCTACCCGCCTCTTGGACACCTTGCCGGCCCTGTCTATTTTCAACAGTTCAAAAAGCAAAAACCTTCTCCGTTTTTCTTTTTCCTTTTCACATCACAAGCATACGTTCACATTCATATACCTTTGTTTTCTGGCCAGAAAAATGCTTTCCCCCCATGACAATACCTATTCAGAGGTTTTAAGACTATCTATCAAAATGATTGCTTAAACATGTGGCAGTACTACAGGGAAGATGCATACGCTATTTGCGAATCGCCTATTGCAGCGCAAAAGTGATAATAAAAGAAACTGACTTTTCTCTCTTGTCCCTGGATTCTAATCAGCACTACTTAGATCACACAAAAACGGATATTCGGTTTCGCAACATAAACATAAAGTGCTACACAGGCTTTAAACAGATTGCATTCTTACCTGTGCATGACGCGTCCACCCTTGGTTGAGAAATCGAAATCTGTACGATATGCGTGATCTTCGGTAATGTGATATCAGTCACGGGTCCCCATCTATTGATTCCTATCAGTCGCTATTTAGTGCTGCAATATATAATAACTATGGGGTACAAATAGTGCAAATGGGTGCCAGTGGGTACCCAGATGGAAAATGATTAAGAACCACTGTTTTGTACTGTTCTCAAGACTGAGAATAATTGGTAATAAAATAATCTGCTTTTGTTAGGTTTTGACAAAATCCTAAATTAAATACTACAAATGAGGTTATTTAATTCAATTTAATTCAGAAAGATTGATTATAATTGTTTCAGCTGAGATATTTTTCAGTTATAGTATATTTTATTCACACTATTGCAATCTATTTTCCTTTAACTGTCCTTTTGTACCCTCTGGTGAGAGACTCTGTACATTACAATTTAAAAATTCATACACAGAATCACACATACAGTAGACAAGTGATTCTAAAGCGGGGCACACATGACATCACAGCATATTACAAGGTCTATGACATTACATTTTATTAAGTAATAGTAGTGACCTACAGTACACTTATAACACAAACATAGAGAAGAAAGGACAAACATGCATGTGTTGCAACTTAAATCGTATTGCATTGAGAATGTCATTGCCACTTCAGGAGCATACCAGATTGGCAGATAAAAACATATTGCATTGCGAATCCAATTGATATTTCAGGGGCATACTGGATTTGCGATTTCAATCGAAAAACAATCGTGATTAAAATGTAATCAAATCACAATCAAATTGCACACAACACAATGCGCAGAGGATCACCATCTAAATACAACACAGACAACACGATTCATAGTAAATTTGAGATTTGGATCTGCTTTAGCTTAAGCCATTCACGATACAAATGATCCAATGTATGAGCATTATAATCATCCTTAAACTGATCTTTAAATAATATTGATTCAGCTTCTGATTCAGAAAATGTCAGAGTCTCACCCTGTGTCAATTTGGACAAATTCATGGCTGCGAACATCTCCTCATTGGCGGCGTCTGTTTCATCCACCATAGTGTTCATCATCTCTCATCACCACTAACAATACACATGGACTGGGGATCAAATAATCATGTGGGTGCCTCTGCCCCGAAACCCGATAGCCTGCATTCCAACCGGCTCCCAATATATTAATCCATATGGACGGCACACTGCACAACAATAGCGGCAATAGTTCCCGGTGCCTTCCGTTGGTATCCCCTGACAAGGGAACCCAAATACGTCCAAAGTCCACACGGCGGCACTCAGTTAAATGAAAGATAGAGGATACAGGATTATCACCAACGTTTCACAAAGTGAGACTCTGACATTTTTTGAATCAGAAGCTGAATCAATATTATTTAAAGATCAGTTTAATGATGATTATAATGCTCATACATTGGATCATTTGCATTGTGAATGGCTTAAGCTAAAGCAGAGGAAGCAGGACAATTATTACCACAGAGTCACATTAAGTGACTACTACAAGGATAAACACATTCCCCGAGGGTTCCGGGTTAAGAAGTGCCCTACAATAGGCCGATTCAATACTAACTTCTGCAAGCATTGGATTGCAGTCCTTAATAAATGCAGCTACGATTTAATGTTGTTGGTTATAGAAGAGGCCGGGCGTGAATTGAAGGTAACCCATGATAAAATCTCTGCATTCGAGACTGTACATTTGAACACCTTTCAGTCAGACATTACAACTAAGTGGGTTGAATTGACTTCACAGATTTTAATACATATAAGTGTGTCCTGATTCAGAATCGGACGCTCTGACAGAGTGCTCGCTCTGAATCAGGGCCATCCCTCCTTCATTTTGGAGCGGCCTCCTGGCCGCTCGCATAGCTGTGAGTGACCACCCATAGCTATAGCGGGCGGTCAAAGTGATGGTCGCGATGGTCAAGACCATCGCGACCATCGGGCTTGTGACGAGACCCTGCGGTAGGGTCTCGCTGCCGCAAGCCCAGGAGTGCTTTTGGCTCTATCAGAGCCAAAAGCACTCCCACTGACATCACTAGTGATGTTAGTGGGGCCGGCCCCAGACGGTAGGCGTTCCCATGGGAACGCCTCCGTCTGGGCAGCCACGCCCCCGGCACGCCCACCAAAGGGGGCGTGCTGTCAATCACCATCGACAGCACGCCCCCTTTGGTGCGAGACCCATAATGACGGCTTGGCCGTCGTTATTCGGGTCTCGCGCATGCGCACGACGGAGCCGCCTCCGTTGTGCACATGCCCACTTGGGCAGCATCGACCCGCTTGCGAGCGCTCAGCGCTCGCGAGCGGGTCTGAATCAGGCCCTCTGTGCTTAATCATGGTTTATCTTTTGTCCCGTCACAGTTTGACGGATTACAGTGGGAAGTAGAGAAGTATAGCCTTAATAAGAAACTTCGTCTACATAAATATTTCAAGGGTAGTAAAACCCAAACAGTTTTTGCTGAACCTAAGGAGCAAATTTCAATGTCTATAAAGAAGTTACAGCGTAAACTGCTATTTGAACCTAATTCTAATAATGCTACGATTAAGACTTTCTCTAAAATGTTGGATTGCAATGTGGCTAAAAATGTACTTCCTACTGTGGCACAAAATAAGCATTATACGAATTTATCTGCTTTAGAATACCAGGCTTTGCATGATTTGTCAACATATTCTGACATCATTATACGCCCCGCTGATAAAGGCGGGGCTATAGTGGTGCAGGATCTTTCTACAGTATGTATAAAAGAGAGATTGAATGACAACTGGCTGTGACTAGTGTATATAGGCTACTGGGGGAGGATCCAACCATTAAATTAAATGTGACCTTCAGAATAGGTTGTCTTTGGCAGTGGAAGAGGCAATGATATCCGATGCTCTATATGATGCCTTACTTGTTAAGAAACCTATAGTACCCTTGCTATATACACTGCCAAAGATACATAAATCTTTTGAGGACCCCCAGGCCACCCTATTATTGCATCACAGGGTTCTTTATTCCAGCCTATCTTTACATATTTAGACACACTATTACAACTGTGGATTTTGGGCCTTCCTGAATATTTTCTTGATACCACCTCGTTCCATAATACATTTCTGAAGAAGTTCCTCTTTTCTTTGTAGTATCAATGTTTTGAACCTGTATACTGTCATTCCCAATCATTTGGGAATGACAGCAGTTCGCAAATTTATTGAGGGTAATCCTCTATATGTAGGTCCCCCGTGGAGTTTAATTGGTGACTTATTAGAGATGATCCTTACTCTAAATTATTTCCTTTATGATTCTAAATTTTATCTACAATTGGCGGGGTGTCCAATGTGGCCCCCATCATACGCAAATGCCTTTATGTTTTTGGCAGAAAGGGAAATATTTTTTTCTGATCCTGATGTATCTGGTAAGATTTTTTTTTCTATACCGGATACATAGATGATTTTATTTTTGATTTGGATGGGTACTGACTCACAATTTTTGGACTTCATGGATAGATATAACATTAAATTAACATATAAAATTGATCCCAATACTGTGAACTTTTTGGACGTTCAGGTGACACTGTCAGTTGGTAAGCTTGTAACTACTCTATATAATAACCCTATGGATAGGAACACATTGTTACAAGCTGGAAGTTTCCATCCTAGGTCATTAAAATATGGTCTACCATATTCCCAATTCATTCGGGCAGTTCGCATTTGTAGTGGTTTAAGGTCAGTTGAGGAACACATTAACACGATGGTAAAATATGGTCTACCATATTCCCAATTCATTCGAGCAGTTTGCATTTGTAGTGATTTAAGGTCAATTGAGGAACACATTAACACAATCGTTATCAAATTTGTGCAACGGGGCTACCTTCTGACGCCTTTACTCAAAGCCAAGGAAAGAGCACTCAAGACACCTAGAGATTGCCTGTTGCAATCAGGTGTGAAGTCGAAGGATAGAAAGTGGATGCCTTGGATTAATAAGTGTAATGTAGCTAGTGGTGGCATTAATGTTATGACAAAAAAAATTGTGGCCAATGTTGCAATCCGATAGTGATCTAAAATTGGCAGATGTTTCGGTGATGTCTAGCTATAAGCGAGGATGCAATATACGAGATTGGGTCATGAGGGCAGACATTTCTAAGATGCCAGGAGCTGAAATTTTGCACTTTATGCAGCCGAAGAAGGGCTGCTTTAGATGTCTCAATAGTTTAACGTGTCGTTATCTCACTGTTGGTGAAAGTTTCTGTCATCCTTTCAGTGGGAAGAAATTTTTTATCAGACATAGAATGATGTTTACTAGCAAGTTTATTGTATACATGATTACGTGTCCCTGTGTGTTACGTCGGGAAGACTGACAGAACCCTCAGGGAACGCATGGCATTACATCGCTCTGCCATCAGGAGTGCTTTATTTCGGGTCAGAGTGATCAGCTGGCATGGTATTTTGTGCAAGCTGGGCACAGTTTGGCAGCCTACGATACATGATCATTGATCAGATCCCCCAATCTACTAGAGGGGGTGATAGATCCCTTAAATTATTAAGGTGTGAGTCTTGTTGGATTATTAGACTTGGAACGTTATCACCTAAAGTGTTAAATTAGTCCCTAGGATTGCATTGCTTTATGTAATATCGATTCAGGGGTATAGATGCCAATGTGCAATTTGTTGTATATAAAGTCAATATGTTATTGGGTTTAGTGATATTTGTAAATTTATATTGCATATGCTCGATTAGATTATGGACGGAGCTATATGTAATTGTGTTTTAGCTTTTTGCATATGCTGATATTTTTGTGTATATGTTTATATTGTTATTATGACATATGATGATTGGGCTCTATCTATCTTCATTGGTTGATCTGTCACACATATGTTGTTTGTTATTATGCTGATGTCATCGGTGGGCATTCAGTTCCGGTTCCGAGACGCCAAGGATATACGTGGTGTTGGTGGAGAAGAAAAAGGTGAGCTATTTTTATTGTTTGTGACCTTGATAACGACGCAATAAAGGCACAGTTTGTTCTGTATCTATCATTTAACCGAGTGCCGCCGTGTTTACTTTGGATGTGTTTGGGCTCCCTTGCCGGAGGATACCAACGGAATGCACCGGGAACTATTGCCGTTATTGTTGTGCAGTGTGCCGTCCATATGGATTAGTATATATATATATATATATATATATATATATATATACACACACAGTCAGGTGCATAAATATTGGGACATTGACAGAATTTTCATATTTTGGCCTCTATTCACCACCACAATGGCTTTGAAATGAAACAAACAACATGTGCTTTAACTGCAGACTTTCAGATTTAATTTGAGGGTAATTACATCCAAATCAGGTGAACGGTGTAGGAATTACAACGGTTTCTAGATGTGCCTCCCACTTTTTAAGGGGCCAAAAGTAATGGGACTATCAACTCAAAAGCTATTTCATGGACAGGTGTGGGCTATTCCCTCATTATTTCATTATCAATTAAGCAGGTAAAAGGTCTGGAGTTGATTCTAGGTGTGACATTTGCATTTGGAGTCAGTTGCTGTCGACTCTCAATATGAGATCCAAAGAGCTGTCACTATCAGTGAAGCAAGCCATCATTAGGCTGAAAAATCAAAACAAACCCAGAGAGATAGCAAAAACATTAGGTGTGGCCAAATCAACTGTTTGGAACATTCTTAAAAAGAAAGAACGCACCGGAGAGCTCAGCAACACCAAAAGACCCAGAAGACCACAGAAAACAACTGTGGTGGATGACAGAAGAATTATTTCCCTGGTGATGAAAAACCCCTTCACAACAGTTGGCCAAATCAAGAACACTCTCCAAGAGGTATGTGTATATGTGTCAAAGTCAACAATCAAGAGAAGACTTCACAAGAGTGAATATAGAGGGTTCGCCACAAGATGTTAACCATTGGTGAGCCACAAAAACAGGAAGACCAGATTAGAGTTTGCCAAACAATATCTAAAAAAGCTGTTACAGTTCTGGAGCAACATCCTATGGACAGATGAGACAAAGGATCAACTTGTACCAGAGTGATGGGAAGAGAAGAGTATGGAGAAGGAAAGGAACTGCTCATGATCCAAAACATACCACCTCATCAGTGAAGCATGGTGGTGGTAGTGTCATGGCGTGGGCATGTATGGCTGCCAATAGAACTGGTTCCCTTGTATTTATTGATGATGTGACTGCTGACAAAAGCAGCAGAATGAATTCTGAAGTGTTTCGGGCAATATTATATGCTCATATTCAGTCAAACGCTTCAGAACTCATTGGATGGCGCTTCACAGTGCAGATGGACAATGACCCGAAGCATACTGCAAAGCAACCAAAGAGTTTTTTAAGGCTAAAAAGTGGAATGTTCTAAGTTAATCCCCTGACCTGAATCCGATTGAGCATGCATTTCACTTGATGAAGACAAAACTGAAGGGAAAATGCACCAAGAACAAGCAGGAACTGAAGACATTTGCAGTAGAGGCCTGACAGAGCATCACCAAGGATGAAACCCAGCGTCTGGTAATGTCTATGCGTTCCAGACTTCAGGCTGTAATTGCCTGCAACGGATTTGCAACAAAGTATTAAAAAGTGAAAGTTAGATTTAGGATTGTTTAGTTTGTCCCATTGCTTTTGGTCCCTTAAAAAGTGGGAGGCACATATAGAAACCATTGTAATTCCTACACCGTTCATCTGATTTGGATGTAATTACCCTCAAATTAAATGTGAAAGTCTGCAGTTAAAGCACATGTTGTTTGTTTCATTTCAAAGCCATTGTGGTTGTGAATAGAGGCCAAAATATGAAAATTCTGTCAATGTCCCAATATTTATGGGGGGGGGGGGGAGAGAGAGAGAGAGAGAGAGAGAGAGAGACAGAGAGAGAGAGAGAAATTTTGTGGACCGGCACTCACATTGAAATCCAACAACTTGCCCAGGTGCCTCTCCAGAGGTAACTCATATAGTACAAAGGATAGCAGACGGCACTCCGGGACTCAGCATTCAAATACAAGGACAAACTGCAATAATGGTGGTCAACGTTTCAGAGCTCCACGCTCTTTTATCAAGACTATACAACAGACAATATAACAAATAACATATATATATATATATATATACATACCAGTATCTGAATCACCCAAGTGCTCATTCCACGCTGGCCCATCTGAGTCCTGATGACGTCATGGGTGTGCTCCACGCTGGCGGTCGGTGACTCACTGGGGGATGTGGTTGTGATGTGTACCATCACCAGGGGAACTGAGGAAAACAAATGCATGTCATAGTATGCCACAATAATACATGGGAGGCAGGAGTGTAACAATCACTGTCTCTAACAGGGTAAGCTGCCGGGTGGCTGCAGTATACAGGAGATGGATTAAATCATACTGTCCTGTCCACCTAGGATGAATACAATTCTAAATGGTGGATGGAACCAATTAAATACATAACGAAACATCATATTAATATCTCTAACCATCAGTATAGGAAAACATATAACAGATAATCCCAATACTAATGTAATACTAACTGCTTAAATAACAACCACCACTGATGAAAAAATGACAATAAAAGGATCTGGGAGGAAACAACTATAATGCTGTATCCTAGAAAATCAATCAATCCACTGGATAGAACTACTGTCCAGAACCAGAGGGACAAAGTCATTAAAGAAAATAGCTTAAAGACAACATTTCAATTAAGACCCCAAGGTTGCACAGTATGCAGAGTATGAATCCAGTAGGCTTCTTTCTGAAGGAGCATACGATCTATGTCACCACCCCTCAGATTGGGGGGAACCCAGTCAATCATTTTATATTTAATGGTGGGAACACTGTGGTGGAAGTCTCTAAAGTGTGTGGCCACTGGTTGGTCAGAGCCTCTGCCATCGATAGTCACCCTAATATTGGAGCGCTGTAGGGCCATTCTCTCTTTCATTTGTCTGGATGTTTTACTGATGTAGAACATGCCACAAGGGCACCTAATGAAATAAACTATGTAGCGGCTGGAGCATGTAAGGGGGTATTTGATGAGAAACTTTTTTCCTGATCTGGGATGAAAGAATGTATTGCCTGTTTCTAAGAAGCTGCAGGTAATGCACCCTATGCATTTGTAATTGCCAGCTGGACGAGTCAAGAAATGTGTGGTAGCTGGAGGAATTCTTTGGCTCGGGAGACAGTGCCATCCCCCCTGGGCCTTTTCGTAAAAAATCTACATTTATCCCTCAGTCTTCTAATGTGAGCATTAAATGCTTTACAAATCACATGGATAATGTGATATCGAAATATACTCCTCCTGAGCAACCTATCCAACAGAATTTGACATATAGTGAAATTCAAGCTTTATACCATCTGGGCAGCTATAAAGATATTACCATCCGCCCCGCCAATAAAGGCAGTGGCATTGTGGTGCAGGACCTGTTATCATATAAATCAGAGATATACCGACAATTATCGGACAATTCAGTCTACGAGTTGATGCAGGAGGATCCTACTAATAGATTCAAAATGGAATTGTTTGAATTACTGGAACAAGCAGTGGAAAATAAGGTCATCACCGCTAACACCAGAGATGCCCTAAAACAGGAGGCTCCAAAAGTACAGTTTTTTTATACCATCCCCAAACTCCATAAGGATGCCAACTCCCCTCCGGGCAGGCCGATTATAGCTGCCAGGGTTTCATTATATTATGGGATTTCACAATTCCTAGATTTTTACCTACAGCCACTGCTCAATTCCAAACAGTCCTTCGTAAAAGGCACCACATCATTTATTTTGAGACTGCAGAACTTGTCATCTTTACTGTTTTGTCATTTAATGTGTACCATTGATGTCTGTAGCCTGTACACTAGAATTCCTCACAATGAGGGTATTGAAGCTACCAAAGGCTTCATCAATAATCATGCACTATATACAGCTCCTGATGCCAATTTTTTCACAGCTTTGTTGGCTGTGAACTATTTCTTATTTGACGACAAAATTTATATTCAGCACACTGGGTGTGCCATGGGCTCGTGTATTGCACCTAGTTTTGCCAATATATATATATATATATGTTTGGAGTAGAAGAAGAGTTCTTTTTTTTTTTGCCCCCCAGTGAGTCACCGACAGCCGGCATGTAGCACGCCCATTACGTCATCGGGACCCAGCGGGTGATTCAGACACTGGTATATATATATATATAAATATGTTATTTGTTATATTGTCTGTTGTATAGTCTTGATAAAAAAGTGTGGAACTCTGAAACATTAACCACCATTAGCGCAGTTTGTCCTTATATATGAATGCTGAGTCCCAGAGTGCCATCCACTTTGTTCTATATATCTATATATCTATATATACACACAGTATATATATATATATATTGTGATAGAAACGCTGGAGAAGTTAGGGATGGCATGTATATGTGTCCCAGATTCCTGTAATATGTATTTTAACCCCCAGGAAATCTGTTTTACAAATAGATTTGAGGGTCGGCTTTTGATAAAAGCCGGAGAATGGGTCCTGGGGTGTGGATGTGAGAGAGAAGAGAGTGCTCCATCCACAAGGCCGTTTCAAATGTTAGGCCTTTCAGCCTGAGAGCAGGCTAATTAGGGATTACACCTGGAAGTGGCTCAATATAGCTGTGTAAGAGTTTAGATGCAGTGTCTCACACACCCTGGGGAGAACAGACACTGAGCTTTTGTTCAGAGACACTGGGACCTTTTGTAAGTGCTATGTATGTGGTGAGGCAGTAGGCCTTGCAACTTGTAGTGAGGAATTTACCTGTCTAGTCAGTGCCCAGCTGGGCTAGGATTTATTTTATGTGTGGTTTATTTGACTATTGGAGTTGCACAATAAAAACTGGTGCCGGCCAGCTTGCACGAAAACCCACGACTGGAGTGCTGTTTCCTGGCTGCTGTGTGTAAGGAGGTGTCCACCTACCCCAGGAGAGGGACCCCTACACCGATCATATCACAATATACATAATATATATTTATAATATACACTGAACCATGAGTTCCACCAGTTTGCAATACCATATGGAACTGGGGAACTGGGAGTGTGGATGAGGGGGGGCAACTTAAGGGATGGGGGAGGTGTGAGGCTGCAGCTATGCCTAGGGTGCCAAGAAACCTTGCACCAGCCCTGCATGTGAATCATAAAGGAATCACAGGAAGTCAGATGTTGCAGGTAAAGCATGTATTTCGTATATCCCAGGATCAAGCATACCAAAAATGGCCTGTAAAGAGGGTCTATATTTAAATAGAGTGCTTAAAAGTTACTGCTAAACCACATAGGACCAAATGTATGCAAATAATGCATGTGTTCAGTACATACCAGGTTTGTGCATACCATATTTCAACTTAAAACTTCAGCAATAAAACTGCCTTGTTACTAAAGAAATATTGTAGAATGAGGTGTATATTAACAAAAGAAAAAAACGAAATAATGTCAAGATAAAATAAAATTGCATCTAATGTAATGAATTATAATTCTGTATAAAAAAGCGTCTATAATGACATTATTGGATGTTATAGTTATAAATATTAAAGTTGTATTCTAGTATTGGATATTAGTCATAGGTGCCAGCCCCTTTCTTCAACCGACCTGTGTTTTAGAGCAATTCACTCTCCCCTTGCCACATATGTTCCACCACCGATCTTTCATTGTCCTGTGTGCCACAAGCTCCTCCTCCTACTCAGTTTCCAATCTGCTGCAGTCTCCGGTGAGGAGGATGCTATTCTTCACAGAACCACCTCTGCTTGTTCCATATTGAAATAAACTTTGTGCAGAGCATCAGTGACTTCCACTGATGTAGTTACTAGTGCTCTGCACTGCTTACCTACTTCATAGAGCAGCATCACCAGTCCTCCTTCATTTCATCACCCACTTCAAATTTAGTATTGAAACCATACATTAGGACAATATATGCCACCAGACCCTTGTCTTCACAACCTCTTATTTCCCAGCCTGCCTCTCCCCAACTTCCCCATCCATTTTTCCAACTCTGACTTCATTTTCCCCAGTATCTGGAGATGAAGTCATAGCCATAATCTGGTCCTCCTACCCTTCTACCTCATTGCTGCCAAATCGGAGAGCCACTACTCTCTGCTCATTCTCCTTGACCTCTCTGTCTCTTGTGATATTGTGGACCACCCTCTCCTCCTGCAAATCCTTCAATCCCTTGGTCTATGTGACACTGCCCTCTCATGGCTGTCCTCCTACCTCTCTGATCACTTTTCTCTGTCGTCTCTCATGACTCCACTTCTCCCTCACTTCCTCTACCAGTAGGTACCCCCCAAGGTTCTAATTTTTGGACCTCCTCTACAGTGGCGTAACTAGAGTATTTGAAGCCCAGGAAAAATTTGTAAAGGGAGCGCCCCCCCCCAACATCCTGATCTGTGTGCGCGCCGAAGGCGTGGTCACTTAAAAATGGGGCGTGTCAACATGACACACCCCTTTATTTTCACGCTGAACACTCCTATCCATATGCACCTTAACCCCAGTAGTACCCCTTATACAGTACCCCCAGTATGCAGTTGTGGTCCCTCTTATGCAGGCCCATAGTAGTGCCCCTTATACAGTATCCCCAGTAGTGGTCCCCCTTATACAGCCCCCAATTAGTTCCCCTTACTCAGTGCCCCCAGTAGTGGTCCCCCAAAATGCAGTGCCCTATGTAGTGTTCCCCCTTATGCAGTGCCCCCAGTAGCAGTCCCCACAATGCAGTGCACCCAGTAGTGGTATCCCCTTATGCAGTGCCCTTTATATAGTGCCCCCAGTAGTAGTCCCCCCCATGCAGTGCCCTTTATATAGTGCCCCCAGCAGTAGTCCCCCCCATGCAGTTTTCCCAGTAGTGGTCCCCCTTATGCAGGCACCCAGTAGTGATTCCCCCTATCTAGTGCACCCTGTAGTGGTCGCCGCAGTGCCCCTAGCAGTAAGCCCCTTATATAGTGCCCCCAGCAGTAGTCCCCCCCCTCCCATGCAGTGCCCCCAGTAGTGGTCCCCCTGATGCAGGCCCCCAGTAATGCCCCCCCCTATCCAGTGGTCCCTGTAGTGGTCCTTCCTGTTATTGCCCCCAGTTGTGGTCCCCCCAGTGCAGTGCCCCTAGTAGTAGTTCCCTTTTATAATGCCCCCAGTAGTAGTTCCCCCCCACAAGTAGTGGTCCCCAGTTGAGGTTGCCCCTCCTTATTAAGTGCCCCCTGTAATAGCCCCCCCAGTAGAGGTCCTCCCAATAATGGTGCCCCCAGTAATAGCCTCCCCCCAGTAGAGGTCCTCCCAATAATGGTGCCCCCAGTAGTAGCCCCCCCCCGTTGTGCCTCCACCCCAGTAGAGGTCCCCCCAGTAGTAGCCACCCCCCTCCCCCATTGTGCCCCCAGTAGTGCTGACAGTTTTTTTAAACAATATATATAAAAACATACTTACCTGAATCCATGCTGCTGCTCCAGACCGCGACACCGCTCCCGCCGCCGCCAGTCCTCCCGGGCTGGCGCGCTCAGCAAAATGGGAGAGGCGTCTTGATGTCATGACGTCTGTCCCATTACCCACTGCAGGAGCCGGACGGAAGTCCGGCTCTTGCAGTGGGTGCTGCAGCAGTCAATGAGAGTCTATCTGACTCTCATTGGCTGCTGTTTAACACACGCATCGCCGCCAGCGCTGGCGGCGATGCGTGTGTTATGCACAGCCTGAGCCCGCCTCCTGGCGCTATTGGGCAAGCGCTCAGGGGGAGGGAACGGGCTCAGGTGTGCAGCAGCCTAGCGCCGGTCCTGTGTAAATGTGTAGCGCTGACCGCACTCACTGCGATCGGCGCTACACTGGTGGCTAACTAGGGCGGGCCGGATCGTTGCCGGTGGCGCCCCCCCCGCGCCGCCGGTCCCACGGCGCCCAGGGCACGCGCCCTGCCCTAGTTACGCCACTGCTCCTCTACTCTCCTTTTATACATTCTCTTTAGGTGAGCTCATCAGCTCTTATGGCCTCCAATATCATCTCTATGCTGATGATATTTGATCTACATCTCCTCCCCTGCCACTTCCCCCTTTTTACTTACTTGTATCTTGAACTGCTTCTGCTATTTCTTCCTGGATGTCTCAGTGCTTTCTTCCCAGCTTCCCAATTAACTTCACCTCCCTCAATTTCATTATATATGGACAGCACCACCATCTCATCTAGCCAGCAAGTGCCTTGGGGTTTTTATTGACTTCTCCCTCTCCTTCAACACACGCACTCAGGGCCTGATTCAGACCCGCTCGCGAGCGCTGAGCACTCGCAAGCGGGTCGATGGTGGCCCAGTGCGCATGCGTACAACGGAGCCGGCTCCGTCGTGCGCATGCGCGAGACCCGGATAGCGACGGCCAAGCCGTCACTCTGGGTCTCGTACCAAAGGGGCCGTGCTGTCGATGTTGAGTGACAGCACACCCCCTTTGGTGGGCGGGCCAGGGGCGTGGCTGCCCAGATGGAGGCATTCCCATGGGAACGCCTGCCGTCTGGGGCTAGCCCCACTAACATCACAAGTGATGTCATTGGGAGTGCTTTCGGCTCTGTTAGAGCCGAAAGTACTCTGGGACTTGCGGCAACGAGACCCTACCACAAGGGTCTCGTCGCAAGCCCGATGGTCGTGATGGTCCGCTCGCTATAGCTGTGGGTGGTCACCCACAGCTATGCGAGAGGCCAGGAGGCCGCTCTAAAAAAACCGAGCGTCCGGCTCTGAATCAGGCACTCAGTACCTTTCTCAGTCTTGCCATTTCCATCTCAAAACTATCTCCAGAATCAGACCGTTTCTAACCCTGGAGGCAAATAAGACCCTCATCCACTCACTGGTCATCACTATACTGGTTTACTATAACTTACTTATATGTGGCCTCCTTTCTTCACTTCAATCGGTTCTCAATGCTGTTTTCTGGCTCATCTTGCTCTCCAAAAGTACTAAATCTGCCTCGCCTCTCTTACAAGCCCTACACTGGCTCCCCTTTCCTTCCAGAACCCAATTCAAACTTCTCACACTCACTTACAAAGCTCTTGCCCAATCCTCTTCTATTTACATCTCTGACTTTATCTCCCTTCACACTCCCATCCACCCACTTCACTCCACAAATGCAGGCCGCCTCTCCTCCCAACTGATTACTTCCTCCCACTTCTGCCTCCAAGATGTTGTCCATGCTTCTCCTTGCCATTAGAACTTTTTCACTCTCCTTATCAGACTTTCCACCTCTCTACAAAACTTCAAATGAGCTCTGAAGACACACTTCTTTATCAAAACCTTCCATCTCTCATCGTAATTCACTGATCCATGCTCCTCACATGCTGCCTGTCCCGTGTGTCATTCTTCTCTGTCTGAAACTCTCCTTTAGATTGTAAGCTCTCATGAGCAGGGTCCTCTATCCTGCTTTTCCTTCCCTCACTTATACCATCAGATTCTGTTGCAGGCTAACTTCAAGTCTCCATTTCACCTGGTTTAATTACAGAACCTGGTAATTCATGTGTCCCGAACTAAAGGAATGATATGGCAAGCCTATTTATTAATAAGTTTGTTTGTTCAGATAAATCCACATAATGTGTAGAATAATATATTTTCAATACCTAATTAAAAAAACGTTTAATTACAGAGGTCCCCATGCGGTTGATCCTGTGTATTAATTTTAATTAGATAGGGACTAATGCTAGAATTAGTAAATAAAGTGTTTCTCCAAACTGCCTGGACATGAGATTTATTACATACTAGCTGGGATGCCCAGCGTTTTAGACTGGAACCTGAAGTAAACCTGCAGCATTCAATTTTTTTTTACTTTGTCCTCACCTATAACCTGGATAACTATGCAAATTAGGAATAAATGACAGTGCAGGCAGGTGCATTCTCATACTGTTAGGAATGGGGTACATCAGGAGCAGACTGACTTACAGAACAGAAATCAGTATAGCTTCCAAAATCACTTGAATTACAGAAATAACTGCAGAACAGAGGGGGTGATTCAGCTGACGGATAGGTTATCGCAGCTTCTAACATGTTAGCAGCTGCCATAGCTGTAATATGGTAATGCAGCAGGAGCGTCAGGCCTCCTGCATGTATTACTGATCTGAGTTGTGTGCAAGGATGCAGCATCGGATCATCTGAGATCCATTCAGCCGGTTGAGTGACCATGGGGTCACGCAAACCAGCTACTACAGATGAGTAAAAGAGGCCAGGAAATCTCTGACAGCTGACAAAGACCCTGGCCTCTCCACTCCCCAATGGCGGCTACACTCCTCCGTTTTGGGATACGGAGGGTGGTGCTGCCCCCTCCCCGCCCAGAAATGGCAGCAGACGGTAAATTACTGAAAGTCTGCTGCCGGATTGTGTGCGGGACCGCAGACTCATACTGCATATGCACAGTGCGCCTTAGGTGCATGCGCAGATTCCCAATAATCAGGAATCTGTGTGATCCCTTTCACTGCGTCTGCAGCTGAATCACTCCCTGAAATCACTCTGTAGAACAACATTGAAGACCATATCTAGCAGGACTGCCATCAGGGGTGAATGCTGGGACTGGAATCCCATTCCAGATCGAAGATGGCATGTCTGCAGTGGCACTGTTTAGCTGCAATTAATCTCCCCTGCTGTTTGTAATCTCCGTATGTTAAGCTTTTGCCGAGATCAAAGATTGTGGACTGATTATGCTGTCTGCCACAGTCTGAATGTCTTGAGTGCTGAGCTGTTCATTAGCCTGCCAGGCACTCTGCTAAGATCCTGGGGGGCGGCTGTAAGATGAGACAGTGAGTGAAATGATAATAATGCACACTGTTTAATGTCAAAGTTTATTACGCAAACACTGGCTGACTAACTCCATATTTCATGTATGCGGCTGTTGGAAAAGTGATATAACACAGCACTTTGGAAGAGATGAGAGTGTGACAATATGTGTATGAAGCCAGCCCCAGAACCTGTGTAATTTAAGAGTGTCCTGGTTTTATGGTACTGTGTGACAGTGTGTGGCTTTGACGAAGTTCAAAACTAGGCAAAAATCTAATCCTGGTCAAACTACACCACCATGCCAAATTTGGTGGAACTAGGTACAAAACTCTGGCCATGCATAAACAGACAGACCCCCACACATGCACACACACACACGCGCACACACACACTCCTTTGCTTATTATATAGATGTTTCAACCTCTGTTTGATGTTATCTATGGATGTTGGAATTTTTATAATTTATATATATATATATATATATATTGCAGGGGATTAACATCATGCTAGCCTTCCGGGAGGGAGCTGTTTGGCTTTCATAGCGGGGGGCGTGGCCGGGCAGATGATACATCATTGGGGGCGGGGCATGACAGCGCAATTGCGTCATCGTGGCCCCGTCCCCTCTTCACAATGCCGATGTTAATGTAATTTTGAACCAGGGGGAGGGGCAATGATGACACAATTCAGTGCAAAACGCATCACCCCCCCCCCCGCCGAGATTTATACTGTAACTACAGGGGGGTGGGAGCGGAGGGTAGGCAAGTATGATTAACATATGAGCAGAGATTTAAATGTTTTTAGCGCTCTGGTGAATGGGCACCTGACGGGGCAATTAAATTTGTGCTCCATTCGGGCAAGGATAGCCACGAGAGCACAAATTTCTGCTCGCGCCTTCCTGTGGTGGTGAGCAGAAATGTGGGCCAGCCAGGGCTTTAGACGGGTTTGGTCATTTTACGTAGTTAAACCCAGTCTATTTGGGCGGGATATGCGCAATAAGGCAATGGCAACCAAATTAAATTTCATTTTTTGCGATCAGGTGCAAGAAACCAATTGAATAACCCTCATGGAGTGATGGGCTGAAAAGCATACAGTCATAGGAATATCTATTTCCCTTGCGATGCTTGCAAATCCATCTGTCTGGCATTCACACACACACGCATTGGGCCTATTCAGAGATGTATGTGAACCTGATGTTAATGCACATCTCCAATGTTTTTAGATCTGCGCAGGCTGTGATCTCACTTGCAGCGCACCCAAAAGCCTCAGCATGAATGACATGCTGCTGGTGTTTGTGGGCGGCAAGTAGCAGAGTCAGGAAGCTTTACAGAAAATGGGGATCTTGAGGAGGGGGCAGCAAAGTAGGTAAGTATAGAGTATGCCATGTTCATGTCCGTTGGAAGCAAAAACATAGCACAAAGGGAGCTGCAACTGCACTAAAAGAATTGGCTCACCCCCTAAGTTGCAAAGCATGCACAGTGTAAAAACATGAAAGTTTTGCTCTGCAAAAAGGCATAAGTTCAATATTGCATCAATACCTATGTGACTTGCAGGTTTTGTGTGCAAAAGGCATTCAAATCAATTAGCCGCAAGGGAGACGAGTTGCTGTTGCAACAGCACAGAAAAGCTGGCAATGGTAGCTGAACTCGCCCCCTCCCAACCCAATCTCGCTCCAGACTAGCATTTTTTTTTACTTAGCTCTATGGGGCTGCTACAATAGTTGTACTTAGTCGCTAGGCAATTTGCCTCACAGCTAATTGAATCAACTCCTTAACGGATTGTCACAAATACCTACAATCCAATTATATCAGGAATCTAAACTACAGTACATTGTATCGAAATTTTCATCTCTAATGCTGGGCATTATCTGTCAGATATCTGTCCAATCTGGATGGCTGGAATAAAAACTTGGTAATGTATGTGAGCAAATGACAGTTGATCATATGGTCTAAAACACTTGAAACCGGACAAAAAACAATGGTTCAAATTGGTTAAATTTGTGTGTTTTAACCAATTTGTCTGATCGACCATTTTTGTCTCTTTTCCAGTGTTTGTGAGCAAATGGTCGATTGTCATTTGCTCCAATACATTACTAGATTTTCATTCCAACCAGCCAGATTGGACAGCTATCTGACAGATAATTGTATAGTGTATGCCCAGCATAACAAATGATGGGTATGTCTTAAAACACCTGAGTTACATAATACATACCCTCCAACATCATCCCTTTCACCAGAGACAAAATGCTCTGCTCATTGACTTCCCACTTAATTTACAATTGGAGCCATCTGTGTTGAAACACCCCTTTTATCAATTCATCATTTCAACACAGATGACTGCATTTATAAAGTAAGGGCTCATTCCAATTGTCTGCGATTTTCTCGCGGGTGCGACAACAGCCACATTTGACGACAGCCCAAACTCGCAACAAAAGTGCTCGCAGCCTCATGAGGCTCCAAGGAAAATTGTGCGAATTGGGGCTCAGAGTGTGCCGCGAGGAATGCGAGATGCGGTGACGTTGCTGGCGTTTTAATGCCGTGGCAACGGCAACTTGCACCCTTTGCAAACAATAGGACTGACCCTTAAGTGGGAAGTCCAACAGGAAAGCATTTTGTATCTGGTGGAAGGGGTCATGTTGGAGGGGTCTGATAATGGATGTTGTTCTCTGGAGATTGTAAAAATTCCAGTAATGTGCAGAAGAGAGCTGATGTTAGTGCTATAAATAATAATAACATCACTGTAAATAATAATAATCACTGTGATGTAACATGTGAGTCACAGCCGGCACGAGAGACCCAACTGAACTACTGCGGTTGTAGCACCGCGGCCATTATGTCATAGCCAGATGCCTGCCAATATAACGGAAATTCAGGCTCTTGTAACATGGCCGCCAATCAGCATAATGCTACATCTCTTATTAGTACGTTGTACATGACGCCCTGGGGCGGATATCACAGAGACGGAAGTGACAAAGAGCTGGGTCACCGCCCAGAGCCTCCTGTCTGGCTTGTTGTAAACAAGGTGTATTCGCGAAGGCTCCATTTTTACCGTGTGACAACGACGCCATCATGGGGGGAGTCCTGGGCCTGTGTGCCGCCAGCAGCTGGGTAATCACTGCGGGGGCTTTGTACTATGGGTGGGCTGCGAGGGGATGTGCAAGCCCAGGGAAGGGAACAGCTGATGTCTAATAATGGGAGCTGTGACGATGGTATTGCATGTATTTGGCAGGTCACGGCTTGGTAACAATGATATTCCCCTCTCCTTCTGTATCTAGCAGCCTCTGTATGCTCATTGCTTCCAGGAGGGTCTTCCTTAGAGTACATCTGACACTGCAGCAGATTGATAAATTACCATGGCTATAATCTTTAGGGTCAATCCTATTGGCTGCGATGGTCTCGCGGGTGTGAGTCATCATGGCAACAGCCACACTTTATGGCAGCCTGAAATCGCGCAAAAGTGCTGGCAGCTCCATAGGTCTCTGAGCAAAATTGTGCAAATTCGGGTTCAGAGTAGGGTGCGAGATTCGCTGCCGTTGCCGGCGTTTTAATGCTGTGGCAAAGGTAACTTGCTCCCTTTGCAGCTAATTGCATTGAGCCCTCTGGGGTCAATCCCATTAGGTGCGATCTCGCGTGTGCAAGACATCGCGGCAGTGGCCGCACCTTACGGCAGGCCGGATTTGCCTAATATTGCTCGCAGCCCCATAGGGCTCTGCGCAAATTTATCTAGGGTCGGGTAGCGGTTTGAGATGCTGTGCCCTTGGAACGGCACTTCGCACCTATTTGGATTGACCCCTTTGTCTCTTGGTAATGCTGCTGACCGTAACATGATTGCATTTGTAGGCTGAAGTATGTCTGGCTTGGTATATTGCACTTATACTTACTAATGAGGTTGTGCACTGATGTGTACGTTGTATTTACCATTCTGTTGTGGCTGTTACTCCTAACTGTTTAACGGTTTTTGGAGTGGGAGCGAATTCAGAATCACGCACCCTGCAGTGCTGTTATAAACACAACCCGGTGTGTCATCATGACACGTGCTCACATGTTTGATCTGCATGTATGTCTGTTTCCTGTACTGCTAATTGCACATAAACTGTCACATGACATCGCTGCAGCCAAACAGTCTGCTATGTGGCAAATCAGATAACATCATGTATTTGAGTAAAAGAAAATATTTTATTGACTAGGCCACATCCCATACATATTAGTGTTTATTTACAGTGTTCATGAGTGGTAGCAGTCAGATAATTCCAATGATTTTGTAGCTATTTAATCTATTTAGGAAGCCAAATTTCACATAAATAATGTGGAAATGTTAGTTTCTGTATTATTTAAGTATCACAGCTATGTAGGAAATTAACAGAGAAAATAACACAATTATCTTCTCAGTTAATGCCCGACTCCTACAACATTGCATTGTAGAGAGCAAACCATTGTTCTCTACAGCATTTTCTGCTATTCAGCAAGCAGAATAACATTAAGTAAAAACTTGCCTTCTATAACTCCATCTGAAAGTAGTGAATGAGTAACGGCCTTATTTCGGCTGAAAAGTGCAGGGACATATGGCTCTCTTCCTACAGTATCAGTCCGTGCAGGTGGCTAAAACTCGTCCCACTCTCTTCCCCTCATGTGCCGATCATCATTAGTTTGTACTGCTCATATAAAATGTCTCTATAAATATAAAAAACAAATGTGTTTACATGTGAAAAAAAAAAAATTCATATGTAAACACATTGTTTTTTATATTCATAGATATATGGGCCTTTATGTTAGCGTACTGGCCCGTGTGCTCTCCTCAGTGACGCATGTGATGATGCAACGATGCTGAAAAGCTGGGCCAATTAGGAGGTGCATGGCCGACCTGAAGTTGAAGCATGCGCTATGCAAGATACAGAAGTCCGTCTTTTTAGACATCCGAAAACAAGCCTCCGGTTACTTTGTAGTGCAACCACTGTCCCTGTAAAGATATTTCTGCACAGCAGCGTAAATTAAGTGAAAAATGGTAATAATCGTAAAGATATTGGCTGAACATATTCGACAAGAGAAAAGAAAAAAAAAAATGTCCCCCGGCACACTGCAATAGACAAGCAATAAGATTTGAATACTACATGATAATAGAAATGATAGATCGTGGTTGCATATATTTGCAAAGATATATTTAAGCACCGGGCCACGTCAAGGCGTCTTTGTACCAGGGTCCCTAATGCTACATCATAATAGCACCCCCTTTGTGTCATATAATTTCATAGTTGTGCCACACAATAGCACATACATTAGTATATCTAAGTTGGGAGCCAACTCACCTGGAGGTACTCCAGAATCCTCCGAATAGCACTGAATGAACCAGCACACCCTCCTAATGCTGGTTCATGCCTCTTAAAACGGTTATTTAGAATGGTTGCTCCAATCAACTTAATAGTTTTCAGCTGTGCCCAGCAAATTCTGCTGTGCCCTGTGATGCACTTCATAGCTGTTTAGTATATACAGTGTATGTGTAAAATATATATATTAAACTAACACTACATATCAAGCCGATTACCATATATACTCGAGTATAAGCCGACCCGAATATAAGCCGAGGTACCTACTTTTACCCCAAAAAACTGGGAAAACGTATTGACTCGAGTATAAGCCTAGTGTGGGAAATAGCAGCAGCTGGTTGTGCCCCCAGTAGTAATTCCCCCTGGTTGTGCCCCCAGTAGTAATCCCTCCTGGTAGTGCCCCAGTGGTAATCCCCCCTTTCAGTGCCTCCAGTAGTAATCCCCCCCTGGTAGTACCCCCAGTGGTAATGCCCCCTGTAGTAATCCCCCCCTGGTAGTGCCCCCTGTAGTAATCCCCCCCCTGGTAGTTCCCCCAGTGGTAATCCCCCCTTTTAGTGCCCCCTGTAGTAATCCTCCCCTGGTAGTGCCCCCTGTAGTAATCCCTCCCTGGTAGTTCCCCCAGTGGTAATCCCCCCTGATAATGCCCCCTGTAGTCCCCCCCAGTAGAGAGAGACGTGACAAGAATAAAAAAAAAAAAATCACTTACCTGAAACTCCCGCTCCTGGTCCCGCCGCTGTCCGCTCCTCCGGCCGCTTTGCATGGGAGAGACGTCGTCATGACGATGTGTCTCCCATCACCCACTGCGGGAGCCGGAAGATGAGGGGGTACTTTTTCAGCACATTTTTTTGTGCTGAAAAACTCGGCTTATACTCGAGTATATACGGTAATCAAAAGACTGGAGCTTTTCTTTGCTATTAAACGAATATCATACTGTATAGAACCAAAGTACTCACTGCTGCTGGCAGTAGAGGGGTGGAGCAGCCAATGCACTGTGGAAGGAAGCAGGAAGATATCACGGTCTTCACTGCTTTTTCTACTCTCGGTTGACATGAAAGTGGACATAACGCTACTAGTGTTCCTTCTAGCTCCGGCGGGAGGCAGGGCGCCGGAGCTAGAGAGGGCATGCACGCCCGCGTCCGAGAAGGGGGCGCGGTCATCGGAAAAGGGGGCGTGTCTATAAGATGCGTCCCCTTTTCGTCACTCTTGGGGGCGTGCCCGGCACTTACGGACACGCCGGGCAGCCCCCAAGCCCTGCAGACAGGGAGAATAGATGCCGGGCGCATGCGCCCGGCGTCTATTCTCCGGCGGTGACCGGGTCACCGCATGTTTCTCCACCCGCGGGACACTGCGTCCCGCGGGTGAGAACGGCTCCCGCAGGCTGTGAGGGCAGGGCGCTTTTTGCCCTCCAGCAGGAGGGCAGGGCGCCGCGCCCCGCTAAAACAGCCTAGCGGGAACGCTACGCTACCCACAGATGCTGTTAGATTTTTAGCAAAAGTGATTTCTCCACTGTTTGAATGTTGTGAAGAATAATTTGTTGACTTCTTCAGCTTAAAGGTTGGAGAAATGGCTTATGTATGAAAAATAAATACCTTGTACTCTTTTTCAGAAATGGGGGAAACATCCAGTGGGTTTTGTACAATTACTGACAGCCTGCTTTAAGTCGAAGGCTTACTATTTTGGCTGTTTCTTGTTCTGTATTTATTAACCATACTCAGTGTCGAACTGGCCAACATGGCTACAGGGGAAACCCCCGGTGGGTCCCACTGCCTGAGGGCCCACCCCATCTTCTAGGGATCAGGTTCCAAACTGTGCTCTTGAATTATACATTATATGTTACATTTTACTGCACAGGTCTTTGGTGTATTTTCTACAATGCATTGCTGTTATTAATCTGGTACATTATCATGCATGAACTAGTAATATTTACTAAATATATATTCTGTAAGGGGCCCAGACTTTGCACTCTGCCTCTGTGGAAGGCTGGCCACACCCCTTCGTATGGGCCCTTATCACTGCATTCACCTGGTGGGCCCTTCATTCCCCAGTCCGACACTGGCCATACCACTGTGTACAGTTCCTCCAGTCTGTTTACAGCACTCTTATTATTCAGGGAAGTTTAAACCTTCAAACTTCCCTAGTGTGATGCATGGCAGAGTCTGATGTCTTAAGCATTTGGACATAAATGAAACTTGATATAATAATTTAAGATGACGTATGAGAGCACCTGCTTTTTCAAGGACAAATTTAGGATGTAAACCTATCACGTGGCTCTTCAAAAACTGTTCCAATCCCAGCACCAGGCAGTCTTGTTATAGTATCCCTTCTGACTGCACTCATATAGTATTACCTCAGTACCAATTGGATGCATGTTTGTTTTTTGTCCACAAGCTGATCTCCCTTATGCAATGTAGTACTCAAACAGGACACCTATTCTATACCTTACAGAAGAACCCAACCCAAATATAAAATGATACGTTTATATCCACTTTTCTAACTAGTCCAGTGTCTGAGGACTAGCCTTATTTGTAATGTCAGGCACACTCTAAGCAATATGTCAATTGATTCCGCGGATTGGAGCGGCATATTGGCCAGTGTGTACCCGCGCGCCATCGTTGGCAAGGCCCATGCTGCCGAATGCAGCATTGCCCCCGCATTCGCTGCCGGCATCGACAAGCGTGTATGCACTTGTCGATGCTGGCACCCTCCGGATCCCGTCTCTAACGAGGTCGTTGTAGTGCCTTTAGACACTTGCTAATGCCACCTTTTCAGCTGTCAAGTTTCCAAGCAAAGAAGTTTGATATTTTGATCCTCTGACACCTTTGATCTTTCTTGTACTTAAGTCTTCCTTTTATAGCTTCATTCCTCTGGGCTTGTGGAACACATTAATTCATTTTCATTCTAGCACCCTCTACCTGTCACATACCGTACAGTTCCTCTTTTTTTCCTCTGGTGTCACTCTCTGCTATGGTGCTTCTAGCACACTCAGCTGATGCAACAAACTGCTGATATACAGACCAGTGTGTGCTAGAAGAAACAGAGCAGAGAGCGACACCCAAGGCAGGAAAGAGGAACTGCACAGGTTGTGACAGGTGCAGGGTGCTAGAATGAAGACTGCATTAATCATGGCATATACAATCGTGGTGTGTTGGTGCACTACTCAAGTTTGGTCGTCTATTAAAGTAGTGGGAGCTGCACAGTTATGGAGGTAACTGACCTCCAGAGTAACAAGTAAGGGGATATGGAAATAGGTGAGCACTTGGCTTTCATTATCCCCTAATTAAACATGGCATGTCTGAAGATGAAGAGAGAATGTTACATTTCCAAATAACTACATGGCTCCCATCTAATTGCTCATTATTGCTGTACAGTCTCATTATTATTTAGCCTATTTCAGTCAGGTTAGCTTGAGTAACCATTGCAGTATCTAAGTAAAGATGAGTCTTGACATTAAGGGGGGAATTCAATTCAAAGCGATGTTGAATAGCCCCGGGTGGGAGCTCCCGAAGCTATTCACTTCAACGCGATGTTTGGGCGGGCTAAAGGATTCCTTCTCGCACCTCCCTGGGGATGCGAAGAGATATTCGCCAAAAGTGCCTGCTGCGATGCTGTTTGCCGGCTTAGTGTGGCGCTAACAGCTGCGCTGCCGCCACTTTAGTTGGAGAATGCCGTTTTTCGTGACTAAACACCCAGGTTGTCGTGAGAACCAGCATTCTCAGACTTAACAGCGTGCTGAATTGAATCGCTGCGGGAGATCCCTCCCGGGGCTGTTCAGCATTGCGCTGAATTGAATTCTGCCCTAAATGGGAAGTTGTGTTCTTTTGGGTGGTCCTGTTTCTTTCTTTTTTTTTTTTAATGAAGGGCTTTACAACGAAGTAGCATTAAAACATTTTTGGTGTGGTATGAAAAGTCAACACCTGCATGTCGACCGATGGACTTTGTCAACAACCAATATGTCAACATGGTTAAATGTCGACACCAGAAGGCTGTTTTGTTTGTTTTCTTACTTATTTTAGCCTAAACCTAACCCTAAAAATAAGCAAAAAAAAATGTTGACTTTTTGAACATCTCAACAATTTACCCATTTAAACCTTTGTATATCCTATTGTTTGTCTACTGTCTGTGTGTGGTTATATAGTAGTCCTAATTGTAATGTTCATAGTAGTATCTCCAACATTGAATGTATTTCTACATCTAGTGATACTCCATATGTCTTCTTTAGATCCCTTGCCTTTGCGGTAGTGCACCATGCTTGTTGTGCCGGTGCTGCCCAAGTGGGAATAATTCCACAGTGACTCGACTCATCTATGCCTTCTTCTTACTACTTGGGGTCGGAGTTGCTTGTGTGATGTTGGTTCCAGGAATGGAGGAACATCTCAAAAAGGTCAGAAAGCTGTAGAACGACGTAGTGTTAAAGTCCCATTGATGTATTATTGTAATTGTGTGTTGGTGTAATGGTCATAATGCCTATCTGTAATGAAATTGTGTTGCAGATTCCTGGCTTTTGTGATGGAGGAATGGGATCATCGATCCCAGGAGTGAGTGCTCATGTCAACTGCGATGTGCTGGTCGGGTACAAAGCTGTGTATCGTGTGTGCTTTGGGATGGCCATGTTTTTCCTCCTCTTTTCTCTTCTTATGATTAAAGTGAAGAGTAGTCAGGATCCACGGGCTGCAATTCACAATGGGTGAGACATTAATTTCTAACAAACAATATATCAGTATATTTAATAGGATGTTTTTATTTCATTTTACCAGAAGTATAAAATGTGATTGCTAACAAGCAAATAATATAGCTTATTAATTGTAACTGTTCTTTTATTATTGCATTTGCAATGTTTTTAAATATAAAAATTAAATTCTGTAAACAATTTTATATTTTTTTGAACAACACTTGTCCTTATGAAGGAAACTCACCACATTTTTTGTCCTTTAATCGTTATATTGTGAAGGTGTAAAGATGGTATAGATGGCAATGAAATTATTTTAGTATATGATAGAAACTTTTCTTTATTTGCAGTCTCTGGTTCTTTAAGTTTGCCGCAGCCATTGGAATTACAGTTGGTGCGTTTTTCATTCCTGAAGGACCCTTTACAACAGGTGAATTTTGGCAGCTATGTGTCACTTGTATACATATATAATGTCTTATTGAGCCAGGTCTTGTTATATATTTCATTAGTTATCAGCAAATCCACTTAGACATTTTACACACTGTATATAGTGTTTCAGCGGGGCGCTGCACCCTACCCGATTTGAAGTCGCTGAAATGCGCCCTGCTGAAACAGCCGTCCCCACCCGCGGACCACAGTGTCCCGTGGGTGGGAAAAGTTCAGGTGAAACAATCACGGGCGAGTGAATGGGCGCCATGCGCACTGCATCTATTCACACTATGGAGAGAACTTGGGGGCAGCCTGGCATCTCTGTGAGTGCTGGGCACGCCCTCTACAGTGATGAGAAGGGAGTGTGCCTCAAGGACATGTCCCCTTTTCTAGTGACCACGCCCCTTTTTCAGGCACGCACTTCTGTGATAGCTGCCCTGCCCACCCTAGAATGAACACTAGTATATCATATTCCTGATGCCATGTGGAAGTTCTGTATTCGAAGAGACTCCATATGCTCTAAATGTGCTGTTTCTGGATGTACCTTTTAGCATTTATTGTTAGATTGTGCAGCTGTGCCCAGGGTCTGGATACAGGTGTGGGTTATTTTTATTTTATTTTTTTTCCTCTTTTACAGTCAGTTTTCAGCTTCCCCAGTGTACTCATATTTGTTTCTTACCCTAATCTGCATCTCGCACTGCGATTTCCTCCTTTTTTTAGTCACACTTTTGTTATTGATTTCAGTGTGGTTCTATGTTGGAATGGGAGGAGCATTCTGCTTCATCCTCATCCAGCTTGTGTTGCTGATTGACTTTGCTCATTCTTGGAATGAGTCCTGGGTTGAGAAGATGGAAGAAGGAAACTCTCGGTGCTGGTACGCAGGTGAGCCATGCTTATGTAATACGGTCTAATGACAAGTGTTAATTACTTTTTTTTTTCTTTTATTTGAGCCTTACTGTTGTATACTTAATTTGGCATATGCAATAAGAGCACCACATTAAAATGTGACTCTTTAAAATGTGATTTTTTTTTTTTTTTTTTTTTTATGTGTTTTTTTAAATCCTCATTTATTAAATCCACATTATATAATATCTGTTTCCACAGCATTGCTGTCAGCTACAGGCATTAACTATGCATTGTCACTGGTAGCTGTAGTGCTATTCTATGTCTATTACACCCATCCTGAGGGCTGCACTGAAAACAAAGCTTTTATCAGTGTGAATTTGCTTCTGTGTATTGGAGCTTCTATGATGTCCGTTCTGCCGAAGATCCAGGTATGTGCCCCTAAGCTTGCTGGCTGGTAGAGGCATGTTAGTTCGGGTAAACTATAGAGGGCTTCTTTTACATTTTTATTGCCTCCGATTTGGTTCTAAAAAAAAATACACTGAATGGGTTGACTTTGGAAAACACAGTGATGCCTATAAATGCCTCCAAATAGAACTATCATCTTATTAAGAGATGTAATCTACATTTTCTTTGTATTTCTTCTTTAATGTACTGGAGAATACAGCATCCACAATTCTAGTTAAAAAGTATGCTGATCCCTTGTATGCTCAATGGCTTTAATACTTTTGTCCATGCTTAGTGTTCCTTCGGGAAGCAGAGATCTAAAATATCCCAGAACTCCTCTTGATGTCTATGCTGCTAAAATTCAGGCAAAAAAAAAAAAAACTCTGACCCTTCACCCAAGAGCCACCTTGACGGCCCTAGTCCTATACCTGATAAGAGAAAACAAAGGGCAGTGTTTTTGAGCCTCTTCCTCAAATAGAGGATAAACCCAGGAATATTTTAAAGTATGGCTATTTCTGGCATTTGTATAACCTAATTCCATGAATGCTTTGAACAGGTTGGCTTTTTTACTTGAACCTTACACAGCTGTATAAAATAGTCCTATGAATAAATGACAAATGCTCCCCATACCTGAGCCTTGTTAATGTATAATAAAATAATTCAATACATTGCATGTGTCTGCATTTCTGCTTCTGTTTAAGGAATCTCAGCCCAGATCCGGTCTGCTGCAGTCTTCTGTGATAACCATTTACACCATGTATCTGACTTGGTCTGCCATGACCAACGAGCCAGGTATGCACATTTACATTGGTGTTACATTTTTGTTGTTGCATTAATGAGCACAGCTTTGTATACACATTTCACTTCTCTTTCCCCCGATGTCTCATAGATCGGAAGTGCAATCCCAGTTTGCTTGGCATAATTGGCTACAATACAACTACCACTCCAGGGCAAGTTCAGGTAGTGCAGTGGTGGGATGCTCAAGGAATCGTGGGACTTATTCTCTTCCTGCTCTGTGTTCTGTACTCCAGGTATGTATGTGTGTATGTAATATATACGAGAGACAGATTGTTGTTGAAATATGCCAAAGGTACTGCCACTAAAGGCCATTTAGGAACAAAATTTATGTGCACCAAACTTTCCTGGCGAAACGCGCGTACTCCATTGCTCATAGTAGCAGGATCCCTTGCACACACGTCCTTGCAGCCTCTTTGATTTGCTCAACTTACAGGTACTTTTTCTATTGCTCTATAGCGCTCTCTCATTTGAGTCTCTAGCGCTTGACTCCCCTGCAATGCCTTTGGTATCAGGGGAGAGATGCAGCTACCATCTCAAACAGCAGAAGCGCTTTCTGTTGATTCAACTGGTTTACATGTTTGTCACGCTCTCATCCCGTTTGATAGACAGGGGAAAGTAGAAGTGACTTTGCGTCCCTTTATTCCAGGCTTTACTTTCTACTAACACTCGGTTTAAGGCATTTATCCAGGTGACTGATTACAAATCCAATGATCATGAACCAATGTCACACACAGATTAAGGCTCATATGTGTTAATTATACTCTATATATCCAAGCTGGTTATACTTATTGCTGGTACTACTTATCTATGTTCCCACAACGGCAATTAGGATTTACCTATTATGTGTTTCCAAATATTTTTGTATACACATTAACCCTTGACTGTATTTGTGGCCTGTGCTAACTGTGAACACTAATCTCCTAGTACAGTGTTGGCTAACCTTGACACTCCAGCTGTTATGGAACTACATAACCCAGCATGCACTGCTACAGTTTTGCTATTAGGGCATGCTAAAACTGTGGCAGGGCATGCTGGGATATATAGTTCCACAACAGCTGGAGTGTCAAGGTTGGCCAACACTATCCTAGTGTGTATTTAATCAGTGATTTATTCACTTTCACTATTATCATTCAGTGATCAATTGGCTATTAATACAGGTTTCACTTGTTATGACTGTTGGTACTTAAACCTTAGACCACGCTAGACCCAGGTGTTAGTGCATATATGCTAGTTACATCTTATATACTATTAGCTGCCAAATCTACTACCTTAACTAGATAAATGTACTCAGATCTATGATTTTCTCAGATGAGGCTCTAAGGCTATACCCAATTAATGATATTTACACTTATTTAGATTCCCCTATCAATGTGTATTAAATCATTTAAATTCTATTATAATAATTTTGTGTGTGCTTTCCAGTCCTTTTTGTGACTTCTATCAGAGGACTTATCTGTTTGGGGTCCTTCTGATATTTTCTCCTTATATTACCTTGCTCAAATATCTAGATGGTTGCTAATATGTTGTAATATCTAATGATATTTTCTGTATTTTCAATCTCTTTATTTCATTTACAGTAATTGTATATATTACATACCAAACCCTATATTCTATAATATTTTGAGATTGGACTGCATTTATCTAATCTATGACAATCTGTTTTTCTGTATGCAAGGTTTACATTAATTATTTAGATCCTGATTCTAAACTGCTAAGTTTTGCAGTGTATTGTAATCACTTTTTGAGTGTACATAATGTCATATGTTATTTAGAACCTATTTGTAGGTATTTTTACGAGAGCTCTATTTTTAGGTATCATTAAACGTTAAGTTTTAACTTAATTCATTATCTCATTTACAAACTATCTTTACTACTTTTCTCCAAGGGTGCCCTGCCCAAGGTATATTTGTCCTTTTCTGATATATTTTTTGCTCTCTGCATATAAATATTTAATTTTTCTCTTTCATGTGTTTCACACAAATTTTGCGGGTGCACCACCAACCCAGAGTCGTCCAATAAATTGTATGTTTGGGATGGACCTCAATGTTGGTTTATTATAATTTCTGAACATTATGTCCTGGTAGTTATTTTTCAGATATTATATTGAACTTGTGCGGACTCTTATTCTTTTACTCCTGACTTGATTCGGTTGTGCCCTAGTTTGTCCTAATATTACAATTGGGTATGTTGTCAGGTATTGATTTTTGTTTAGTGATGATTGGGAAATCTTAGATATCTATTATAGAATATTTCACCTTTTTTATTTGTAAATTTGAGCTCTGAAAATTTCGTATTTATTAGTATAACTTACACTTTTTTTTTTTTAAATAATGTAATTTGAAACCTACTACATTGACTATTTTAGACAAGTGTATCTTAATAAGTACTATTTAAATTTTTTTTATCAACTCCCTCATTTCCCTCATATCCTTTTCTTACACGTTTCTGTATTTTACACTTATTGTATCCATGATACCTCTTATAGCCTATTGTATTTCATTGGGCCTATTCCCCTGATTTAAACATTACCTCTTTTTACATCACCAAATTCTGTGCATGTATTTTTTTTTTTTGCTTATAGATTACTGTTCAATTCAGTCTTTCACATGTCAGTAATGTAAAAACTCCAGAATACTTTTACAGGTCACTGCTTAGTTGTAACCCCCTTAGCCTTTCTTTTATTTTGCACTTTCACAGAATTGTGCACCTATTTTATGCCGGTTCATTACGGAACCTAAAGGTGCCCATCCACTAGGCGAATAAATAGAACGATAACGCAAACGTTCATTAATCGTTTGCAAATCGTTTACAAAAATGTCTAAAACGACCAGCGATGTGTGCTCCTGCTGGTCGTTTTAGACATGGATCATCGGGCAAACATGCTGGACAACCTTACGATAACGTCAGGTTCAGCATGTTGGCAGATGATTTGATGTGCCTACACTGAACGACTGCTCGTTCAGTGAAGGCACATCAGACTTTTTACAATGTCGTAATCATGCAGTCATTTTGAAGTCTGCTAGTGGATGGGCAGCATAAGTTAGGAGCTTGACTCTATATTGAAGAAAATGAATAAGGTGCTAGTATATTCTATAATGCTGTACAGTAGAGACATGATGTAAAAGTTTAAAGATGGTTGTCACTAACTTACTGTAGTATCGACTTTTGTGTTAGTATTCATAACTATTTTTGTTTTTAGAGAAAAACCATGGCTTAATACCAGTGATCTTTAGATGCAGTCAGGACCAAAGCTACCAATAGCAGAAAATATAAAAATTACTGCAATACAGAGTATACAGCCATGGCCAAAAGTTTTGAGAATGACACAAGTATTGGTTTTCACAAAGTTTGCTGCTTCAGTGTTTTTAGACTTTTTTCTCAAATGTTACTATGGTATACTGAAGTAAAATGGCAAGCATTTCATAAGTGTCAATGGCTTTTATTTACAACTACATTACGTTTATGCAAAGAGTCAATATTTGCAGTGTTGGCCCTTCTTTTTCAAGACCTCTGCAATTCGCCCTAGCATGCTGTCAATCAACTTCTGGGCCACATACTGACTAATGGCCGCCCATTATTGCCTAATTAATGCTTGGAGTTTGTCAGAATTTGTGGGTTTTTGTTTGTCCACCCGCCTCTTGAGTATTGACCACAAGATCTCAATCGGTTAAAGGTCTGGGGTATATTCCTGGCCATGGACCCAAAATTTCGATGTTTTGTTCCCTGAGCCACTTAGTTATCACTTTTGCCTTATGGCAAGGTGCTCCATTATGCTGGAAAAGGCATTGTTCATCACCAAGCTGTTCTTGGATGGTTGGGAGAAGTTGCTCTTGGAGGATGTTTTGGTACCATTCTTTATTCATGGCTGTGTTCTTAGGCAAAATTGTGAGCCCACTCCCTTGGCAGTAGTGAGCCCTTCCGAATACCCAAACATTGCTCATGTTAACATTGTTCTGTGTTTATGCAGTGTCCGAGCTTGCATACCAATGTATAAATAAGTAATTGTTTTGCTAAAACGAGTAGCAAAAGATTGAGTATGGCCAGCCCCCACCATCACTTGGGAGTTGTAAGGAGTGAAATATATCAAGATTACTGTGGACCCTGACAATACTTTTGACTTACAGTTGTTTCATAGGAAATTAACTTGGAGCGGACTTCATTTTTTTTTTTTTTTTAAACAAACTGCAAAAATTGCTGCTTGTTAGTCCATACCTTTTTCATAGTCTGTCCAAGACTATAATTCTATTGATCACATTAGTACAGTAACAAAATAGATTGGAATATAACCTCCTCAAAAAAATGTTTGTCACCTTGGAAGGCATCAACGAAGACTGATTAGGAATGGATAAGGGATGACCATGTAAAATTATAAGCTCAGCAACTGTAAATACATTACATTAACATCACTAGAGACAGTGACCATGATCTGTAGGAGCTGTCTCATGGATCTTCCCCTTTTTAGGAATTGCCGCTATTAAGGGCTCTGTCATTGAGTGCGGGGAAAAGATCCAAGAAACTACTGGAAAGGGGCAGGTGGATAGAAATTTATTGCAGACTACATTTTACCACTTGTTGGAAAGACCATTGAGGCCATGGGCCTTAGAGGTAGGATTAACAGGCAGGTAGGTAGCTATGGCATCTACAATTTTCTCAGCAAGAAATTTGGCTTCCTGGAGCTAATTGGCATTCACGAATAGTCTAGGGTAACACCATAGTCAAAATACTTTCCAAGCCCCATCTGACTAATATATACAGTCCTAACCATTATTTGTAGGTAGTGTTAAAAATAACCTCCTTAGAGAAATGCCACATTGTACACAAGAGCTCTTAGGGAACATAGTTGTCGCTGCATTTAAAAAAAAAAAAAAAAAAAAATGATTTAAGGAAAGGTTGCCAATAAATGTTTTCCTAGTCTAGGAGATCTGTATGGGTGTAAGTGTGCCCCCATTCTTATATTTAGGTATTCTCGCCTTTCTCTAGTTTCCTCTCTAATGTAAAGTATAAGACTTGGCTATGTGTGTGATTTTATATCGGCAAGGGGAAGAGATCCTTCACTTCAATTTAGAGAGGAATCCAGATTTTTATGGCGCCCCCTCCTGTAAACTTACCTGGAATTGTTTCTGTGTCACATCTGTCTTGTAAACAGCTTTGCACTGTTTGACTCCCCCCTCCTCTATATGTTTAAACATATTTGTGTGTTCATAAGACTCAAGTTTTCTGCCAACAGCTAGAAGCCCCTCCCGAATTAACTTTTATGAATTCCAGTTAAAAGACCAATGGTCTGAATCTACATGTCCCTACCATTTGTTAATGAGAGCGAGACCAATAGTGAGTGAAAACAAAACACCTTTGCTCATATTCAGCAGAAATTGCCAGAGAAAGCCGTGTTCTGAAAAATCCATGGTCAATTCATGGAAATTGTCTGAAGTGATGAAGAATGACATAAATTATTGTATCTGAAGGTTGTCTCTGTTCTTATACACCAGTTAGTGAAAATGCCTGTGCTTGCCCAGAAAGTAATATGGTATCCAGAAATTTGCCTAAGTGGGACCAATTGCGATTCAAACAGTCCCTGAGAATGTTCGATGTAGAGTTAACAGAAGTCCCATGCATCAGCAAGCCTGGCTGATGTTCCCTAGGAATGAATCAACTCAAAAAGAAAACCTAGTTCTTTTGAATAATAAATGGGACATGCCTCTAGTGTATCTGGCATACAATTCATATGCTACACATGCTGTTCTCAGTGTCCTCATCTTCAAGCTTCTCAAATGTCACTATTAAAAGTTCTTTACTCAAAAGGGCCTTAAAGTCTAGGCAGTGGTTTTTATTTTCAAATTCTGTCCCTAGCTTTCCATAGAAGAATAGCGTTTTGTCTAGCAAAGAAAATCTTCACGTCAGCAATGCCTAAGGATATAATAGGTTAGCTGTAATTGGGAAGGGGAAGTGGGTAAGGAGAGAGAAAACAAAACAAGTCACCTGTGCAGAGAAACTAAAGTACAAAAAAAATGTAAAAAAGGTATCCCTAGCAAACATATAAAACATTGCACTCAAAAACATGGTCCGCTTAGTCAAGTATCCAGCCATCTCAAATTAACATGAGCTCCCAAAGAAATATGCAGAATCACAATCCACCATCTCGTAATCTACCAAAATGCAACATCAAATATGATCATTACCATTCAGTGCTTCTTCATGAATAACCTAAATGAAGGTCCTCTGTCTTAGCAATTGGTAAAAATAATATGCAATAGGGCTATGACATTGTTGGATGTCAGGGACCCTTGTAACTTGGTACAGTGGAACACTATTAAAAACAGGTCGTCTAGTGGGGACCCTCTGGTTCATTTCTACCCCTACCAAGAGGGAGAATGTGTCTGTCATTTAAAAAAAATTCCATCCATCATTCCTGAATCTATTTTTGATATCTTCTATCTTTTGAAGATCCTTTGTTTTTGTTTTGATCTGGAATTTGATTTGGTAAAAAAATATTAATTTCTTTCTGTCTATATATCTGTGCTGTGTTTCTGGATATTTTGAACGTCTTGCCTCCAGGACATTAAGTCAAAATCAAACGTAATGAACTTGGATACAAGTATGTTACAAGACTCTCTAATAGCTCTGAGTACCTGCCCAAAATGATCTGGTAGCTGACCAAAATGGTGAATTGGAGCAAAGGGCCACAAGGTCTAGGGATCGAATTGTGAATGGGGTGCCTCTGTAGCCATTTTAAGAGATGTAGGTTTAGGTAAGGCTAATTGAAAAATCGGGAGCTCAGAGGATGAAGTCTCACAACTGCAACAATAATAAATATGTTCACTTTTTTTTTTTTTTTTTTTTTATTGTTAACTTGTAAAAGCAATAAACCGAAAATATCATGTACTGCAGCAGTATTGAAAACCTCTCTGCTTTATCAATGATTAAAGTCAATGGGGGAAATTTGCATTAAGTACTGCCTCAGGGCTAGTCACCAATGTGTGGTCGACTTTTGTAGAACTATGCTAGTACACAGTGGCATGCAGAGAGCAATTTAATGAATTTTCTTATTAATCAGAAATACTTTGGCATTCAAGAAAATGCAAGACAATACAGTTCCAGTGTCAAAATTTTTTTTGTTTTGTTTTTGCTATATCTCCATTGTCTTTTTTTTTTTTTGTCTGTTATTACCCAGTCTTCTTTTTATACTATGTTTCAAATTGCAATCTGCATTTATTATAACTGTTATGATTCTTTGTGTACTCAGTATTCGAACTTCATCTAACAGCCAAGTGAACAAGCTGACTCTAACCAGTGATGAATCCACACTGATAGAAGATGGGAACAGGAGTGAAGGCTCTCTAGGTGATACTGAGGATGTGCACCGTGCTGTGGACAATGAACGAGATGGGGTTACTTACAGCTACTCATTCTTTCACTTCATGCTTTTTCTGGCATCGCTGTACATCATGATGACTCTTACCAACTGGTACAGGTGGGTTCCCCATTTACAGACTGCAGGGGATGATTATGTAGTCTATGCAAAAATAATTTAGCTGAATTGTCTCGTGTGTGTGTGTGTGTGTGTGTGTGTGTGTGTGTGTGTGTGTTTTTGTTTGTATGTATATATACAAGGGCTGATTGGAAAGTATTGAGACTGATTTGTATTTTTATTTTTTTATTCACAATCCGATGACGCCACAGGATCTGAACATTTTGTATTTTGCAAAGTAGCAGCCTTCACATTCAGTACATTTTTTTTTTTTTTTTTTTTTTTTGCAGCGTTTCAACAATGGCTCAGACGTGTAGTAGACTGTTTTGTGACATCAATTTTAGTGTTGCAGCTGTGGCATTTTGACTTGATCATCTGTTGAGAACTTCTTTCCACGCAGTTGTTTTTTCAAGGTTGGGAATGCCCAGAAATCACAGGGTGCCAAGTTCGGGTTTAAATTGAGGGTGTCCCAGTGCTGCCCCATTAATTTCAGTCGCTGCCAATGCAACAGCAGCAACATGTGGTTGGGCATTGTCTTAGAGCAAAAACCACTGTTTATTTTTTTTCAGCAGATGTGGTCTTTCCTTCCTTATGGCTCTCCACGCAAGTGGGTTTTCAGGACTTTTGCATAGTGGTCACCATTAATTGTCAACGGGAACCCAGTGCTGTAGGATCATACCATGCGCATCAAAGAACAGCAGAAGCAAGTTATAACCAAGATTATATGCCGAAGGAATCACTCAGAATTTTTTTGGGCGGAGACTAGTTTGTGTGTTTCCATACACTGGACGTGTTCGGATCCTGGATCACACGTCACAATCGATGTAAAAAAATCTGGTATTCTCCGACAGTCATACGGTGTTCTTGCATGATTCAACTTGTCGTTGTATCTGCTCTTTTGTAAG
>JAUIMM010000324.1:10052500-10065000 GCA_031769625.1 Taudactylus pleione
GGGAATAAGTGCTGGAAGGGAACCAGCGTCCATGGGGTTAATTACTAGCCAGGGGAGGCAGCCTTCCCTGGTTTACTGGCTCCTCCCCTCAGCACAACACGCCTTCTCTCATGCGTTCTGGCTTCGCTTAGCTGCTCCTACGGCCACTCCTCCTCAGAGCTCTCCGGCGGCCATCTTCTCAGTGGCAAACGCAGATCTCACAGGCGGTGCTTGGACCGGTCCCACTGCGTACCTCTCCCTTGCAAAAGGACGGTGTTCGCAGCACTATAGCCCTCCCAGACACTGAATCTGGGAAGTTGATTGTAGCGAAAGGTGCAGTGAGTATTATCTTCCTGCATGGTATGTGACTTTTGCTAGTGCTGCTGTCTTTGCTGTGCTAATTTTTCTAGCTGACTGTCATCTTATAGCTATCCCTTTCCTTCTCCTACGGCCCGCAGGTGTATGGGGGAGGGGCGTTCTTTCTGTGTACCTCACTTATATAAATTAAGTATTTGTGAGGTCAGTCACAGTGGTGTGCTACTCAGTACCATTTTGTGGGCTGTTTGTGTTGCATACTTGGGAGTGCGCAGGTGTTATACGCCTCACCTCTTCTCTGTGCTACATATTTATTGCAAATTTACTGTCATGTCTCATGAGGAGATTGAGCTCTCCGTGGCTCCTGTGTTGTTTTCCTGCAGGGGTTGATAGAGGATTTATCACAGGATGGTCTGTGCGGGCGGTGCCAGCTGGCACCTGGCCCTTCTAGACCCCCTACGGCGCAGGATCCTCCTTGGGCGATGTTTTCGCAGGTGCTGGCGTCAATCGTGGACCATTTAGCTGTCCCGACTGCAGTTCCAACTAGGGCGTTGCCCCAGCCTACTATCCCCCATTCCCCGGGTATTCCGCATTTATTGCAGTCTCAGACTGTGGGTCCTTATTTGGGGTTGCCTGTGTACGTACAGTCTCCCTCCGTGACGCAGCTGTCCATAGTGCCCTTTCAGGGGTATCCTCAGGCGGTTCCTCCACCCTGGGTGGATGTACTCTCCAGCTCTGTTCAGAGTCTGGCGGCTTTGTCTTCGGCTTTTCAGTCGATGTTACATAGTGACATGCCCCCAAAGGCGTCCAAGCGCCCCGTTACGGCTTCACTGGCTGCGCAGTTAACAGAAACGGACGTGTCTTCAGATGACGGAGAAGTACATGAGGACACTGACTCGGATGCCATGGCCCAGGAGGTGGAGACTAAGTCCTCCATTAATGTGCCGGCATTGGTTAGGGCGGTGCGGGCCATCCTTCACATAGAGGAGGATGCGCCGGCTCCTAGATCAAAGTATCCTAATTTTAAAAAGGCGAAGGTAACGTCTAATGTTTTTCCCCTGTCTGACCAATTGACGGATCATATGGTGGGGGCCTGGCAGTCGCCCAATAAGAGATTCCAACCACAGAAGCAGTTGGCATCCAACTATCCTTTTGCAGGAAATGGGAAACTCCACCGACGGTGGATTCCCATGTCACCCGCTTAATTAAAAGCGCTACGTTGCCTTTGTTGTCTATCTCTTCTCTGAAGGATCCCACGGACAGGAAAGTGGAGAATTGCTTAAAGTCTATTCTCTCTCTGGGGCAGAGGCCCGTCCGTCAATGGCCATCTCTTGGGTGGCTAAAGCCATTGAGAGCTGGGCCAACACTTTAGAGGATACTTTTCCAGACGATGCTCCGGATATCCAGAGGACGTTACTAGGACAGATGAGAGATGCGGCTTCCTATATTGGGGAAGCATCACTAGATGCCAGCCTGCTGACAGCTAGGGTTTCGGCTGCAGCTGTGTCTGAGCGTCTGTCTTTGTGGCTGCGGTCCTGGAGAGCTGACGCAGACTCTAAAAAGGGCTTGGAGGCCTTATCTTTTAATGGGGAGTTGCTATTTGGTCCAGACTTGGACAAAATAGTGGATACTCTGGCTAAATCTAAATCAGCCTTCCTCCCTACGGCTTCAGCACCTGCTAAGGTGCGGAGCTCCGCTTTTCGGTCCTTTCGGGTTCAGGGCACGGCCAAAGGTCAGTCCTTCCTGAGGCAGTCGGTGACCAAGACCGCCTCTAAGCCCAAGAAGCAGGCCTGGAGTGCCAGACGCCCTTCTTCCAAGCAGGAAGTTAAACCTTCTGCCTGATGGGACTGCCTCCCTCTGGGGAACCCCAGAGTGGGAGGCCGACTTCTTCAATTTGCCCAGTGCTAGCACAATACCACCACGGATGCCTGGGTTCGAGAAGTGGTCTCCCAGGGGTACGCCCTGTCTTTTCGGGAAACAAACCGCCCACCAGTTTTTCTGAACGAATCCTTCTCAGGACAAAACCAAGGCTTTGCAGATTCAGGAAGCTATAGAGTCCTTGCTGCAAGCAGGGTCATTGTTCCTGTTCCTCAATCACGAGGGACGGGGTACTACTCTACTCTGTTTCTGGTGCAGAAACCCAATGGTTCTCATCGCCCTATCCTCAATTTGAAGTTTCTGAACAAATTCCTCAGAGTTCCCAAATTCAGGATGGAAACGTTACGTTGCTACCCTTTGGCCTCTCCACGGCACCAAGGGTATTCACCAAAGTGATGGCGATCATGGCCGCACATCTTCGGAGCCAAAATGTACGGCTGCTGCCGTATCTAGATGACCTCCTTTTGCTGGCGAGATCTCCGGAGGTACTGCTTCAACATCTCCACCTGACGATTGCTTGTCTGCAAGCGCACGGGTGGTTAATAAATTGGAGAAAGTCCTCCCTGATTTGGGAGCCCTGCTAGAATCTTGTCAGAAAAGGATCTTCCTGACTCCGGAAAAGGTCTCCCTACAGCTGCGGATCCACAGTTGCCTGAGCAGTTGCCGCCTGTCGGTCCATTCGTCAATGAGAGTTCAGGGGTCCGTGGTGTTGGCATTCGACATGGGGAATTTGCCCAGTTCCATTCACGGCCTCTGCAGGGGCTGATTCTATCAGAAAGGAACGGGTTACCTCACCGGATCCGCTCTCAGATGCTTGTGTTGTCCCCGGAGGTTTGGCAGTCTTTGGCTTGGTGTCTTCAGACAGCCCATCTGGTTGAGGGGCGCCCCTTTTGGTAACCGGACTGGGTTCTGCTCACAACAGATGCCAGTCTCCGGGGTTGGGGGGCAGTGACAGGCTCGTTGTCACTTCAGGGACGTTGGACTGTGGAAGAAGCGCTTCTCCCCATCAACATCCTGGAACTGCGGGCGGTATACAGGGCCCTGCAGTCGTCCGGCACCGCTCTTCAAAGAAGGGTGGTTCAAGTTCAGTCCAACAACGCCACCATGGTGGCGTACATCTCCCACCAGGTAGGAACTCGCAGTCGGGCTGCAATGTTGGAGGTGTCTCGCATCCTTGCTTGGGCGGAGTGCCACATTCCAGCAATCTTGGCGGTCTTCATCCCCGGAGTCCTCAATTGGGAGGCGGACTTCCTCAGCCGTCACGACGTGCATCCCGGGGAATGGTCGCTTCACCTAGACTTATTTCAGCTACTCGTAGACAGATGGGGGCTGCCGGAGCTGGACTTGATGGCCTACCGTCACAATCACAAGTTGCCCGTTTATGGGTCAAGGACAAGAGATGCAGGCGCATGTCTGGTAGACGCGCTGTCGGTGAAATGGATGTTTCACCTGGCATATCTGTTTCCTCCGATATCCCTGCTACCTCTGGTCCTGTGGAAATTCAAGCAGGACGGCGGCATTCTCGTGCTAGTGGCCCAGACGTCCTTGGGCCTCCGATCTGAGGAGCCTCTCCATCGACGCTCCGTACCTTCTTCCTCAGCGTCAGGACCTATTGTCTCAAGGGCGCTGCCTTTACCCGGATCTGGGTCGTCTGTCTTTGACGGAGTGGCTCTTGAAACAGCCGTCTTAAGGTCTTGGGGCTTCTCGGGTTCGGTTATTAGTACCAGTACCATGCTCAGGGCACGCAAGCCTGCTTCTGCACGTATTTGCCACAGGGTGTGGCGCACTTACTTTCAGTGGTGTGAATCCAGAAACTATGATCCACAGGTGTTCCGAGTTTGTAGGATCTTGGAATTTCTTCAATCAGGTTTGGACCTAGGCTTACGCCTTGCCTCCCTGAAGGTGCATGTGTCCGCGATGTCCGTGTGGTTCCAGCGTCGGATCGCTACACTGCCAGATGTTAACACTTTTTTTTTTTTTCCAAGGTGTTCTCCGAATCCAGCCTCCGTTCGTGGCTCCTTGGGACTTGGCGGAGGTACTTCGGGTCCTGCAGGGTCCTCCTTTTGAGCCTCGAGTCGGTGGAACTCAAGTGGCTAACATTTAAGACAGTTTTTCTCATGGCAATTGCTTCTGCCAGGAGAGTGTCAGAGTTGGGGGTGCTTTCCTGTCGTCCCCATTTTCTGATTTTTCACCAGGACAGAGCAGTGCTTCGCGCTCGTCCTGAGTTTTTACCTAAAGTGGTTTTGAAGTTCCACATCAATCAGGAACTTGTTGTGCCAGCTTTTCAGTCACCTGATCTCTCTGCTGGTGAGGCTTCCTTGGATGTAGTCCGTGCGCTCAGAATCCATGTGGACCGGACTGCTTCTGTTAGGAAGTCTGATTCATTGTTTGTCCTCTGGTTTTCACAGGAGGGGTTGGCCTGCCAACAAACAAACGTTAGCCCATTGGCTTTGTTCTATTATTTGTGAGGCTTATGCACGGGAGGGTTTACCTGTGCCAGCCTCTGTTAAGGCTCATTCCACTTGTTCTGTGGGTCCCTCTTGGGCTGCTAGATGTGGCGCCTCTGCTGTTCAGCTATGTAAGGTGGCCACCTGGTCTTCCATTCGGACGTTTTTGAGGTTCTATACGTTTGACACCTTTTGACTCTCAGGATGCATCCTTCGGGTGCCGGGTTCTCCTTTCTGCACAGGAGCGTCCCCGCCCTTAGTTGAACTGCTTTGGGACATCCCCAAGGTCAACCCTGTGGACCCCCTATGGACCCTGAAGTAGAAAACAAGAGATATGGTAAGAACTTACCTTTGTTATCTCTTTCTACGACGTCCATAGGGTCCCCAGGGCGCCCGCCCTAACGCACCTGGCTTCATATGGGCTGTGTGACTAGTCACCGGTTTTCTGTCTCCCATTTCTGAGAGTATGGTTTCTTGTGTGTTCGTCTTCCTTCTCTCTGTTTAGTCTCCTCCGGCCTTGGCTGCTTACCAACTATTGTGCCTGTGGCTCGGGGGTGGGGTATAGAAGAAGATGGACCCAAGTGCATCCTGGGAGCAGCAAAAGCTTTAACTGCGTGGTGCCTGTGGATCCAGATCCAGCTATACCCCAAGGTCAACCCTGTGGACCCTATGGACTTCGTAGAAACAGAGATAACAAAGGTAAGTTCTTACCATATCTCTTGTTATTCCTCCTTCATGGTCATAGCCACTGAGGCTAATACTAAAATACTAAAGTAAATACTAGAGTTGCTAGTCCAAAATGTTATTTACACCGATCAGCTCTAACATTAAAACCACTGACAGATGAAGTGAATATCATTATCTTGTTACAAAGGCACTTGTCTGATGTGTTGGAAGCAGAAAATGGGCAAGTGTAAGGATCTGAGTGATTTTGAAAAGGGCAGTGTTCTGGTATGCAGTAGTGATTACCTACAAAAAGTGGTCCAAGGAAGGACAACCGATATACCGGCAACAGGGTCATGGGAACCCAAAGCTCATTGATGCACAAGGGGAGCGAAGGCTAGCCCTTCTGGTCAGATCCCACAGAAGAACTTTTGTACAAATTGCTGAAAAAGTTGGTGCTGGCTACAATAGAAAGGTGTCAGAAGACAGTGCCTTTGCTGACCTCTGACACCTGCTACAATGGACACATGAGCGTGAGAACTGGACAATGGAGCAGTGAAAAAAAGTGACCTGAACTGTCCAAGTTTTGCTTTACATCATGTGAATGGCCAGGTGCGTCTTTTGCATGGGGAACAAATGGCACCAGGATGTATGTGAAGAAGGCAAGTTGGAGGAGGTGATCCTCTGGGCAATGTTCTGCTGGGAAACCTTGGATCCTGCCATTCATGTGGATGTCACTTTGAAACGTAACACCTAATTAATCATTGTTGTATACCCCTTCATGGCAATGGTTATTCTTGATGTCTGTGGCCTTTTTCAGCAGGATAATGCTTCTTTCCACATTTTCTCATGTTCTTCAAACCATTCCGTAACAATTTTGCAGAGAGTTGGTGTTGACTTGGTCTCCAAATTCCCCAGATCTTAATCCGATCGAGCATATGTTGAATGTGCTGAAAAAATTAGTCCCAGCCATAGAGGTCCAACCTTGCAACAACAGGACTATACACCTCTTGACTGGCATGATAACCGACCGCACCAAGCTGGGCTTTCCCTGACAGTCACATCTCATGTGACCATGCCAATCAAGGGGTAAGTCCTGTAAGTTCCTGAGATGGCAGATGCCATGGTCGTAATGGTGATCCAATGCTGCGTCTTTTGAACGAAGCAGCGGATCACAGAAGTTGCAGTGGGTATCTTTGCGCATTTACGCATAGCCATTAACGTCCGTCTTTAAATCAGGCCCTGTACATAACCTGTGCAGTTTTGGGGGGCTTTTTGCACTGCATTATAACACAGGTTCTCAAACTCTGTCCTCAAGACCCTAAACAGTGCATGTTTTCCATGTATCCTCATACAATTAGAAGTTAAATAATTAGCTCCACCTGTGGTTTTTAAATTGTGTCGGTGAATGACATCTGTGCACCTGCTGGGTGACCTGGAAAATGTGACCTGTTTGAGGTCCTGGGGACTGAGTTTGAGAACCACTGCATTATACTACTGTAAAGTAAATATGTGTTTAGTGACATTAACATAAATGTTTACAATTTAGCAAAACCTTAATCATATGTAAATTACAGGAGGCTGTTTCACAGGCCATTCATGAAGAGTGCTAGGATGGGGTTGGAAGCTCAAGTCTTTATTAACCAGACACCAGTTTCTGTAAGGTTGTTATGGCATGCACATGCTCACTGGCGCGTGTGCCTTGCTTATTTCAAATTCTTACAAATGTTTTATTGACTACTTTTTTGCAGCTGACATATTGTTTGTTGACATTAGGGTTGTCGTCATTTTATGTGTTTCGACATGATGATCGATGAACTGTGTTTTGTTGACCTTTTACATGAGTTTACAATCAACTTTTTATAGGGAAAAGGGGATGAGGATATCCTAAGCAGTGGTGGGACTACTGACAGAATCACTTGTATAGTAGATGTATTCCAAAATAAGTATACTATGTGGGTCAAAATCCCAAGAAGTCTCTCTATAGAGGTGCACCCTCGAGAGTTGTATCATATGAGAAGAAAAAGAAAGAGAAATATACACTCTATTTTTGGGGTACTCAAACTACTATAATATATAAAAAAAACTTAGCTTTTAATATGTATGCTATTAAAATAATGAAATAATGTAACAAACATCTATACGTGAACACTGAAAAAACAAAACAAACACAACATGTAATCTGGGCCACAGTAGGTCCAGTTATGAGTGACTGATGAGAGATAGGGAAAAAAAAGTTTTATATACAGTATATCCGATCTCTAAATCCCAATATGGGTCAGACACAAAAATTATGACACTGTGGTCAAAAAGGCGAAAATATGTATATATTGAAGGGGATTTATATAAGGAAATATAAAGGATAGCTGCCCTTCAATGTAATAGTCGGTGACCACCTAGGTAACTCCCTGTAAATAGGGGTAATTCCAAAATTGCTGACTTTACTGATAAATTTCATACATGAAGCATCATCATATGGGAACAAATGTATAATACCGCAATAAATGATTTATCAAAATAACATGCGAGCAGAAAAATACATAGACCACATAAATTACAGTTGTTCTCCAAATTGCTATTTAAATTGATACATTTCATACATGGAGCATCATCATATGGGAACAAGTGTGAATACCACAATAAATGAAATTATTGTGCGAGCAGAAAAATAAAATAATTGACCACATGAATTGTAGTTATTCTCCTGGGCACAGTGTATGTATATACATATAAAAAAACTACACACACAGTATATACACATGTGTATATAGATACTACTTTCTGATTACCGCCTTACAAAGCTGAAAAGCCGAGGCGCCACGGCAAGCTGCCCACGAGGGCCCCACAGAAGGAGTAGAATGAGCATTAACAGGAGCCAGAACAGGAGGGTCAGCCTGTGTGTAAGCCTCTGAGCTAGTCATACGAAGCCATCTAGCCAATGTTTGCTTATTGACTGGCCATCCCTTCTTGTGAAATCCATAGAGCACAAAAGAGGAGTCTGGTTTCCAAATGGAACTGGTGCGATCCACATCAATCCTAAGGGCGCGGATTACATCCAAGGAGGTCTCACCGGCCGAGAGGTCTGGTTATTGAAAGGCCTGTACTATTCCTCATTAATGTGGAAACTAGAAACAACTTTAGGAAGAAACTCCAGGCGAGTGTGAAGCACAGCCCTGTCTCGGTGAAATATCAGGAAGGGGTAGCGACAGGAGAACGCCCCCAATTCTGACTCTCCTTGCAGATGCAATCGCCAGAAGAAAGTCTTAAGTTATATCGAATCTAGTGGTTCAAATGGAGGGCCCGAAGAACTACTGCCAAATCCCAAGGCCACTGGGGGAACAAATGGAGGTTGAATCCGGAGGACACCCTGGAGAAAGGTGTGGATATCCGGAAGTGAAGCAATTCTACGTTGGAACCATACTGACAGTGCAGAGACATGCACTTTCAGCAAGGCTAGGCAGAGTCCGAGGTCCAATCCAGCTTGACGGAAGGCCAGGACTCTGGAGTTCCGAAGTATAATTCCTGGGACGACACCACTGGAAATATGTATGCCACACTCTGTGATAGATCCTAGCAGAAGCCGGCTTACACACTCTAAGCATTGTGTTGATGACAGAGCTAGAGAAGCCTTTGGCCCTTAGGAGTGATGTCTCAAGAGCCACGCCATCAAAAACGATCCAGGTCTGGGTAAAGGCAAGGACCCTGAGACAACAGGTCCGGATGTTGAGGCAACGGAGTGTCGATGGAGAGATTCCGAAGATCCGAGTACCAATGACGTCTGGGCCAAGCTGGAGCCACCAGCAGGACAGTGCCTCCATCTTGTTTGAACTTCCGAAGAATTCAAGGAAGAAGGGAGACTGGAGGAAACAGGTACGCAAACTGGAAGGTCCACTTCCACCAAGGTTGCCTCGGCATCTCTTGTTCTGGACCCGTACACTGGTAATTTGTGATTGTGTTGGGAGGCCAAGAGGTCCACCTCTGGGAAGCCCCATTTGTCCACTAGGAGTTGGAACACCTCTTGGTGAAGAGATCATTCCCCTGGATGCACGTCGTGACAGCTGAGAAACTCTGCTTCCCTGAACTCCCAGAATGAACACTGCCAAAATGGCCAGGTGGTGACACACTGCCCATGTCAGAATGCGTGATACTTCTGTCATTGCTGCCCGACTTAGAGTGCCTCCTTGATGGTTGTTGTAAGCCACCGTGGTGGCGTTGTCAGACTGAAACTGCACGGGTTTTCTATGAAGTATGTGCTTGGCCAACTGGAGGGCCTGTACCCGAAGTTCCAATATGCTGATTGGAATGGTTGCTTCGACTGCTGTCCAATGACCCCAAAAGAGTACGGACCGGTCACTGCCCCCAGCCCTGGAGAATGGCGTCTGTTGTTAGGAGTACCCAGTCCGGGATCCAAAAGGGGCAACCCTTGGTTAGAGGAGATGTCAGTAGCCACCAAGACAGAGACAGATGCACCTACGGAGAGAACACTATTGTCTGAGCTTTGATCTGGTGGGGCAATCCGTTCCATCTGGAGAGGATCAGCCCCTGCAGAGGCCTGGAATGAAATTGAGCATATTCCACCATGTCGAAGGTGGACACCATGGATCCCAGATCCTCCATCGCCGAGTGTATTGACACCCGGCAACTGTGGAGGCATCTGCGTACACTTAGTTGTAATGTGGAGATCTTGTCTGAAGTCAGAAAGATTCTCTGCTGTTGAGAATCCAGATGAATCATCCTCTGCAAGGGATTCAGGGAGGACTTTTTCCAATTTATTAACCACCTGTGCGCTTGTAGAAAGGCAATTGTCAGTTGTAGGTGGTGGCGAAGCTCTTCTGTAGAACCCGCTAACAGGAGGCGATCATCCAGGTATGGTAGTAGCCGGATCCCCTGATTCCGCAGGTGTGCCACCATGATAGCAGTAACTCTGGTAAACACCCTTGAAGGTGTGGAAAGGCCAAAGGGTAGCGCCCGGAACTGGAAGTATTGCTGTTGTATAGCAAACGGGGAGATAACGCTGGTGAGAGGGCATTATAGGGACATGTAGGTATGCGTCCTGAATATCCAGTGATACCATAAAATCCCCAGGTTCCATAGCCAGTATAATGGAGCTTAGGGTTTCCATCCTGAACCTGGGCACCCTGAGGAACTTGTTCAGGGACATGAGGTTGAGGATAGGTCAATGAGACCCATTCAGCTTCTGCACCAGAAAGAGTAGATTAATAACCAGTCCCTCGCCGGGATAGTGGGACTAGCACAGTTACCCCTGCTTGCAGCAAGGACTGTATGGCTTACTGGATCTGTAAGGTCTTTTTCTTATCTGAAGACAGGCCTGTGCAGAAAAACTGGTGAGGAGGTCTCCGAAGGAATGAGAGAGTGTACCCATGAGAGACCTCTTCTCTTACCCAGTCAATCCACTATGGATGCTTGCAACTTGCCTGAAGAAGTTGGCCTCCCACTCTGGGATCCCCCAGAGGGAAGCCCTTCCCATCAGGCTGAGGGTTTAGAAACAGGGCGTCTTGTGCTCCAGGCCTGTTTTTGGCGGCCTTCTTGGCAGCTGACTCTCTAGGAAAGGATTGTCCTTTGGGTTTTCCCTGCGGACGAAAGGACCTAAAGGAAGAGGTTCTTGGTTTAGAGGAAATAGATGAAGGCAGAAATGCCGACTTTGATTTTGCCAATGTGTCAACAATCTTGTCCAGATCCGGGCCAAACAAGATTCTCCATTGTATGTTAAGCCTTCCAGGCCCTTTTTAGAATCAGCATCCGCCCACCAAAAGTGCAACCATAGGGAACGTCGAGCAGACACTGCCGCAGCCGAGACTCTGGAGGTTAGGAGACTGGTATCCAATGTAGCTTCTCCAATATATGCAGCCGCATCGTGAATGTGTCCAACCAACAACACCTGATCCCCAGGAGTCTCCCAGTGCATCAGCCCAGCTTTCTATAGCTTTAGCTACCCATGAAATAGCCATGGATGGGCAGGCAACAGCTCCTGAAAGAGAGTATATAGATTTCAGGCACATCTCCACCTTCCTATCTGTAGGGTCCTTTAAGGAAGAAATGGAAGGCATAGGTAACGTAGCACTTTTGATTAACCGTGTAACATGGGAATCCACTGCAGGGGGTGATTCCCATTTTTTACAATGAGCATCAGGAAATGGGTAAAATGAGGCCAAATGCTTTTGAGGTTGAAACCTCTTACCAGGCTGCAGCCTTGTGTTCAACTTGTTGATCTGACAGAGGAAATTCTGCTGAAGCCACTTTCCGTTGTTTAGATTTAGGGGCTGGCTCGTCCTCTTCTATGACCAAGATGGATCTGACAGCTCTCACTAAGGCAGGGATATTAATTTTAGACCGAGCCTCCTCCAGAGTGGAGTCTGGGTTAGAGGCATCAGCAACCTCTCCATCATCAGATGACAGCTCAGACTCAGAAAGCTGTGTGGACTGTGATGACAAAACCTTACGTTTAGCAGGTTTCAGAATTTTCTCACCCTGCAGTATGGTCTGAATGGCTGTACAAGAAGCCGCCAGGCTCTGTACAGAGGTAGAGAAAACGTCCACTCATGGTGGCGGCACAGGAAGAGTTTGCATAGTTGGTATCAGTTGTGGTAATCCCTGTGAGGGAATAACAGTCTGCTGTGGTAACCCCATAAGGGGAAAAACAACCAAAACCACTAGGCGTCCCGCAATGGAGGCCAGGACCTGAGAAAAGGCAGCCCCAAGGGGCTCCTGTACTGGTGCTGGGGGGATACATGTACCTGGTGGATTAAAACACCTAAAACACATAAACCATCCTCTACCAAATACCCATCAAAACCTGTGGCACATAATCTGCATGATAGCAGAAGTCTGTTTGTAATCCTTGCCTTTGCCAGACATCTCTGTAGGGGAATGTAACTCACAATATGGCACTGGGTATAAAGCAACCACTAAGTATATACTTGTAGAGAAGCAATATAGTGGTCCTGTCTGATGCTTGGGTAAGCTGCAGGAACACACAGCGGATATGGCCCAGTACAAGGTATAACTGTATGTGACCAACCTCACAAATATTAAGCTCTATAGATGTGAGGTATAGGAAACACCCTGATTACACCTGTATGTTAGGGCAGAATCAGAGAAAAGGGAGAGATATATGCTGACAGTATAAAATATCCACAGACAGCGCTAGCATGAGTCACATACAATGCAGAAATACAACTGCAAATTGGCACTACTATC
>JAUIMM010000324.1:10070000-10157500 GCA_031769625.1 Taudactylus pleione
GGTATTGGAAGGATCACCCTTGAATTACCTTTTTGCCTGACCTACCTAGACATTTTTGTCTGTCGTTTGGCCAACTTACTGCAAAAACAATTTTCAGTGATGGACCCTTTTATAGAATATTTGTTACCCACTTGTCCGAAGATGATATATGATATTGGTCCTTTAATGACAGCAAATGGGTAACTTACACTCCCCACCTCCCCAGTACCGTTGGCTTAAATTACTAGGGAACCCTACAATTTTGTGCAGAAACAGACTTTCGAGTGGTCACCCTAATCTTAAAAATAGCCTCAAAACATTTTATAGGTTCTTAAGTTCATGTTTGCAACAGACATGTCATGACCATGGTACAGGTTCAGGTGCCAGGCACTTCCTGGCTTAGCAGGATCCACAAGGATCATTGGAAGACCATACCTCTCTGCCCATGAACCTGGCAGGCTGAACCAGCGAAATCTCTTTCCCATTAACTACAATCTCAAGAAAAAACTCACCTAATCAATACCTAAAGATCTTGCCCTCCAGAAAGTAGCCTCTCTGGGCCTAGCCTTCAATACCAGGGTTCAGAGACACCATCTTTAGATTCATCACCATATTGTATTTTTTGATAATTCAAAGTCCACTGGTGTGTGATTCTAGTACCTGGGCAGCACTATGTAGGAGCGACCTTCAGCATATGTCCTTCCCAGAGAGGAATCCAAATATACATCCCTGACTCCCACTAAGCCATAAATCATGGATAGAAAGGACTCCTTTTCCACAAATGAATTGGTCTTCCAGGGCTAATTGTCCAAAATGACTACTAGCTTCTGGACAAGTTTAAAAAAAACAAACAAACCTGAGCCTTCACATTCGGAAAAGTCATCTTGAAGCCCCAGAGGTCTAGGGTATGGTTTCTGTCGAAGCTGGATTATTGGCTGAGACAAGATCAGTTTAAAATTGAATCGCAGCGACACCATCTTGCGACTGGCCGCAAGACGCCATCTTGGAAATGAGATCGCAAGACGCCATTTTGCGAATGGCCGCCTAAGCGCCATTTTAGATAAACTCACAATTTAGTACATGTGGCGATATTACTATTAGCATCATGCGATTGCATCTGTGACCATCGCCATAAGTTACGGCGATTCATCAAAAGCCCATTTCATGACTTGACGTAGTTTGGGTGCTCTGGATAAAGTGTATATTATTATAATTCCCCTAAAGGATATATTTCAGAAATGGCTGTACAGTATGTCAAAATAGCTAAACAGAGCAAATGGCCACGTGACAACTAGCTTGTGTAGACAAGCTTCCTGGACATAACTTCATATATTGTTAAACCTCCGCGCTTCCTCAATGTGTTGGGCAGCAACTCAATCCAAGGATACCAAAATCCTTAACAGACATAGCCTAAAATACAGTAAGTTGACGAGTCGCACCTGACATTAGTTAGTGCAATTGGGTTAAATATGTTAACTCACAAATATGTTAATCCACTCTAACTTAAATGCAATATTGTGACATAGAAACCATGAGGAGATAGTAATAATAATAATAATATATTTTTACTGGTATAAGATGCAAAACTGAATAGGGTAACAATACAACAAATAACAGATATAATGCATACAAGACAAATTACATATATTGTGTGCCTTTAAAAATAATTGTATTATTCTTAATAATCGATATATGAAAAAGATGTAAAAGTCTCTAGAGGTGTGGCGACCCACACTTCTGACCTGATGGTGGAAGAAATTCCTATATATGAATAAATGATCTTAGTCCAGATACATCTTCTAATCAGTGATCAAATAATGTTGACGTTGGCATGCATAAGTCTTCACACTGGTGGTGACAGTATGGTACCTGTGCGGGTATGATAGAGATCTGGGATTGCGGAAAAATGGGGAAAGGAAAAAACAGACTCCGGACTGTGCTGCCCAAACTAGCTGGACGTACGGCTGTTCACCTCTTCCAAGGATCTGTCCGTGGTCCTGCCAATGTTGCAGCTATAGTCTGGGGAGGAGACAACCTCGCCTAAGGACTCCTAAAGGAATAACTCAGCCGGGTGCCTGGACATAACGTCTGCTCTCACTCCAGGTGGCCCTGCTCGAATACAGCAAGAGGGTCATTTGTAGCACCTTACATTAGCAGGCTTCCTACAATAAAATACCTTCAAAGTCAAGAGTGTTATCTGAGGTTTGGGTCTTGTAGCTGTGCTAATTTGCATTTACACAAGAACCTGGGAGAACAAAGGACTGTACTTTTGAACCTGGGAAGGGTGGGGGCTGCTGAGAGAGGGGGGGCGTGTGGAACTATAAGGCTCAGCATTCCACACTGCTAGGTGTTCACTTAGTTTAAGTGAGATTTAAGTGCACCATTTCTCATACACACATTAATACGCACAATTGCGCTGGTAACTAATCGCATATTAGCGAATGCATAAGATCCTGTATGAAAACGCCGTTTATTAGCTTCATGCGCACGCATCTGCCCCAAGTTAACTAGCGTCTTTACATCACACCCCGCATACTTACACATTACATATTCACATAAAAGGTTTAATAAGCTTTAGAGTATAAGATTTAAGTTTGTTCATTTAGCATAAATGCTGTGAAATAAAGATTATTTGGTAACTAAGGTTTTATACATGATAAGTAAGCCGTGATTGGTATTGTACTGATGCGTACTCTCAACAGTATTCCGGTACCATCGGTGTGGAGATTGCATAATTCATTCTCAATTTATGGACCACAGAGACTTCAAGCAACAAAATGTACATTATATGAACAACTGTCAGGATGTTGTATGGGGCAGGAAACCAGAGACCCCCCAGTTGTTAGAGGCTGGGTTGTGTCTATTTGAATCAACCTGTTAAATGCCTTGTAACATATTTATTGGTCCATTAGGACCAATGGTATTAGCAACAAACTTTTCTATTGTGTTGTTTATTTCTGGGGGGTATAAATATGCTCTGACCCTGGGTTCCTAGTCTTTGTGCTGAATGCTGATTGACGAGGGGTTTCTTGCTGATGCCTAACATCTGGACCAGAGAGCGCTGCGTATATATAAATGTACTTGGGTCTGTATAATCTCTTTGCGCTAAGATTATATGGGGATCATAGCGTGTAACTGCTGTACTTTTACTTGAATAATACTTTGTGCTTTGGAACCAGATGGTCTAAGTCTGGAGTCTTTATTTACTGGATGACTGCGTACGCAAATTAGCGTCATCCTTAGAGGTTTATAGGAAGGATATTAGAAGGTATAGGCAGGGGTATATAGAGGTTCAAAGGCAGTATCCTTACTTCTATTGATAATACTCATAACCCACAGAACAGAGAGAGCGTTATACCTGTCACAGAACAAATTAAGATGAACTCCCACCACAGCCCAAGCTAGGTGCTTGGCCATGTAAACATTTCATCTGATACATGGTCCACTGCGTGAAGTAACAGGCCACTGGCAGGAGCCCACTAAGGACAAGGAACATGTTCTTGGGTGTTCTCTCAAAGAAAGTGTTAACCTATTAAGTGCCCAGCCCTTGCATCTTCAATACAACCACATCGTACCAGTGTTCCTCAGATTGGATGATGGAGAAAGTGAACTGTAATCCATTGGTCAAACTGGTCAGTCTAAAACGAATTGCGCGCCAAAATAACTGGCTCTGCCAAATCATATAGTGTTCGGATTACAAATGCCATTTAAAATCATTGGCAAATGTAGTCATTTGATGACTATTAAAGAAACACTATAGGAAAGAAGCCATGCATAATTTGCATTTAATATATAAATAAAACAAAGAAGAAATACAAATCACTGTAAAATAGAATGTTTTATTACTTAACTACAGGAGCGATACAGCTTCTGGTAAAATGTAGTTAATTTTTTTTGGTATAAAAAAAAAAGAAAAAAAAAAGGTATAAAAAATGGCCTGATAATTACACTGAATTCATGTGAAGAATTTAAATTTGTAGTGTGCTGTCACGTGACAAGTGCAAGTAACCTAATTCTCCCTCGACTTTTCCATATCATTAGCAATTACACAAAACAAGCATCATAAACATCAGATTCCATAGAGATGGACAAATCTGTTTATTTAAGTAAAAATTGTCACTGCCATTATAAAGCCAACTTCAGCAAGTAGTGCATTAACGGGTATACAGAAAAGACCCACTGTATAATTGAACAGTAATTTTCATTGGTCCCTTAAAACAAACTACCGTTTAAAACCACAAAAAACAAACAAACAAAAAAAAAAAAACAGGCACTTTTATTCCTAGCTCTCATTTTCCACAGTTCTTCATACATATAGAAGTCAAATATATTGTTTGTATACATATGCATCAACTGCTCAAGTACCACAGATGTAAACATAAGCACACTGCACAGTGATGGCTTCCTGTATAATTAAATACCCATTTTAAACTGTATGTAAAGAGGGTGCAGTCTTATAAGTGCTTGTGCCTGATTAGTCATTTGTTGCACATTGTAGCGCAAAAATACACAATATATATGAAAGCAACATGGTTTAATGGAGCTCAAGTCCTAGCCTACTAACTAAAAGTAGCCAAACAAAATAAGCTTGGATTATAAAAACCTATGTTATAAATAAATACTAATAATAAAAAAAAAAAAAAAAAAAAAAAAAGAATCATTCTTTTGACTAAAACTACCGGGCAAATTGTTTTTGTGCATAACAAAAAAGTGAAATCCCAGTGTCTAAAAATTGCAAAAACAGGAGAGAAAAAAGACCACACAAAAACAGTACCAAAATGATACTTCAAATAAATAGTTCATCATTTTGATGAATATATACAGATGTACAGTATGCCAAGACCTTAGTTGTCCAGTAGAGACATATCACTGTCCAGAGGCATGGGGGCAAGTTCACATAAATAAAATAGGGTAGCTTCACTGGCCTCTGCTTCAGTCAGCGGCTCTAAACGCACTAGTTTACTCTGTGTGGGTGCAGAGTCTAGGCTGGATTCTAGAAGATTGTCCATTTCATTTGCTTTGGCAGCCTGTGCTTCTGATGTGAAGTTACCAGAATCTCCATCGAGGAAAGCCATAAGTGGATATGTGGTATATTGTACAAGTTGTTGGTCTGCAAATACAAAAGCCGCACAGATCACAAGTGGCTGATATAATAATATTATTATTATTATAATAATAATGTGCATATCAGTGCGAAATGGCATCATAGGTTATATTTCAACTGCTCACTACAAAGATATGCAGATACAAAATTCTCATTAAAGCAGTTTCTATCTATCCTTAATTCAGTTCCTGAAAGCAACTGCAAATACTTTATGTTAGTTATTTTTAATTTATTCCTATACAAAAATGAGGCCAATGCAATGTGCCATCACCTACTAACATACAAGATCACTGTGTACAAGTCCCAAAACTCAGAGGGCACAAACATCAAGGTCAGTAGAACATTAAAGCTCTGGTTCAGTAATGAGACATGAACTTGAAGCCTAGCATCCTACAGTGACAGGTTTTAATAACCTCCAATAGTTTGAATATTTGGGCGTTGGCTATTCAAAGATAACTAGCACAAATAAGCTGTTAAAGCCTAGCATGCATTAATTTCAAAGGGGCTAAATTATGAAACTAATAATTAACTGCAGAGAGATGTTTTTGATGACTATTTGTACAGTGCAATCTAGTGTTAAGACTGTAAAAGAATTATATTAATAAAATAAAAAAAACACTAACCGGATTTCTGGCTATCTGCATTGCTATTTGCTGGTTCTGTAATGATATCACTGCTTCTTAGAGACTCCATTCCTTTGGTTTCTAGCTGTACCAGAAAACAAAATGTGCTTGTTTATGACAGACAGGACAAGTGTGACAGTTTGCAAAATAGTAACCATAATAATAATTTGACATTCTAACCAAAGAAAATACTATGAATGAAGTTTCTACTTTTGAAGAGCTTCCACTACATCAATACAAACTTGCTGGGGGGGGGGGGGGGGGCATGATAATTTTTTTTGTATACATACTTGTATATACACCATCACTGTGTGAAATTGAGAAATCTCCCATAATAAATGATATATATATATATATATAAATAAATAAATAATACACACACAATTACTGTATTTATACTTCTTATTTGAACTTATATGCTACAACACTACTAATATAAAAGCAAATGTATTTACTTTTATATTACAGGTTAAGTCTCCCATATCCAAAATGCTTGGTAACAGGGATATTTTGGATAACAGAATATTCTGTATATTGTAATATTTGCATACCATAATGAAATATCTTGGGAATAGAACCCAAATATACACACAAAATGCATTTATGTGTTATATACACCTTATACACACAGCCTGCAGGGAATTTTATACAATGTTTTCAATCATTTTGTGGCTCAAACAAAGTTTGTGTACAGATATGAAATTCATTTATGTTTCACATACATCTTATACACACAGCCTGGTTATGTTATACTATATTTTTAATAATTTGTGCCTTAGACAGAGTTTGTGTACATTGAACCATCAAAAGGTGTCATTATCTCGGTCATGCCAAAATTATTCCGTATTTCTGAATATTTGGATATTGGAGACTCAACCTGTAGCACATTACATAATGCACACGTCTAAAGCACAATTAGCTATTAACTTTAGGTACTTGGATGAACTGCATAATTTGCGCCTGATGCAAGTCAGTCGTAGCAGCTCCCACATTATGTGTGCGGAAATAAATGCATGTATTCGCCCCTATGCAGAGCTGGGCACACCTTTGAGGTGCACTGCCCCCTATCCATACAGTATTGCTTGATTTGCTACTCGTCACCATCAGGGCGCACTTGCTCAGCCTATAGTTAGTGAAAAAGATACATCTGGTAACAGATATATTTACACTTCTGTCCAACTCTGCATAGCCCACAGCTCCACAGACATGTCCTCACTGAGTTTTTCCTGTGTGAGAAAGCCCGGTTTCAACCCATTTACACCTCTTCAGTTGCAAGTGACGATATGATTATAATGCCCACAACTCTGCATCGCCAATACTTGCATATTATTGGCTCCAGAACATGTACGGAAAACATGCAATGCCTGCATCAGGCCCGAGAAGTCTAGTGTTCCAGAGTGTGTGTGTGTTAGTGTTATATACACCCATACACAATAAGTCAGTCAATTGGTGCTACATCACACAAAATAAATCTTCAAATACGTTGTACTTCCAGCGGGTAAAAGTACTTCCAGCGGGTAAAATCTGTGAATATTGGAAGAGAGGCGCCTGCTACGTGTAGTATTTTGTGTTAATTCAAAGAAATTACAATATCCTAAATGACGTGAATATGATCGTACCAAGACTAATTGCAAATACTTTTTTCTGTGTGATCCTTGCGGTGAACAGCAATCATAAAGACCTGTGTAAAAGTTATAGGGATTAAACATGCATGTATCATAGTAATAAAAACAAGCTTATCCTGAGAGATCCCAATAGGGTGTCTTAGGTAAAGATGGAAGGTGTCCAGCAACCTCAGTGTGTTTAGCAGCTGTGAGAGCAGAAGTTAGAGTAGGTCAGCCCTGTGCATTGCTTTAAGCACTGCTCTGTCGGCAGAACAAGACCATATGTAATCTGCCCTAGTCTGGTGGTCACCGTCCTCCTGATGAAGTCCCATTGAGACGAAACACGTTGAGGTTTTCAAGTTCCTTACACTACAAATCAGTTACACCTAAGACGCCTATTTTAGTTTTCTCCAGATTAGCTTGTTTTTATTACTTTGATGCACACATTTTTAATCCACACGTTATGTAATGTTAAATTACATTTCTAAAAATCGTTACTGTATTATTGTGTGTCACTTTTTTCCATATGTATCAACTTGAGATTACTTTTCTGCATATTTTTTAATGTTAGCTGTTCGCCACAATGGATCACACCAATAAGTTATTTACATTTAGCTTTTTTTCAGTCTATGAAGCCAGACAAAGTACTCCCTAAAGGCTTGCACATGTTGCTGGTGGATACTATTTTGCCAGAATAAAAATAAGAGTTACTTAAATTGTACACATTTCTATATTTGTTGTGTTGTATCAATCATTCTGCTTCAATGAGAGATACAACACTGAAACTGAAGGGTAAAAAGTGTCTGGGGATTTTTAAAATTAGCACAATATTGGATATTTATATAACATTTGTAAAACCGTTTATTAGAAACATGCCAAAATGTCCAGCATTGCATGTACTGTCCTACTAAATTGTGGATGTGCACTACTACATTCAATAGATTTCACTAACATTTTCCATCCCCGAATTAGAGCCCAATAAGAGAAGGCTACACAAACTAGCTCTGGCTAGAGGAAATGTGTTTGTCAATTTATTTAGGGGTTGATTCAATTACATCCATAAGTGCGCCCGAGTCCGGGGTGAGATCGAGTGAGTTGCGGGACAGTTTCCATGACTTAACAATGGCAACTATCCTCCCTCACATCTAATTGAATTGACTCCTTGGATTTGTAGTAGCAGTAGTACATTTTTAAGTCCATAGTAGGACAATATTAAGACAGTGTTGATCACTAAGCAAAGCTTCCAGCAAATTTAACAGTACTTTTTAAATGTGTAATGTAAATTAGGAGCCTTAATCCAAAAGTAAAATATGTCAAAAAAAAGTGTAGGATATTGCCTCAAAGCATTTATACAAAATAGGATTGCATTACACAAACACAGCAAATAGGCACATCTACGAGTAAAGCTGGGCATCCACTATATAGTTTTCTGTCAGGTATCTGTCCAATCTGGCTGGTTGGAATGAAAACCTGGTAATGTAAGGGAGCAAATGACAGTCGTCCATTTGCTCACAAATCCTGGAAGAGAGACAAAAATGGTCATTCAGACAAATTGGTTAAAACACACAAATTTAACCAATTTGAACAATTTTTTTTGTCCTTTTTTCAGTGTTTAAAACCATATTATCGACTGTCATTTGCTCCCATACATTACCAGGTTTTCTTTCCAACCAGCCAGATTGGACAGATAATTGTATAGTGGATACCCAGCTTTAGGATACAAATCAATGGTTAAGATCCGCCTACACATCGTGTATGGAGGAGAACAGGTATCTGTTCTCCATCATTCAAACCTGGCTAACTATTCAGTAAACATATATAGAGGGGAACTTAAAGAAACTAATATGCAACACAGTCTCTTTAAGTTCCCCTCTATATATGTTGAGATGACAACTTAAGGAAATCTACTTATTTGGCTCAAATGTTCAGATCGTCACAAAGTTTTGCACAAATCAGGCAATTTGATAAAAAGACAGAACAAACAGATCAGTCAATCCCTGCAGTCGGAAAGATTGAGATTTATTCAATTAATTCAATGACTAAGAATACACTTACTGTAATTTAGAAATGAAATAAAAAGACCGTTGAACTCAGTTTTAGTTAGCAATTCTGCTAACTAATATATCCCTATTTTTAAAGTTATCAGTCATGGAGAAAAGTAGTAATTCTCCAATAAATCCTAGAGTGAGTGGGAAGATGGTGCTGAACAAACCTGTTTTAATGCAAGTCTTTCTTGCTATTAAAAAAAAAAAAAAAGAAAAAAGGTGAAAAACAGGACAGACACCACATTACTGAATTCGTGGAGTGCACTAGTATGAAGCAGAAGCCAATGTGCAACACACTAAACAATAGTCGGAACTTGTGGAATCCAAGTAACTATTATACTATACACAAATGAAGATTTCTGCCCCAGCCAATATCTACCAAACACTTTGTTTCAAAATTTGACTGGTTCAATAAACTTTGCTGCAGTACAGATCTTCTCTGTACAAAGATTTTACTCAGTAATTTGAGTCAGCCATTATACCTTCACTGCCTAGAAATGCATGAAGTGAAGAAATAACGGCTGTTTCCATTCAGAGACTCATACCTTTGGACCATTTAGAAGGTCAGTAGGACTCATATGGACATTAGTGGAGAAAATCTGAAAAAGGAAAGATGTAAAAGATCATAAGCAAAATTCTAATTTTGTTTCTGATCAGAACCAAGCTAACATGTTTCGGGTCCATGTACCATCCTCAGATGAATAGCAGCAACATAACCTTTCCTGAAAGTCAGTAAATATGCATTTCATTTTGCAATATGATGAAACTATATGCCAATGACAGATGGCTTTTTTTTTTTTTTAAAAAGTGGGATTTATGTACGATTGTAAAATTCAATTCTCCAATTTCACGGGGAACACTGGGCAAAGGTGGTACAGTGGGGACCCTTGGCACTTTAAAAACACAGATGATTTTGAAGCAGGCTGCTACCCCTCTATACCACAGTTATCTAGACTCATCGGCTATTTCTAGCAAAGCCTCAGAGACTGAGAGCAGAAAAGAGATAAGAAAACATTGTCCAAAATGGTCTAGATGGAAAACCGGTAAAAGCAGTGGCCCCCATGGAATCCGATAAACTGAATTCACAGTATGTACAAAAGTCTCACTCTCTCCTCCATCTGATGAGGGACACTGGAATACAAGGGACGTACCAAAAGTGTCCTCATAGCAGGGAGAGCTCTGTAGTCATACAAAGCACTTTACACCTAAACTCACATTTTAAATCACAATGGTGTCAAAATGATAGAATCTAGTGAATGTGTGTATTAATGACCATGTAGTAAGCTATCCACAGCTGGCCGAGGTTCCATTTTTCGCAACTCAGGAAACTCGCATCAATCCTACAGAATGAGCCAAAACATGTTCCAGAACAGGAACCCCTACTCTCAAGGAAGCATGACATACTTTGAAAAAAGGCCAGCCTAGTTGTACAACACAAATCCCCAGCACGTTGGGACATATATGCACAAACTACATCCAACAGGAAAAGAGAATCATCTTCAGTGCTAGTAATCTGCTGGTCCAAGAATGGTACCGCAATATTTTGGTTGACAATGGAATTTGGAAACCACTTTCAGTTGAAAAGAATGTTTTTGTTGTGAAGGACCACATTAAATACCAAAAAGGGGGAAATGCAAAATAGGCCCTTAAAGTTCAGAAACTCTTCTGGTTGAAGCAATAGAGAAAAACAGTTTTCCATTTGAGATCTACCGTCAGCAAAGACTTGAAGGTGATCATTGTAGGGATCCAAGCACTAATCGAGGTCACAGGGCACCACAAGAGGCAGAAAATGTGGCTGTAGATTAAGAACCCCCTTTAGGAAGGTCTGAATATCTGGAATTAATGTGGAGACCTGCACCTTCAAGGATTGTAAGCATAAGCCAACCTCCAAACAGTCCTAAAGAAACAGAAGGAACCTAGCAAAATTATAAATTCAAATGGGAAAACCCTTCTATTCACACCAGGAGACACAGGCCCACCATATCCTGTGATAGTTTCTTGACCTTCATCAGTCATCCATGAAGCAATTATGGTGTTGATATATAATGTCACATGGTCTCATGACTGGGGGCAATAATTGAGCACCTTGTAGTTGTGCCCAGACACCATCATGTAGACATTCAGCATACTCCATTTCAGAAGGTGAAATACCTTTGGATGGAGGGACCACACTCCTACATGAAAGTACTGCCCGCCCATGTACTCCACCTCCCAGTTTTGGACACCCAAGATGAAAACCACTGCGATGGCTAGACAGGATTCTGAATGTCTCCCTCATGGCCTGAGAACTCTTCGTCCCCCATTGGTGGTTCAGATAAGGTACACATAGCATTGTCCGATTGTGTTTTTACCAGTTTTCTCTCGGAGAAGATCCTGAGCACTGGATAGAGCAATCAAAAAAATGCAAGTTGTTTCCAGTTTGCTGTCAGAACTATGTTTCAGGCAACCAGAACCTGGAACATCAATGATAGTTGTCCTAGATAAATGAACAATAATACAATAATAGGAAGATCACTCACATCTCTATCTGTTCACAGAAAGGTGGTGATAAATCTGGGACTTTTTATCCTATTTTAAACCACGCCTCTTTTAATAGAGGGGGAAGCAAACTGTTTACACTTGATTTTGAAGACTGAGGATTCTGGACTTTCTGAATCTTTGATTTGTAAGACTTGTCTTACCGCTCAAAATCAAGGCTTTAACGTCCTAAACATTTTCAAGGTCATCCTCAGGAGGAGTGAAACATTCTAGTTCACAATTCTCCTGAAAATCCTCCTGGGATGAGAGATCTGAGATAGAATCCTCCCAAATGAGAATCTCTGGAATCTAAAGTTTGAAAGTAGAAGCAGAGTCCAACATCCTTTTCCAGGTATGATTTAACCTAAAGCAGGCCTACAACAGAACAAACATGCCTGGGGTAGCCAATCTCATTCCTAGAGAGCTAACAGATGTACAGTGCCTTGCAAAAGTATTCACTCCCCCCTTGGTTTTTTACCTTTTTTTGTTAAATTACATCCTGTAATTTTTTTTTTTTATCATCTGAATTTTATGTGATGGCTCTGCACAAAATAGTCTAATTTGGTGAAGTGAAATGAGAAAAATATATATTAAAAAGAATCTTTATAAATAAAATTCTGAAAATTGGCATGTGCATATGTAATCACCCCCTTTGCTATGAAGCCCCTCAAAAGCTCTGGTGCAACCAATTACCTGCAGAAGTCACATTAGTGAAATGAAGTCCACCTGTGTGAAATCTAAGTGTCACATGATCTGTCAGTATAAATACACCTTTTCTGAAAAGCCCCAGAGGCTGCAACACCACTAAGCAAGAGGCATCACACCATGAAGACCAAGCAGCTCTCCAAACAAGTCAGGGACAAAGTTGTTGAGAAGTAAAATTCTGGGTTGGGTTATAAAAAAAATATCCAAATCTTTGATGATCCCCCAGAGCAAAATCAAATCAATCATCATCAAATGGAAAGAACATGGTACCACAACAAACCTGCCGAGAGAGGCCCGCCCACCAAAACTCACGGACCGGGCAAGGAGGGCATTAATCAGAGAGGCAGTCGTTCAATTTATCTGCTAATGGATAGGCTCTGAACAATAAAAATGCGCACTCCCACGGCCGACAAAAAGGGTCTTTTGTCTCTCCAACATGTTGGTCAATTATAGTTTATCGCTGACAGATATTAGAAATATCTGTCGCAGTCAACGACGAACGTTTTTTTTTTATGAAAATGAATAGAAACATAAAAAAAAATCCACTCCCAGAATGATGTCATGCAATATCGTTCGTCGTTTGCAAAAATCTGTCAAGTACATGACAGATATCGGTCATAGCATCCCCTGGAATTTTCAAAAGATAAATCTTTTGCCTTACAGAAAGATCTGCTAATGGATAGGCCCCTTTAGTTTCAAAGTGTTAGTTACTAAATTGTAAGTACACTTATAATCTAAACGGAGTTACGCTGAAGATTTTATTAGCCATATGCACACCATGCAAAGACTGATCTGACTTGTCTTTCTTCTGAATTGCAGGTAATCTACTACTTCTGTTCTCATCAGATGCTGTTACCTTGATTGTCATTGCGCAGTTTTCAAAGAATTTTAGGTAATCTGCTACTACTTTTATATTAGAGGACAATACTATAAATGAAGATTTTTTATTTTTTTCTCTCTCTTTTTTGGGTGAATGTCTGATGTCTACTCCCATCTCTCTCTATATATATATATATATATATATATATATATATATATATATATATATATATATATATATATATATATATATATATATATATATATATATATATACATACCTTAAGATGCGTACGCGTAACAAATTTTAGAACGATTTAACTATAACAACGTCATTATCGTTAAGAAAAAAAACAAACAAAAAAAACTCTTTTTTGGGGTGAACGATAATTGTCCGAGTGCGCTCCCGTTTGTAGTTCATTGTCCATTCTGACTGTCCAACATAACGATTTCCATACAGAAAATCGTTCATGTTGTACAGAATGAACGATGACCATTCACTGTATGCAGGATTAAAAAAATTGTTCATCGTTCAAGAAAATAGTTGACAAAATCGTTCATTAATTTAGTAACGATTTTTGTAAACGATTTTCATTCACTTTTTCAAGGGAAAATCTGAACGAAAATCGTTGGTTACTAAAATCATTGCGTGTGTATGCAGCTTTAGACTTTATTGCATCCCAATCTAGTGTGTGTTGAGTACTGGGGAGGGTTCCCAATCAGTGAACACACAGACACATGTTTGTAGCTTATTATTAGTGATCTGCTAGGCTGCATAGCCTTTGGCTGCTAAAGTTAGTGTTAGTAAATTATAAGTACACTTATAATCTAACTAAGACGGCGTTATGCTGGAGAAAAACTGAAAGAACATCCTGAAAGCCAGAACACTTTCTGAAGGACATCAAAACATACTTGAGGAAATAAGCCAATTCACCATCAGTAACACATGCTATATGTATATCCAGGAAACTCTTTACTGCATTCCCTGCTTAAACATTGCAAGTACTTTCCAAACTCTGTGCTGCCCTTACTGATTGCTCTTGTTGTTCAAAACACCTTTGACTAGATTGGCTCTGTACATTGTAATTTTTGCCTTCATGATACTGAAAATCCTGTTTGTACTCTTTTGCCTCTTTCCATTGCTTCACATCTATCTACTTTAACATTCTTTATTTTAGTAACTAATTCCTGCACCCACTACTCACTCACTTCTCTTTATATTTCACTTTTGAAGCTGTGCTCATACATTAGCAGCACTGTTTTTACCTGTATTTTGAACATCTAACCACATTTATCCACACTGTCCCTACATCACACAGCCTCCATTCCAGTTTTCATCTCAATTACCTCTTCCACAGCATGAAGACCTTTACTTCAATCACCCCCCTTATTCAGTGTCTACATAATCCTCTGCTTTAACTACTTTTTCCACCCCTATCCTCCCCGTCTAGTCAGCTCCACTTGCTGTTCCCACTTTTTTCTCTCACCAGCCTCCCTTCCAACCCTCTACTTCTCTCAACAACCCTTCCTGTTCCTCCACTCTTAACCACCTTCCTCCCTCCATGGACTTGCTATCCCACCACTAAACCCTATTCCCTACCGTCTCTGCCGGTCCCCTCTAGGGCTGCCATGAGAAATCCTGGACCAGAGTATAGCAACATCCCGGGGGTCCCCCTTTGGAGGGGGCGTGGCCACTGCATGTTGGGGATGGCTGCACCTCTCTATGGTTGGGCCTAGCATGTAAGAAGCACCCACTCACAGGAGCACGGCATAGCATCCAGCTGCCGGGACTATAGTACTCACTGTTAGGATGGCAGGGCAGTCACATAAAAGCCACATTTTTAGCTGGATGTATTTAGATGCTAAAATGTAACAGACAAAAATTAAAGGGCAACTACTTTATTTTGTACATTTCTCATGCAAATAACACAAATAAAATCTATTTTTGTCATAGAGATAGATGAAGGACTTCATTTTGACATAACACAAGGTCATCTTATAACATACACATTCCGCAGCATAACACCCACTGCTCCATGCTCCTTCCTCACTATCTACCCCATCTGTGTCGCCCCTGTCTGCCCCTCCCCTTTAGAATGTAAGCTCTCACGAGCAGGACCCTCATATGCTTTGACTCCCCTACTTATACTATTATGTACTCCTAACTCCCCAATTGGCACCTAACACTTGGTTGCTAATGCCCTGCTGCTTGTGCTATGCAACACTGCTTATAAACCATGTCCTTGCCCTGCATTGTTTTGTACTACTATTACTGTCTTTTCCTTGGTGCTCATTTATGTACTGTGTAAGGCGCTGCAGAACCTTTGTGGCGCATTATAAATAAAGGGTAATAATAATAGAGCTGGGCTTTATGGAAGAGTAGCCAGAAATAAGTCATTACTTAGTGATTAAAGTAAGACGACACGATTTGAGTTTGTCAAAAGGCATGTGGGCGACTCCCTAAATGTATGGAGGAAGTTGCTCTGGTCAGATGAGACTAAAATTGAACTTTTCGGCCACCACAGAAAACGCTATGGCTTGGCGCAAACCCAACATATCCCATCACTCCAAGAACACCATCCCCACAGTGAAACAAGGTGGTGGCAGCATCATGCTGTGGGTATGTGTCTCAGCAGCAGGGACTGGGAAACTGATTCGAGTCGAGGGAAAGATGGATGGTGCTAAATACAGGGATATTCTTGAGCAAAACCCGTTTCTGTCTGCCTGTGATTTGAGACTGGGACGGAGGTTCACCTTCCAGCAGGACAATGACCCGACGCATACTGCTAAAGCAACACTCGAGTGGTTTAAGGGGAAACATTTAAATGTGTTGGAATGGCCTAGTCAAAGCCCAGATCTCAATCCAATTGAGAATCTGTGGTCAGACTTGAAGATTGCTGTTCACAAGCGGAACCCATCCAACATGCTGGGGCAGTTTTGCCTTGAGGAATGGGCAAGAATCCCAGGGGCAAGATGTGGCAAGCTCAGAGACTTATCCAAAGCGACTTGCAGCTGTAATTGCCGCAAAAGGTGGCTCGACAAAGTACTGACTTTAGGGGGAGTGAATAGTTATGCACGCTGAAGTTTTCTGTTTAGTTGTCCTAAATGTTTTGTTGATTCACAAAATAAAAAAACCCCACAACTTCACAGTTGTAGGCATGTTCTGTAAATTAAATGATGCACACCTTCAAAGAATCATTTTAACTCCAGGTTGTGAGGCAACAAAACATGAAAAATGCAAAGGGTGTGAATACTTTTGCAAGGTACTGTATACATTACTCATTAACACATTTGAAAAGAGCCACAGGTGGAGCTAATTATTTCACTTGTGATTCTGTGAGGAGACCTGGAAAACATGCACTGTTGGTAGCTCTTGAGGACCAGGGTTGGCTACCCCTGAACTAAGCCTCGTCTCCAGGAAGGCTCCTCCATAGGAGAAATTGTATGGACATGGCAGAAACACCTGATGGCCGTTCATTTGCAGCCAGTAGTCTTGGAAGCTCTGTTACAGTGGTAGCCCAGGCAGGCACAGCTACAGAGCAGACCTAGGTGAACCTGGACACTGCTCCTATGCCTCACAAGCTGCACATGATGCAGTCTGGTCAAGACGTGAAGGAGTCATTTGTACAGACACCTTTAGCAAGCAAAAGTCTTTGCTACATTAGCTCCCATGTCAGTAAGACTAAAGCTGCCCACACACATAGCGATATTTTACCCAATCTGGCCGATTCCAACACATTGGTACAACAGATGGAGTAAAATATGGCCAAATCATGAGTAAATCGTGAGTCCCCGATCACGATGAGATTCCCCGCTGGTCGCACATAGCATAGTCACAACTGCCATGCAGTAGGGCAGATCTGACAATCTAGGACACAATGCACTGTAAAAAGTCTGGATGCAGGAGAGATCTATGAAGATTGGACACCAAAATCACATGCAAATCGTGTGCAGAGCTGCCGGGGAGAGTTTCAAGGAAATCGTACACATCGGCTGATCGTGAGCACATCGCCATTTCTGTGTGCACCTTTAGATGAATTGCCCTTCCCAGACTTAAGGAAATTAGAAAAACAATAATACAATAGATGTAATTAGACAGGACACCAGAACGATATAATAAATTGGCCATCTGAGTGCCTCCTATAAAAGGAGCCCAGACAGGAAAACCTGAACACAGACTCCGTTAGGAGAAAAAAATATATTAAATAAAAAAAAAAAAAACAACAGTCTAAATGCAGTAAAAACACACCCACCACCACCACCACCACCACCACCCCTTCCCCAACACCCTTAAAACACCCTTCCCCAGATATAGGAGGAGGGCTAGGAACAAGTCTGTTGCTGTTCCAGTCTGTGGAAGGACTGAGGCACGCGGTTTGTTAAAAAAACTAAAATAAAAAAAAAGTGCTTGGGAGGAGAATTTCAGGCACACTAGAGAGGAGACTGGCAATCCAGTGAACAGTCACGAAAAGACTGCACTCCGATATTACAAGAGTCAGCCTACCCCGGCTAGAGACTCTCCTTGGTCTAGTCCAGGAGGGAAGAGGGGGCTACTGTGGCTTGAAATAAAGAGGAGAATGTGAGGTTACTTTCTGGCTGCCAGGGTCTCTGGTGCAGGGTACCGGTCACCCTACCAGAAAGTAAACAGAGCCAGGTATTCTGGACACACCCCTGGCGAGTCACTCCTGTGACCTCCCTCTCTGCAGGCAGACCAATGTGGCAGGGCTGCTATTTTGACGCCCAAGGTTTCCCAAAATGGTTTTCCCAGTGACCGCGAACAACTAAAAAAACCTGCTGACTTCAGACAACTGGGGTATAGAAAGGAGGGAACTAGCTTTAAAGCAACAGGAGCCCCACTACTCCATCTATACCCCAGTGTTCCAGTGTCCCCCCATTAGATGAAGAAGTGCACTGCTGTTAACTTTTTTCAACAGAGTAGTGCTAAAAATATAAATAAAACAATACTGAAAAATGTGGCAATCCCAATAAAACTTAACAGACCTTTAGTAATGGCTTATAACATTTACACTGACTGGATAATCGTGCACAATGACATTACATTCTCTACACCAACCAACACTGTAGAAAAAGAATTGTAAGAATAATAAAGCTACACAATTTCTACAATATCATTTCCCACAGGCCTGATTTTCAGAGCAAACGAAAATATATGAAAATCCTGTAGGGATCGTACGCAGATACACTATCATTTGTAAAATATATGTAGTGATCATTCTAGATTCTGGATTGGGCAGGGGGCTGATCAATAGACAGGTCGTGGCCTGGAGGAGGGGTAAAGGGCGTGGCCTTGCAGCACCCCCTCATCTATCCATCATTGTAAAACTCAGATGCTGGGCTGCTCCCAAGCTCTGCCCACACTGAATTGACCACCCATACACATAGCACGATGCAATAATATATCCGCAGATATATTGGCAGCACAGCCGACAAGATATGTCTAAACGGCATCATTCACAGGCATATTGCTGGTACACACCTGCCGACACATCCACAATATAACGGCCAATATGTCGGCTAGTGTGTACCCAGCATAAGAATGCAGTGGATTCAATAACCTTTTTATTTCAATGAATTTCTGTGTCAGGGTCAATAGCACAGCAATTAGCCAAATAAAGAACATGCAGCTTTACCAATTTACAGGAAGAGTACAAAAGTTCTAAGAAATAAGTTTAGATATTTTTAGTTTTAATAAAGCTAACTTACCCTGTCACATTAATAAAAACTTTATGTAAATATAGCGTTTCAAAAAAAAAAGCTAGCATTTGTTGATACTTTTAGCACTTTTGAAACTTCCCCTAAAAAAAACTAAACAAAAAAAAAACGCATTTGTGGAGTAATTTTTAAAATGTAAAGCAAAAAAAAAAAAAATATATATATATATATATAAAACTGTGAAATTGAAATAAATTGCTTCATACATCTACCAGCAGATCTCGATCTATGCTGAATTGACGTCCAGATAATAATGCTTTGAAATCTTCTAATGTGCAATCAATGCTGTCTAAATAATCCAAAAGTTCAACTCTGGAAACACATAATGAAGATGAAAAAAAGGTCAAAACATGTATAATTTATATGCATTCTGTATCATATGTAAGGAAAGAAAAATAAAAACCCCAAGACGCACACAAAAAACAAACCCCATATAACAAACCTTCCCCCTAAGGCTCAGGCCAGGCACACTGCAAAACCACACAATTGGCCTATTGTACATTTGTGGTCCCAAAACACAAGCCTTATAAAGAGGTCCTTGGAGTAAATATTATATCATGTTGGTAAATGTCGTTGGGAAGAGGACACTGTTGGCCTGTACATTGTGTACATGCTCTATTAACTCTGGAAGTGATCAATCAACTTGCTGAGAATGTCAATCATCCAGATCTCACCCATTCTGGCAGCCCATATGTGCCAAAACTGAACAGTGGTTCTGCCACTCAGCTCCCAGGCTGAGCTGCAAGTTTGAAATCTACAATTAATTTATTTGCTCTGCCAATGTGTATAGGATGAGCCCTCTTAATAGATGCTGTGCTAAAGCCATAGTAAAATACATGTGTGGAACGCGTTCTACCATGCTCAATTAGTACCATTTCATTTTTATTATGGGAGAAGTTTCCTATGCATCAGAAATATCCTCTGCCTTTTTTTTTTTTAAATATATATTTATATATACACATACAGTGAATAAAGAGGAACAAACACTGACTGGTTTACAGATTCTGAGTATCTTTGGCCACTTCATTTAGTGGTGCAAATAAATTACCTGATTATGTCTGCACCTCAAAAAACCATCAATAAGAGCTGCACAAGAAAAAGGGAAAAAACAACAAGTTTGCTCCAATAAAGAGGAAACCGAACTAAGGACTATATTTTCTGCATTAGAGTTCAAAACAAGCTGTATGTAAAGGGCATGAGTACATCAATGATTTGTGCTGAAGTCTCGCTTCAAAGAATCTGCTAGCCCAAAAATTGGGGCAGCTATTTAAAGCATTACAAATACTATCCCCTTCCCTCATCCCGTGTTTTCTGCCTATATACACACACATTATTAGGGGGAAATTCAATTAGCCGTGGTAATTCACCAATTCGTTGAACAGGCCTGGGAGCTAAGACCAGAGGTTACCTCCTTTTTTCATCCCCGATAAATTATCGGGGCTAATTGAATTTCCCCCTTAGACTGCCAAAATATAAAAGATCACCTCAACTAAATATATATATAAAAAATAAAAGGAAAAAAAAAAAAAGGACTTACTTTCCAAGAAGATTAATATTTTGAGAAATAACACCACTCTCATTAAGAATGGAATCCATCATAGTAACAGGATCTTCTGTGGTAAGTGAGGACTGATTATTCAGTTGCACAGCACCAGACATCAATGGGCTTGAAATCTCCTCACAGACTGGACTTAGTGGCCCTATCTCTTCTGAAATTTTATCTTCTTGAACAACTGGAGTATCTTCATCCTCGCTATCATCCTCCACAATAACAATTTCAGGCGAAATATGATCACTGGTAAAAACAATGCACAGTTAGTGGGTCTTTTTAATTAAACATTTTTTATTTTTTTTGAAGGGTGGAGGGGGTTAGAAAAATATGCTTAGCTGTCTGTATTTGTTTAGCACTATATGTAGCATTTCCAGCAGATCTAAATATTGCCTTTAGATTGCATGAATTAACTGAAGAACAAGCTCTTGGGGTTAACATTTTACAGAGGACTATAAAACAAAAACATTATGAAAAGGACGGACACTGATTTAGATGCTTCAGTTCAATATCATTCTAAACCAGTGATCCCCAAAATCTAATTTCTAGCTCACTCTAATACACATGTTACATCCATCTCAGTTTACATAGACACAAGTGGCAAAAAGTCTATGGACAGTCTAAAAAAAAAAAAAAAAACTCCAAATGAGCAGTCAACAATGATCAATCAATACATATTTACTCATTTTACACATTTTGGCAGTCTACTCCCCACTCCTCAGCAACCATGACAGCAAAACAGCATTTTGTATAGGGGTTACAACTGTATACTAGATCATTTTATTGCCATCAGAAAGTAGCAAAGAACTGTGCATTAGATATTTTCTGCTCTTTTTAGTGGGTTCCTCACTGGCCATAAACCTCCTTAGACTAACTAGCATGCCTCCATGAGGGCAGCAAATTTTATATGGAGTTTAAATTAGTGAACCAAAATTGAAAGAAATAAATTATCCAACTGTTACTAAAGAGAGTCTGGAAGCTATTCAGACATACACTATATGGACAAAAGTATTTGGCCACACCTGTTAATTTGGGATACAAAATGAAGAGCTCAGTGACTTCAAGCGTGGTACTGTGATAGGATGCCACCTTTACAATAATCCCTGCTTGAAAATCCACGGTCAACTGTAAGCGATATTAGAATGTGGAAGTGTTTAGGAACAGCAGCAGCTCAGCCACGAAGTGGAAGACCACAAAATCACAGAGCTGGGTCAACAACTGCTAAGGGGCATAGTGTGTAAAAGTCGCCAACGCTCTGCTGATTCCATAGCTGAAGAGTTCCAAACTTCCACTAGCATTAATGTAAACCACAAAAACTGTGCGTCGGGAGCTTAATGGAATGGGTTTCTGTAGCCGAGCAACTGTATGCAAGCCTCACATCACCAAGTCCAATGCCAAGCATCAGATGGAGTGGTGTAAAGCACACCAACACTGGACTGTGGAAATGTGTTCTGTAGAGTGACTAATCACGCTTCTCTGTTTGGCATTCAGATGGAGGAGTCCGGGCTTGGCGGATGCCGGGAGAACGTTTTATGCCTGACTGCATTGTTTCAACTGTGAAGTTTGGTGGAGGAGGGATAATGACATGGGATGGTTTTTCAGGGTTTGGGCTAGGCCCCTTACCACCAGTGAAGGGCAATCTTAATGCTTCAGCATACAAAGATATTTTGGACAATGCTATGCTTCTAACTTTGTTGCAACCGTTTGAGGAAGGCCCTTTTGTATTGCAACATGATTGTGCCCCAGTGCACAAAGACATGGTGTGATGAGTTAGGTGTGGAAGCACTTTTGACTGGCCCAAACAGAGCCCTGACATCAACCCCATCGAACACCTTTGGGTTGAACTGGAATGGAGATTGCGAGCCAGGCCTTCTCGTCTGACCTCATAAATGCTCTACAGAATGAATGGGCACAAATTCCCTCAGAAACCCTCCAAAATCTTGTGGAAAGCCTTCCAAGAAGAGTGGAAGCTGATACAGCTGCAAAAGGGGGACCAACTCCAGATTAAAGTATATGTAGTTAAATACAATGTAATTACAGTCCCTGTTGGTGTAATGGTCATTCGTCCGAATACTTTTGTCCATATACGTACGTCTATGTAGGTGGTATAGTAATTTATGAATCAATTTGCTTACAGTGCTGGTAGCAATTGACATTTAGATTATTTAAAGAAATCACAAGCTAGATACATTTTGAATAGTTTTAAATAAAACACTCTCTTTGAAACGGAACAGACTTTTGCTGCAGTTCTACAAACTGCACTTCAGTTCTTGCTCTCCAAATAATCCAGCGCTTCCTTCATAGCTCTGCTTTTGGCTCATAAATGCAGCAGAATAGGAACAGAAACAAAAAACAGACATATTCCACACTGGAAAACATACCATAAAAAATGTTGCTTTAACCTGCATGTCACATTATACTTCTTTGTACGCCATATTTTTACTATGCTATACCACCATATTTGCTATCATTTATAGCCCCACCATATATAATATTCTGCTCTGGAGACACAAGAATTGCCCGAGGTGAGTGGCAGAGGACTCAAGACCCTCATCAATAGAGAAAGAACAGTTGAGGCACAAGGTAAGAGGTCCCTCTACTAAAATACTTCCAAAGGCAGAGAATAAAAATGTGTTTTTCACTTAACACTCATCAGGTCTCATGGAAATAAAGTAGAAAGAAACAATGTTATATAATGCTTGAAAACAGATCACTTACTTCGACGTGTCAGAAGAATGGCTCTCATTATGTTCAGGCGTGCCTACAGTTCTATCCACATCATCCTCCAAGTTGTCAGTTATGTCATAAATTACAATATCTTCAGAAATCTCCCCTCTATTCAAATCTTCTGCCCTATGTGGGACCTGCAAAACATTAATACCCAATGTTAACGCATGGGAATATTTTTTTTATTGAAGGACAGTAATGTTGATGCAGATTACTGGGATGTCTTCACCTGTCTTCATCACTGGGAGGGAGATCAAACCATATAATAGAAGCTTAACCGGACTTAAAATAGTTGTAGACTTTTCCACTGCTGGAAGTAGCCCATTATATCAAACAAACAAAGTCCGTATGTTAAGCTAAAGTCCCTCTTTCTTTACATAGACCCACGGCAGTGCAGGGAGCCAACAAGACTGCATCATGTGTCCGAAATACAGCTTAGGCATAATAAACATGTGGATGGACAAGCACAGAGCTATATTACAAATCTGATTGAGGCACCATGCTGAACACCACCCAGTAAGCAGAAATAGAACACAGCTTTTATTGGTAGTTAAGACACAACCATTCTGGTGGTCTAATCTTTTTCCATACAGGCCTACTCGGACTCTAAAATAGATTGGTTATTGCATCAAACAAAAATTTTTTCTCAATCACAGGGAGGAAATTCCTACACTCTAAAGCATTGTCGGAGAGCATAGATGGATGGGGCACCCTGCTTGCAACAATTACAGCAGTACCAGCATGAAAGGATGCAAGTGAGGAGGACATCAAGGAGAGTACACTAGGAATAGAAATAAAAAAAAAATAGCAACTATGTTACCCTGCCTCGAGTACAAAGTACAATGGGATGTAGGGGAGAATATGCAAGCCGTTTTATTATCCATCCAATTAGAAGGCATTGATAACATGGGGATATCCTAAAGCTGCCTCTTAAATTGCCCAGCATCTACTGACCAAAACTTGAAACATTGAATGCAACAAGATTGAACTTTTAAAAATCTGTAAAAGTATGTATCAAACAACTCATGGGGCCACATGTAATAGGGTGAGAGTATAGAAAATGTGAGAGTTTAGCAGTTAACTCGCACATTTTTAAACTTAGCCAATGTAATCGAGTCATAGAATGTGCAAACTCACGTTTTTTAGACTAAAAAAAACGCACGATTTAAACTCTCATTCAGATGTTTTCCCATTTTGAAGATAAACCTCGACCAATGTGAGAGTTTACTTCTCAACTTTCACCCTATTACATTTGGCCCATGGTTGTTTGCATAATGACTCAACTGCAGCTCCAGGACACATCCTTCAAACATGCTACCACTAATCTAGTAGAATGAGACAAGTTCCAATGTATGCATGGTGAATCACGGGAGTGACCCGGCTAGCTGTAGTCTATATTATAATATATATATATATATATACATATATATATATACACATATATATATACACATATACATATATACATACACATATATATATACACATATACATATACACACACACACACACACACACACACACACACACACTTTTTTGGGGGGTGAGTACTCCCATCCCTGGAGAGATTAAAAGGTATGAGGTTCCGATGGCTGGTGTTATTGTTACCCAGAGGGAGAGACCAATGGCAGTAAGAGCTTTTGTTTTTATGCGACTATGGCCAGCAAACTGGATAATGGAGTCACTATTTAGATTGCCAGTATTTCTATAGAATTATTAGAAGCCCATAACATAGTCCCATCAGCGAAGTAGAATTGATATTGATGTGCATACTGCCGCTCCTATCCAGATACTGGTTTCATCCGAAAGTGCTCTATGTAGTAGCAATCAGGAAAGGTGGTAATGATAATTTTACTAGTACATTGGTCTGTATCTGTAGCATCTGTTAGGATGTTATACCTGCTGCTTGCACTTGCTGGACTGGGAGTTGGTAGACGCTCTTGTCAGGAGATGCGCAGTGCTGCCCGATGTTAATGTGGAGTTGTAGCTTGACAGCCACTGGGGCTCTCAGAGCCAGTGTGTGAAATAAATGACCCAGCTGGCAGCTGCATTAACAAACCGCCTGTTCACTTTTGTAAGTGTCAAGTGCTGCTCCTGGGGAGAATTAATCAGCGCTGTAAGGAGCAGTGTGCAGCTGCAGCACAGACGCTGTTGCAGACAGCGTGAGTCACCGCTGCAGAAAAAGACAAGGGCTCCAATGGTGATAGGGATGTGCCAGCGTGTACGACGCCAACAAGGGGGATAGCCAGAAGAGACTTGTGGATACCAGGGTACTCCCAACGCGTTTCTTCGCACCTGAAGATTGCCAGAGGTGTATCCCACTCTTTCATCTCCAGCACCTAGATATGGTTTCCCAGTAATGTACCTATATCAAGAAATCCACCTTGAACAAGAGATTATTAAAGTAACGGATGATCATTCCCTCCTGGACCAAGTATAAAATACTTTCCTATTTATTTTGGAATTATTCACCTGCTGTGGAATAACAGACAATACAGAGAACACAAGAAATGAACCCTGTGGGTAACAAGTCAAGACCCAGAAAAAATAAACAAACCAGGTCAAAATAATTTCCTGCAGCATTGGATTACAAAACAGGAGAGGTACAGCCAGATTAGCCGAACGGTGTGTCTATTTTGGTGGACGTCAGCCAGCGAACCAAAGCCTGCCAAGGAGGATGTGCTATACTGCTGAGGCTAGTTAGGCTCCAGTGGAACTGGGGCTAACCAGGCAGCAGGCTCTGCAGTCAAGGCAGTCTCCAGCCCTAGGAAACAGACAAAAGCTACAATACTCTCACCTCTCCAGGTACTTGTGAGAGGGGAAATCACTTGCTTAAACGCTCGACACCAGCTAGATGGTGGCATGGCAGTGCAGGAGGCCCTGGCCAGAAACCTGCACTCATAGGGCAGGAGTACCATCCAGAGCACTGTCCCATGACAAGAGCATAGGATGCACAAGCAATAGTGTCATCTCATCCAAGTCCATTCTCCTGACACCTAGTGAGGCTTTACGCTCTAGCTGAGCCTGAAACAAGTGTTCTGGGGAGGCCCCATGCCGTGTAGCACAAAAAACAGTCACTGCCCCGGTAGAGTGCACAGACACCAGAGTGGGCGTCTGTGCACTGCATTGTAAAACCTGGAGGATAACCGAGCAGATCCACCATGAAATTTCCCTGCTGGCCAATGACGTTTAAGATTATAAAGCACCAGTAGAGAATCTATCCACCTAACAGAGGACGTCCGATCCAAATACCGGACCACATCCAAAAGAGCCAAAATACCCTGGCCAGAGGAGGAAGCAGAAGGCTGAAGCATAGTGAGGACAATTTCACAGTTAATGTGGAGTTGTCAATTGTGTCCAATACTGCCAGATTCTCATAATAGATAAGAGTAAGGCAACGTGCAACAAAAGATACCAAAGTTCAAACACCCGCCTGAACAATGCAATAGCCATGAGGAAGACAAGCTTTCTGGTAAAACACTTCAATAGTCTTCAACTGTTCAAATGGCGCCCCTTGAAGGGCAGACAGAGCCAGGTTGCCAAGGAGCCATCAGTAAGGGAAAATGGGTAATGCCCTGCTAAAATACAGACCTTGGGAAGAAGGGCCAACCTGCTGAGCATTATAAAAGGGACAGTGCAGAGACCTGCACCTTGGGAGAACCCAAGCATAGACTCGCCTCCAAACCATCCTGAAGACAAGCAAGGAACCAGGAGAGACAAAAACTGTATGATATCCCCACCCATCTTTATTTTTTTTCATGCCATAAAACACAGATCTTTCACACTGTGGTAGCTGCGAGCCAAAATAGGCTTCTGGGCCCACAATGTGGTCTGCACTACACTGGAAAAGAACCCCATAGCCCTCAAGAGACTAGCTCCGCCCAAGATAAGATCTGATCAGGCTTGGCATTGTCCGACTAGATCCAGATTAGCTTTCCTCTGAGAACAGACTGCGCACTGGACAGGCCTGGAGCTCCAGAATCATGTGAAAAATTTACTCCTGCAGAGACCAAAGTCCCTACAGGCGAAGATGTAAGGTCACTGCCCCCAATCCAGAAAACTGGCATCCGTAGTTACAATGACCCAGAACAGAGTGGCCACAGACCTGCTCCTCCAAAAATTCTCCGCTACCAGCCAGCACTGAAGGGACTGACAAGTACTCAACAAGATGGTGAGCAGTTGAGGGACCAGGTCATCATTGGACTCAGACCAAACCTTCAGAATTTCCCACTGAAACTTCCGACAGTGAAACCTAGCACACTGTATGGTCTTACCCATCAATGCCATGAACAGGACCGAGGTGTCGTCCAAGGTCAGGACTATCCAGAGCAAATCCTGGAGGGAACATCTTTTAAATAAGAGGAATAGCTCAAGATAGACTCAAGAAACCAAGCACAAAAACACTAAATAGAGCGTTTTCTCTTAATTTTGATATGGACTCGTAGAGGGGCTCTGTATAGCTGGAGAAATACTCATGGTTCTGATCAAACTCCTGTAGCATTTTAAACTACAACAGGTTATAAAGAGGTAAGGTTATTGTGATATTGCCTTTTCCCCCCTATCTCAAAAGATCCACTTTCCAAAACAGCTGTAACATCAAATATGACCACACTAACAGATATACATTCCACACAATTACACAACTATAGTTTGTTTACATGGAGCTTAACTGCACTTATAATATGCACTGAGTAGACACTTACGTGATGACTGTCTTCAACAGTTTCCTTAACCATGGTCTGTAAAATGGTGGCTTTGGGAGATATTTTTTTGTTCAGAAGTAAAGGCCTTCAATCAAAGAAAAGAAGGAGAGGAGGGGGGAGTTAGTTGTGGTTTGTTTACATCACATGGACTCCAAATAAATTATAAAAATTATAAAAACAAGGTGCTTACTGTTTTCTCTTCAAACTCACTAATCTGTTATTCTGCACCAAGGTCACAATGAACTGCACAATCTGCAAATTTTAAATAAAAGACATTTTAGACCTGAACATTTTTCATATAATTCATGTATTTCGTCACTCAACGTGGAAGAATGTTATTAATGTCTTTGCAAATTGAAAGCGTTCTCACAAAAAAGAAGACACACAAACCACCACTATGTATTTACTGCCTGAGGACAGATAAGATGGGTACACACTAGACAACTCGGCAAACTCTCCGATGATCGGGACGATTTACCTTTGCCCTGGACCATGCAAGATGCACTGCACCCCATGTGATATCTTCAGATCTGCCTGGAACGTTGCACCGGAGCGTACACACTAGATGTGGATGATTTGTCGTTCCAATTCAGCTCAAATCGTCCAATTTAATTGTCTAGTGTGTACCCAGCTTTAGCTTATTGCGATTCAGCAACAAGCCAGAGACTCTAGTTTGTCCCATTGTTCCTCACACACTACACCACAGTTGATTTCTTCCTGCTCAGTTTGCCCCCTCCAATGTAAACATAGCTAAAATGTTAACACATACAAGAAACAGTTCTGCACCAGTATATTATCATTTAGTTTAATCCAACTGGCCTCATACTCATAATTATACGCATTTATTTCAATTGGTATAATACCAACACTTTATAAGGAGTTAAGGTTACCCACTAATTTATGAACTATAGAACCAACAAAAGAAAAAGAACATATTGCTGAAGGTGCACTTGAGACCACTTTAAAATTAAAAATTATAATTTTTTTGGTAAACATTAAAAGATATCACAAATATATAAAAAAGCAACAGTGAAATATTAAAATTAAGAATTGTGCAAAAAGATATAGAAGTATATTAAAATATTATTCACATCTTCATGGCTGCTGCCTCATCAATTCAGCATCTTCATATAATAAAGGCTATATTGGCAGTATGTATCTCCTAAATGTCACTTCTAGATTTTGTATACTCAGATTATCCCATAATCTTCCCATATATTATTAGTGTTAATATTATCCTCTTATTGCCTCAAGTGAATTAGATATATAATCCAGTGTAAGTATTATACATTTCTCTATCCACTTTCATTCAGTACTACTATGATGCAAGACACTTTATAAAACAGTGTTCTGGAGATAAAGACACAGTATCCAATTTAGAGATATATTGTTCGCAGATTGTGTCAAAGTTTAAACAGACTGTCTTCGATTGTTAGTATCATCCATCCAGCAAACCAATGCATACTACTGGATGATACTAACAATTGAATACAGCTGCATTAAATATAGCAGTGAACTTAAAGCAGGAGACTGGATGGGATAGCCCGCAATAAAACTATATAGAACCACGTATACCTATTTTTGTATTTAAAAAAGAAAATGATTAAGCCCCATATATTGGTATTGCATACAAACCCACAGAATTGTGGGATAAAAGATTGGGGACTTCCAACGTTTTTGTTAGATAAGTTTTAAATAGAGGTTCTTGACCCAATTCAATAAATAAGAAACCCAACAATTTGAGCGTTTTTTGGAAAAAATATTAGCCAGTTAAGTAATAACTACATTTATCCATGAGAAGAGGAACACATTCAGCACCTACAGCTTCCCTTCACACCAGCAACAGACCTCCAGTAATTCACCCCTAAGCCAAGGTCTTGCTGGTAATTAAAGATTCCACTGCAGGAAGAAGTGTTCCATTGTGCTGTTAAGAGGAATTCACACTCCAATGACTCACCAGTCCAAACCCCAAGCAGCTGAGACGTGCTGTGATAAAGATTACAGGAGCCCTGTTTTTAGATGGATGAGTAGGAATCAACCCTAGAGAGCAAAGTCTCATGGGGCTGTCCGGGTTGACTGCACGATGAAAAAAGGTGTGTATAAAGTGGTCTGGAGCTTCATAGTTTTACTGGAAAACAATATAAAAGCTGTAGTTTTACAGGATAAAAGTTAAAGGCAATTGTGGATTTTTGTGGGCAAAGGAGATAATGAGAGTTATGGTAAGAACTAACCTTTGTTAACTCTCTTTATTCGAAGTTCATAGGGTCCACAAGAAGACCTTGGGGAACCAAATCCGGGCACCACGCAGTTAAAGCTTTCAGCTCCCAGGATGCACTGGGTCCACTCTCCCTATAACCGCGCCCCACGATCCAGAGGAACCTCAGTTTGTAAGTAGCCAAAGGCCGGAGGAGTAAAGAAAACAAAAAAAGCTAGAACACTCAAGAACCACACTCACAGAGAAGAAGACAGGAAACCGGTGACATGAAGCCAGGAGCGGTCAGGGCGGCTGCCCTGTGGACCCTATGGACTTCGAAAAAAGAGTTAACAAAAGGTAAGTTCTTACCAGAACTCATTTTCTTCTTCAGGGTCCATAGACTCCACAGGGAGACCTTGGGGATGTCCCAAAGCAGTCCTTTTAAAAAGAGTGGAAACGCTCCTGCGCTGAGAGGAGAATCCGGTGCCCAAAAGGAAGCATCCTGAGAGGTAAAGGTATCAAATGCATAGAACCTCAGAAAGGTCTGGATGGAAGACCATGTGGCCTAACCCTAAACCTCCCTTCCCGTAGCCTAAACCTAACCTCCCGGGGGATGGGGGGGGCCCTAACCCCCCACGGCTATCCGCGCTCGGCGTCCCTTCGATCAGGATGCTGGGTGCCGGTCTCCAGACATCGGTAAAATGACATGTAGATTTAGATGCCTGTCATTTAACCCTCGCCGGGATTAAGCAGTCAGGAAGCCGGCTGTCAGGACTATGTCCGCTAGCTTCCCGACTGCATACCCCGGAACTATACTGACAATGCCGAGACCTGCACTCTCAGGAAAGCCACGTGAAAGGCTAGACCCAATCCAGCCAGAAGGAATGCCAGGACTCTGGAAATCCTAAACACTTGAGGATCGTAGATACTGGTACAATACTATTAGAAGTATGTATGCCACACTCTGTGGCAGATCCCAGCAGGAGCTGGCTTACGCGCTCTAAGCATCCTGATGACAGAGCCAGAGAATTCTTTGGACCTTAGTAGGGACGCAGTCAAAGACAAAAGATCCAGGTCCAGGAAAAGGCAAGGACCCTGAAACAACAGGTCCGGAAATTCAGGCAGCATGAACGGAGTGTCTATGGGAGAGACTCCGAAAAACTAAGTACCAGTTTCGTGTGGGTCAAGCTGGAGCCACCAGCAGGACAGTACCTCTGTCTTGATTGAACGCCTGAAGAACTCGAGGAAGAAGGGTAACTAGAGGGAACAGGTACAAAAATTGGAAGGTCAACTTCACTGACAATGCGTCTCCGAAGGTCGCTTCGGTACCTCTAGATATGGACCCGTACACCGGTAGTTTGTGATTGTATCAGGAGGCTATGAGGGCAACCTCTGGGAGGCCCCATCTGCTAACTAGAAGTTGAAACACCTCTTGGTGAAGAGACTAGTCCCCGGGATGCACATCATGACGGCTGAGGAAGTCCGCTTCCCAAATGAGAACTCCCGAAATGAACACTGCAGAGATGGCAGTCTGAACATTGATCTAATGGAGAAACCCGTTCCACCTGGAGAGGATCAGTTTTTGCAAAGGCCTGGAATGGAACGGAGCATATTCCACCATGGCGAAGGTGGACAGCATGGATTCCAGAACCAGCATTACTGAGTGTATGGACACTCGACTGTTGAGACATCTGCACACTCGTAGTTGAAGAGCGGAGATCTTGTCTGAAGTCAGGAAGATTCTCTGATCCTGAGAAACCCGCAGGGCTCCCAGATGAATCATTCTTTGTGAGGGAATCAGGGAGGACTTTTACCCAGTTGATTAAGCATCCGTGCTTATGAAGGAAAGCAATGGTTAACTGGAAATGGCTTTGAAGCACATCTGGGGATCCGAAGAGCAGGAGGCCACCCAGATACAGTAGCAGTTGGATACCATGTGTCATAAAAGCCATATTTCTGGTAAACCCCGGTGGGGCTGTGGACAGTCTAAAGGGCAGAGCCTGAAAATTGGAAGTGTTGCTGTGGAATAGCAACCCGGAGATAACGCTGATGAGAGGGCGCTATAAGTACACGTCCTGAATATCTAGCGATACCATAAAGTCCCCAGGCTGCATAGCTAGGATGATGGAGCGTAGGGTTTCCATCCTGAACCTAGGCACCTTTAGGAACTTGTTCAGGGATTTGAGATTGAGGAAAGGCCATTTGGCTTCTAAACCAGAAAGAAAGTAGAATAACCAGTCCCTCGCTGAGATAGTGGGACTGGCATAATTACCCCTGCTTACAGCAAGGACTGTATAGCTTTCTGGATTCTTAAGGTCTTGTTCGGTCTGAAGGAAGGCCTGTGCAGAAAAACAGGTGGGGAGGCCATCTGAGAAATGAGAGGGCGTACCCGTGAGAGACCCCATTCTCTTACCCAAGCATCCGTGGTGGTTTGACACCAGCACTGGGCGAACTGAAGAAGTCGGCCTCTCACTCTGGGATCCCCCAGATGAATGCCTGTCCTATCAGGCTAAGGGTTATACTCAGGTTTAGAAGCAGGGTCTGCTTGGTTCTGGGTATGGCAGCCCTCGTGGAAACCGACTGCCTAGGAAAGGACTGGCCTTTATGCTTTCCTTGGGGACAAAAGGACTTAACAGATGTAGTCCGAGGCCCTGTAGTGGAAGTAGCTGAAGGCAGAAATATGTGATGCTGCCAACGTTGCTACAACCTTGTCAAGGTCAGGGCCAAACAAGATCTCCCCCTTATTGGGTAATCCTTTAAGGACTATCTTGGAACCACAACTGCCTTCCTTGAGCGCAGCCACAGGTATGGCGGACAGACACAGTCACGGCCGAAACCCTGGAGGTTAGGAGACTGGCATCCAATATTGCTCCTCCAACATAGTAAACTGCATCTTTAATGTGAGCAACAAAAGACATCTGATCCAGAGAAGCTTCTGCGGGAAAAAAAAAGTCTTCAAATGCATCAGCCCAGCTCTCTATAGCTTTAGCCACCCATGCAATAGCCATGGTTGGACGGGCAACAGCCCCTGAAAGAGGAGTACATTGATTTCAGTCAAGCTCCCACCTTCCTATTCGTAAAATCCTTCAGGGAAGGGATGGGAGGCGTAGTAGTGCTCTTTAACAAACGAGTAACATGAGAATCCACCGCAGAAGGCCATTCCTATTACTTGCAATGACCCTCAGGAAATGGGTAACATGAGGCCAAACGCTTTTGTGATACCTCTTATCTGGCGACTGCCAGAACTCCGCCATGTGATGCACCAGCTGGTCAGAGAGGGGGAAAACAGCCAAAGACACTAACTTTCTTAAACTGAGGGCGATTTGATTTAGGTGTGCAGGTTTGACATCCTCTATAACCAAGATGGACCTGACCACAGCACCAAAACAGGGATATCAGTACATGACTTGGGCTCCCCCTCGTGATGAAAGAAATAGGAGTCAGACACATCATCCATCTCTCCCTTGTCTGACAATCTGTGTTAGACAGCAGTGCAGACCACAGGGCATTTAGACGCCTTCTTTAGGTTTGTCCTTCTCTAACATGGTCTGAAAAAGGCCGTAGCTTAGAAAAGACATCCACCCAGGGTGGTTTTGCAGTAATCCCTGCAAGGGAAATGACAGACTGTTGTGGTACATGAGGGGATTGCATGTACTGTGAAAAACCCTGGTAGGGAGCAACAGTCTGTGTCACAGAGGTAGACTGCAAGAATTGTGAGATACCCTGAGGGGGAACGACAGCATGTTGAGGTAACCCCAAGTGGGTTACAACTGTGGGGGCCACCAGGCGATCCGCAATGGAAGCCAGGGTCTGAGAAAAGAACCGCCCAAGGGGGTTCCTTTAAGGGGCCCAGTACCTGGTGGCACCTTATGCATAACCCTTCCTGAGTCAAATCTCAAAAAATCTCAAATCGCAAAAGTCGCAGTCTGGGAAGTTCGCGGGGACCGGCTAGCACGAACCCCGGGGTCCCTCAGAGATCCTCAGCTAAGTACTGGCGTCGCAACAGCACAGACGTCTCATGGACAGTCAGTTGCTGCGCACTCTGGAGATAGTAAAACTATCAGAAATCATAAAAATAAAATTAAATAGTTTTGCGAGAACAGTGACCTGACTCCGGCTGGGCACCAACTCAAACTGAGGTGCCTCTGGCTCGGGTGGGCGGGGCTATAGGGAGAGTGGACCCAGTGCATCCTGGGAGTTGAAAGCTGCTTGGTGCCTGGATTTGGTTCCCCAATCTATACCACAAGGTCTCCCTGTGGAACCTATGGACCCTGAAGAAAAAATAGTGTCTAGCTGTACATTGATCATTGTATTATGTATGGTGCATTAAGTTACATTGGGGTATGTAGTTTCCTCGAAGAGCACAATGTGTGTGTGTTAAGGAGATGAGTTTTTGTATCGGGATGAAGTTATCAGACCATCGGATGGAGTGCCGCCGGCCTGAATCCCAACGCTGAAAGTCCGACAAGCATTACCACAACAGCAGAGTTTTATCTTCTTAGCATTTTGTTATTCATTTTGTCATCTGACAAACAATGGTGTTAACATATTGATTTGAAATCTAGGAAAAAGCTATTTTAAACAGTCTTACTTTTCGAATAACCTGTTGCTGCTGAGAGTGTTTGGTGCGAAGTTCTGAAATTTCTCTCCATAAGGCCTCATTTTCTCTGCAAAAGAAACCCATAAACAGCTGTAAGCACACCAAAAGAACTAGACCGATCAGCTAAGAGTCCAACTTTACAAACATTTCCTTTACACAGGCATATCTAGCCACTATGCACATAGATAGGATACGTGGCTGAATCTTACAGATTTGCACAGTACATCACACAGGTTCAGTGATCAAAAGATTTGAGCAGAGTATTATATGAAGAAACTTTATAGTTCCTGATTGACTCATGAGTGGGTTAGCTTTTGAAATTAAGGAGCTCTTTGCCAACATACTAATTATAGTACAAACGTTACGAGCAGGAGGGTGCAAACAAAAAATTGCTAGTCGCGGGATTACAGCGCAGGCAAAGGAATTGCTCTGGACTCTCATCCCGAGAGCTACATCCCCTCCTAAGAGTGTTCCCAAATTTTCCTTAAAGCAATGTACTTAGAGATCTCCTTATAAACATACTATATTGTATCAAGTCTTAAAACTTGTAATTTCTGCCGGTAACTGATAAAGAAAAAGCTTGTCTGAAATAGTGTACATAAAGCTATTTGCCTTCATTATTTCATGAGCTATAAACTTTAACGCAAGTTTGCCAGGCTTAAGAATGGCACACAATAAAGCACGTGCCTGAAACCATACTGGCTTCATTTGCATTTTTCACATGTAATATAAGCTCTTCGATGAGTCTTTATCATAAATTACCTTTTCAGTGTAAATAGTCTTGAGTCAATGGTGTCTTGTTTGACTTGAACTTTTGCAGCACTGCTCAAGATATTAGATATGTCTTCCTGTCTCACCTTAGCTTCTTCAGGTCTTGTAGAGGATACCTATTAAGATAAAATGACAATATGTATGTTGTTAAACATACACAACAAGGATATTTTGTTTTCCATGTATGTGATAGACAGCTACCATTACCTTTCTCTTAATATTCTCTAATAGCTCATCTTGTCCCTGAATAAAGAATGGATGTTGAAATTCAACTGGACCATCCCTCTCCTGTTTCATAATTCCAGAGTCCACATGAACAACCTTTCTGAAGCCATCTAAGAGGGACAAAACAAACCACTGAAATTAGAAGTCATTTGTAGATTAAAATACTACAAAATCACCTTAACATTCAGACACAGAATGCTTTATTGGGAATCAATTTTACACTTTCATAAAATGTTGAAAGTATTCAATTATTAATTTGTATAGCACACACACATTATGCAGTACTTTACTGACAATATTTTGTTGCTCATATCAACCCCTGCACCAACAGAGCTTACAATCTATATTCCATATCACATGAACACATACATACTAGGGTTACATTTTGTCAGAAGCCAATCAACCTATCAGTATATTTCTGGAGTGTGGGAGGAAACCCATGCAAACAGAGAACATACAAACTCCACACATATTAGACTGTCAGGAATTGAACTCATGACCTCGGTGCTTTGAGACAGTAATGCTAACAACTAAACCAGTGTGCCATCATGTTTTGACCTCTTCGTTACCCATCTTGAATTTTAACTACAATATAACAATGTTATGTGCAAATCTGCCTCTATACTTACACATGTTTAGCTGTCTCACAAAGCTGGCCATGTTATTGTGCTTGAAGTACTTGGGCAAAATCTCCTTAGCAAACCGTTGTTCATCGAGGACTAAGAAACTCTGCCCATTCTAAAAAAAAAAAAAAAAAAAAAAAAAAAAAAAGTATTAGCCCATTTGAAAGAGCAGATACAAAAGGCAGTAATTGCCTGGCAATGATAAGTGTGGGAGTGAGAAAATCACATCACATGTTAAGAAGCACATCAAGCATAGGTACTAATCTTAACATACCATATCAAGTTACAGGTACAGTTAGGAATCTGTCAGTGTAAAAAAAAAAATATATATATATATTTTCACAAAACAGGACATAGGTGTGCTCACGGTTACAAACAAAAATGTTATTTAACGTAATACATCAAAAAGGATTAAAAAAAAGTGTGTTGCTAACCTAGAACCATGGCTTGTATTAATACATACAAATGTATGGACAAATAACCTCATCAATTAATGAACGAATGTCGGTGAGCTGAATAGCTTCTCTTTAGATGTTAACAGATGTTGAGTCATCATACAAGTTTGGTTGGAATGGTGTATAACCTCACTCATGACATTTAATGAAGCCCTCAGTTGAGACATTTTGTAAGATTGTTGTTAGGGTAATCCCCTAAAACTGTGTTTCCAAAACTTGGCCCTCAAGCTACCTTAAAAATCCAGGTTTTAATATCCATGCTTGAGCACTCCCGCTGAATTAAATCGCCCTCCTGTACGGTTAAGGTGAGTTGAGCATTGAGTTTAAGAAACACTGCCATAAACAGTGATGTTGTAAAATATGGGACTTACAAAGTACGCAAAAAGCCTTGTAGTATGCAATATAGTGTTCACTCTAGGTCCGGCGGCAGGCAGGGCGCTGGACCTAGAGCTAGGGCACTTCTGCGCACCCCCGGAAATGGGGCGTGACCAATTAAAAGGGGTCGTGTCTTTATGACTAGTCCCCTTTTCGTCACTCTCGGGGGTGTGCCCGACACTTACGGACATGCCGGGAAGTCTCCAAGCACCGCGGTCACCATGAATGGATACCGGGTGTATGCGCCCGGCATCCATTCACTGGCGATGACCGCTGCTCTGCCGTTTTCCCCACCTGCGGGACACTACAGGTTGTTTCAGTGGGGAGCCGCGCTGGAGGGCAGGGTGCTTTCTGCCCTTCAGAAATAGGGCAGGGCGTGGATCCTATGGAATTTGAAGTAATAGAGTTAACAAAAGGTAAATCTACCATAGCTCTTAATTTCTTCTTCAGGGTCCATAGGGGGATCCACAGGGATACTGTGGGGATGTCCTATAGCAGTTTCTTTAAGGGTGGGGATGCTCCTGAGCAGAAGGAAGAATCCGACGCCCAAGGAAGCATCCTAAGAGGCAAAGGTATCAAAGGCTTAACCTGAGAAAGATGTGGATGGAAGACCACGTAGCCGACTTGCACAATTGTTCAGCAGAAGCGCCACATCGAAACGCCCACGATGTTCCCACAGAGAGTAGAATGAGCTGTAATCCTGTTAGGAACAGAAAATTCAGCTTGCATGTAGGCCTTAGAATTGATCATGCAAAGCCATCGACCCAATGTCTGTTTACTAGATGGCCAGCCTTGCTTGTGAAAGCCATACAGCACAAAAAGAGAATCCGATTTCCTCAAGGAATTAGTACGATCCACGTAGATCCGAAAAGCATGAACCACATCCAAGGTGGCCAGAACTACAATCTCTTCAATCAAATGGAACTGGGATACCACTTTAGGGAGGTACCCAGCCCTAGCACGGAGGACAGCTCTGTCCGAATGAAAGACCAAAAACGGGGAGCGACAGGAAAGCGCTGCCAAGTCAGATACCCTGCAGGCAGAGAAGCTGGCGAGGAGAAAGTGTGTCTTCGCTGTCAGCCACTTGAGGGCCGATTCTAGAAGGTCAAACGGAGGAGCCTGTAGAACCCTGAGAACCAAAGGACAAATCCCACAGAACCACCGGAGGGACTAAAGGAGGTTGAATGCGGGGGACACACAAAGAATGTTCTGACATCAGGAAGGGGAGCAATCCTTCGCTGGAAGCGGATTGACAGAGCAGAAACCTGAACTCTAAGGGAGGCCAGGCGGAGACCAAAGGTCTAACCCAGCCTGGAGAAAACCAAGCACCCGGAAGACCCTAAAAACTGTAGGGTCATAGCCTCAGGGGAAGCACCATTGAAAGTAAGAGTGCCAAACTCTAATAGATGCAGGCTAAGGCAGGCTTAAGCACCCTGAGCAAAGTCTCTTCTTAAGAGGGAAAGACTCAAGAGCCACGGACAAGGTAGAGACGGGTGCAGGCAAGAACCCTGTGCTAATAGATCCTGCCATAGAGGAATTGGAAACGGAGTGTCTGTGGAGAGATTCCATAGGTCTGTGAACCTATGTCAACTGGGCCAGGCCGGGGCTATTAGTATCACTGTGCCGCCTTCTTGCTTGAATTTTCGAAGCACCCTCAGGAGGAGGGAGATCAGAGGAAAGAGGAATGCGAAGTCCCACCTCGCTGCCAGAGCGTCAACGAAGTCAGCTGAGGGGTCTCTGGTCCTGGACCCGTACTTGGGGACCTTGTGATTGTGACGTGAGGCCATGAGGCCTACATCTGGCTGGCCCCATTTGTCCATCAAGAGTTGAAAGACATCCGAGTGGAGAGCCCATTGTCCGGCATGTATGTCCTGACTGCTTAGGAAGTCCACTTCCCAGTTGAGGACTCCTGGAATGAACATTGCTGAGAATGCTGGGAGATTACCTTTGGCCAGACCAGAATGTTTGCCACTTCCTACATGGCTGCCCGACTTTACGTGCCTCCCTGATGTTTGAGGTACGCTAGCGCAGTTGCATCGTCAGTCTGGATCTGGACCGGCCTGCCGTGAAGGAAATCCTGCGCCTGAGTGAGTGCTCTGTACATGGCTCGAAGCTCCAGAATGTTTATGGGTAGACGACTTTCCTGAGTTGTCCTCCGTTCCTGAAAGAAATGATGACAGACTACCACGTTCCATCCGTGAAGGCTGGCATCTGTCGTGAGAAGTTCCCAAATTGGTTTCCAGAAGGGGCAACCCTTGTCCAGATGGGACGTCTGTAGCCACCATGAGAGGGAAAGCCAAACTTCTGGAGAGAGGAGAATCGTCTGGGACCAGATCAGATGATACTGTCCATTCCACCGGGAAATAAACAGTTGCTGCAAAGGCCTAGAGTGGAACTGGGCGTATTCCGCTATATCGAAGGTGGACACCATGAACCCCAGGACCTGCATTGCTGTGAATGGATACCCTCCGATTGGGGAGCAAGCTGCACACATGTAAGTGCAGTGTCAAAATCTTGTATTCTGGCAGAAAGATCCTCTGTATTAGAGAATCCAGTAGTGCTCCCAGATGTATCATCTGCTGTGTTGGAGATAGGAAGGACTTTTTCCAATTGATGATCCATCCATGGTGTATTTGCAGGCAGTCCACGATCAGCTGGAGATGGTGTTGTAACACAACCTGTGATTCTGCCAAGATTAAGCGGTCATCTAGGTATGGCAGGATTCTGTCTCTCCCTGGCGTCTGACGTGTGCCATCACAACTGCCATTATTTTGGTAAAGACTCGAGAGGCTGTTGACAGACCAAAGATTAGTGCCCGAAACTGGTAATGTTGCTGCAGAACAGCAAACCGTAAGAACTGCTGTTGGGTTGTAGTAATAGGTACATGCAGGTATGCATCCTGAATGTCCAGAGAAACCATGAAATCCACAGGCTCCATTGCCAGGACAATTGATTGTAAAGTTTCTATACGGAACTTGGGCACTTTGACAAACCTGTTGAGGGATCTGAGATTCGGAATAGGCCGATGAGACCCATTCGGCTTCTGAATCAAAGAGAGAGTGAAATAAAAACCTATTCCTCTCTGAGCCGAAGGAGCTGGTATTATCACCCCTGAATGCAGCAGGGAGTGAATGGCTTCCTTAGGGCCAGGGCCTTGATAAGGGTCTAATGGGGGACCTGTACAAAAAAATACTGGGGAGGTCGCCTCAACAAAGTGAGGGCGTACTCCCGAGAGACCACTTCTCGGACCCAGGCGTCTGATGCTGTTTAACACCAAGTGTTGGCAAATTGAAGAAGTCAGCCTCCCACCTTGGGATCCCCCAGGAGGAGGCCCGCCCCATCAGGTGGAAGGTTTGTCTTCAGGCTCGGAAGCCGGACGTCTGGCCGACCAAGGCTACTTTACTCGCGGCTTGGTGGTCTCAAGGTGCATACACACGATCAGATATGTCAGATGAACTACTGAACAATTTGCAAAACGATTGAACGATTTTTGACTGCATTAAAATTAATGGAAATCGTCCAAAACTGACCGCAAACACATCAGATGTCAGATATCGTTATCTGACAAATGGGAATGCGCATCGTTCATTGTTGCCCACATGTCAGATTTTTCTTTCAGATATAAACGATTGAACTATTTTTAAAATAGTTATTCAGATCTGAAGAAAAAATCTGCCTGTTGTATGCACCATTAGACTGCCTGGGAAAGGATTGTCCTCTTGCCTTACCCTGGGGGATTGATTTAACCGCCCTCACCAAAGCAGGAACATCCACTGTTGATTGACGGTGCTCTTCACCCGAGTGTGACAGAGAAAACCTTATGCATCACCTGCCTCTTCAGATGTTGCGTCCAAAACCGAAAGCTTGCTGGAGTGAGAGGTTAATACAGTCCGCCTTTGTGCTTTGGTGGCTAATGGTCTGCCCATCTAATATTTGCAGAGAGGCGGCAGACGTTTGAGCCATATTTTGATGGGCATAAACATCCATCCAAGGAGATGGCATAGGGGTTAGACATTGTAGGTTGTAACAGCTGTGGGTGCCCCATGGTAGCAGGCAGCGTGGGAGTTGATAAACGATCCACTAGCTGTGTCATAACCTGGGATAAGGAGGACACCCAGGTTGGTTCATATACCGGGGCTGGTAATGTGGACTGGTGAGCAAATCTATAACAATTAGTCTCCACTGCCAGAGGTAAGGACTGCCACTTACCTGCGTCTCCGCTGCCCGGCTGCAGTCCTGGGTCCCCAGTGGAGCCGCTAGCCAAGTCCCACTGGCGCCCGCCAAAATCACTTGACCAGTTACCGGTGTTGCGGTACCGGAAGAGTTCGATGGTTCAGCAGCACAGGCGTCCATTAGGACTCCTAGCGCTGCTTGTTCTGAAGTAAAATAAAATAACTCAAACATAAAATGCTTGGGACTGCTGAAGCACCAAATGAAAAACTGTCTGCCTGTGCCTGGGGGCTGGGTATATGTAGAGGACTGATGCATCCTGGGAGCTAAAGCTTAAACTGTTTGATGGTGGACCTCTCCGACCACACACCCTATGGTATCCCTGTGGATGCCCTTATGGACCATGAAGAAAAATTGTAATATAATAAACACCACAAGTCCTGATATCTCTGAATACTAAGTGCTGCTCCCAAGTAATAATTCTGAATTATTTCAGTCTCGAAACAGTCATTCAAAAAGGTTAACCCTTGATAAGTGGGCATAAATAATTAAAAGCTCAAAATGTATTAATACATTAAAAAATACACATGGACAATAATCAACAGACTAATCCTGGAATAATATATATCTCTCAATAGCTCACTCTAGGTCATGCGCTCTGGCAGAGCTCAGGACCTAGAAAGGGCATAAGCTCTCCCCTCTCTGTGAATAGATGCTGTGCGCATGGCTTCTATTCACCGGCGGTGATCGCTGCACTGCTATTATTTCCACCCGCAGGACACTGTGGCCCACGGGTGGGTACGGCACCCGCCATGTTGTTTTAGCAGGGTGCCGTCAAAAGGGCAGGGTGCATTGTGCCCTTTTGAAATTGGGCATTGTTACCAATTAAATATTGTGCAGCCGTTTAACACACTATTACAGTTCATGGGACTAGTATTGGGAATATTCCATGTGTATAAGGGGTACCTTTGTGTGGCATAACATGAATGGGCTCTGTGTGGGGGCAAATGTATGGGCATTGAATATATAGTTAAGTTTACTGGCTCATGTGTACATACGATATACAGTATATCTGAAATACATTGTCCACATCTGCCATGGTGTACGGGTGACCCATCGATCGCCCCGTAATGCTGGGTACACAATGGCTGTTATATCGTTCGTACAGCTGACAAACAATATATCGGTCAGTGTGTATACCAGGTATATCATGTCGGCTATGCAGCACGGCAGATACGATATATTGCACACGGATGACAGGAACTGTCGACAATGACGTCACTACTGGTTCCTGTGGCCAGACTTATCGGTCGGTAAGTGTGTGTATACACACCAAATTGGTCTGTTGGCCTGGCGTTGTCAGACAAGTGTGTACCCAGCATTATACTGGCCACAGGAATCGTCGACAATGAAATCACAACTGGGTGGGCTTTTAAATACCCAGCCAGTTGTGAGATCTGGCCAGACATATCGAGTGGGAGATCGGTAAGTGTGCATGCTTACCATAATGGTCGCTCGGCCTCCGGGGATGCTCGGCTGCCTAGTCACTTAAAAGGGCCCCATACATGGTGCGTTAGAGCAGTCGCTCCGACTGATTGATACGATATTGCTGTTATATCGTACCGTGTGTGGGTATATCGGCCAGTGCGCGCTCCCGTGGGGTCGTACATCGCACCTCCAGATCTTACTGCATGTTCACTTGATTTGGGGGATGCGATGTACGATCCCATGCAGCACTATGCGGGTGGGAGAGGTGGGTGCCGACATGTCGGGCAGTAGATCGCTCGGTCTGTGGGGACCACCCGATATGTCAGCTTTCGGATTGGACGTCGCATCGCAAGGTGCATATCACACCATGTATGGGGGCCTTAAGTGTATTCTACATTAGGCAGTGTTGTGATGCTGAGCAGAGGACTATAGGGGCCACTGAAAGACTCTCACTCACGAGTAATTTCATAGTTTGACTTTGTCTCACATGTAACACAGGCAAGAGACATACAATCCTGTAACTAGCAGTCACCTCACAGTCACAGTGCCCACACATGCTGCACTCTGGCAATTCAGCTATTAGCAACGACTCGTACCCCACAGGTTGCACAGATACGGCCGGGGGTGCTCTGCGGACCAGTCAGTGCAGCGACGGGAGACATCAGGCTGCTACTTATCTAAGTCATTGCCTTCCTATGGGACAGGATGATGCGGCGCCGGCCAGAGCACCTGGATGACCAAGCCGCCCGCCCGATGCTAGATAGCAGTGTGAGGAGAGCACAGGGCGACAGCATAGGGGGTATATGAGGGCCTTGTGCCTGTATATGGTAGTGGCCTATGGGCGCAGTATGATGTAACTCCCCGATGTTAGCAACCACAGCATCTGCAGCCCATCACAGCTCCCATATTACAGGATCAGACAACGCGCAATAGTTAAAGCACACCCATGGCTGCGGTCGCCATTAATATGAGCCTCTGCGTGTGACCTGAGGCGGAGGTGCCAACATGTCGGCGCCCAGGCCACTGGCACAAGATGGTAGCCATGCCATAGCACACAGGCCCGGAGGCGGTTACCTGGCTCCAGGTGATGAACTCGTTGGTGTCCGAGTCCTCGACCAGCGTCCACAGCTTGCTCAGGAAGGCTGGTACATTGGAGTTCTGCTTCATTGTCCCAGGCAGCTCTGGCAATGACTGATTGAGAGGCCGACACACACTGGGCTGAACTTGCCCTAGCGATGCGCGAGCTAGGCTTCCGTGCCGCGCATGCGTGAACAGTGCCCACCAACATTACGTATTTAGGATACGCCCCCAAACGATGACGCTAAAATAGCATAATTGAGACTCCACGGCTCGGGCTCCACCTTACAACATAACGGGCACAACCTCACGTGGAGGGACAGGTTGCGTGCTCTGCCCGCCCACTACGATTGATTGGATGACGATAAAACGGCTTCATGTGGTGCTTGCCAATAAAATCACTCAGACCAGGTCACCGTAGTAGTCTGGTAAGTGTCGCAGTCTAATGATGCCCTTACATTACTTTCTGCACATAGGATCTAGCATCAACCCTTACATTATTATACTGACGTATGGCATGGGTAGTGCATGTGAGACCGTGGACTTACGCAAATTATGCTGCAAATATACAGCAATGGCCAAAAGTTTTGAGAATGACTCAAGTATTGATTTTCACAAAGTTTGCTGCTTCAGGGTTTTTAGACCTTTTTGTCAGATGTTACTATGGTATACTGAAGTAAAATTACAAGCATTTCATAAGTGTCAAAGGCTTTTATTGACAATTACGTTAAAGCCGCACACACACTAGACAATTTTTATGAACACTATAGACGATAACAATATCGTTCAATGATATATCGTTCAGTGTGTATGCAGTGAACAATCAACGATGCGTGCTTCATCGGGTCGTTAACGACGTCTTGTGTCATCCATACATGCAGGCCAATCTGACGATATCGTCAAAAATTGCCTGTTCAGAGATGTGGCAGGTTGACTTCACTGAAAGATATCTTTCAGTGTGTACATCCAATATTGTTTGTCCTACACTACAGAAAGTTCAAGGGAAATCTTTCACCAATATCGTTCATACAGCACATCATCTAGTGTGTATAAGCCTTAAGTTTATGCAGAGTCAATATTTGCAGTGTAGGCCCTTCTTTTTCAAGATCTCTGCAATTAACTCCCTGGCATGTTGTCAATCAACTTCTGGGCCACATACTGACTGATGGCCGCCCATTCTTGCCTAATCAATGCTTGGAGTTTGTCAGAATTTGTGGATTTTTGTTTGTCCACCCGCCTCTTGAGGATTGACCACAAGTTCTCAATGGGTTAAGTTCTGGGCAGTTTCCTGGCCATGGACTCAAAGTTTTGATGTTTTGTTCCCCGAGCCACTTAGTTATCACTTTTGCCTTATGGCAAGGGTCTCCATCATGCTGGAAAAGGCATTGTTCGTCACCGAGCTGTTCTTGGATGGTTGGGAGAAGTTGCTCTTGGAGGATGTTTTGGTACCATTCTTTATTCATGGCTGTGTTCTTAGGCAAAATTGTGAGTGATCCCACTCCCGTGGCTGAGAAGCAACCTCACACATGAATGGTCTCAGGAAGCTTTACTGTTGGCATGACACAGGATGGAGAATTTTCTAGGATGGCCTTGTGTCAAGAAGGGCAGCAAAGAAGCCACTTGTCTCCAGGAAAAACATCAGGGACAGACTGATTTTCTTCAAAAGGTACAGGGATTAGACTGCTGAGGACTTGGGTAAAGTTATTTTCTCTGATGAATCCCCTTTCAGATTGTTTGGGACATCTGGAAAAACGCTTGTCCGGAGAAGGAAAGGTGAGGGCTACCATCAGTCCTGGCAAAAGTGGTAACTAAGTGGTTCGGTGAACAAAACATTGACATTTTGGGTCCGTTGCCAGGAAACTCCCCAGACCTTAATCCCATTGAAAAAGGCGGGTGGACAAACAAAAATCCACAAATTCTGACAAACTCCAAGCATTGATTAGGCAAGAATGGGTGGCCATCAGTCAGTATGTGGCCCTGGAGTTGATTGACAGCATGCCAGGGCGAATTGCAGAGGTCTTGAAAAAGAAGGGCCTACACTACAAATACTGACTCTTTGCATAAACTTAATGTAAATGTCAATAATGCTTGTAATTTTATTTGAGTATACCATAGTAACATCTGTCAAAAAGTTCTAAAAACACTGAAGCAGCAAACTTTGTGAAAACCAATACATGTGTCATTTTCAAAACTTTTGGCCATGGCTGTAGATAATGCACCCTTGCACTTTATTGAAAACAGCTACCTTAGTATAAACTTTGACAACACAATTGTATAGTGGATGACAAAGATTATCGTATTTGTGATTATTAAGAATATTTGCATTGTTATGTAACAATTTCATACTGATATCAGAGGATTTATATTTGAACACACATCACTTACCTATCATACTCTTTTCATCTGCCGCCTATAGCCCAGTAGTTTTCTCATTCACTGTCCTATGCACTTAACTGCAAGACACTGAACAGAAGAGATGAATGGCGGTAATAGGGAAATGTTACTGGCTGTTATTTCCAGGGGTTACTGTGAAACACATCTCTCCCCATCCTATGCCTTAGGTAAGAAATGGGATTGAAATGCCGGCGGCTGTTTAGCCGCCAGTTCAAATCCCGACAGCAGCAGGTAAGTGATCTAACCCTTCCCTTCCCCCCCCCCCCTAACCCTCCCGTATGGGTGCCTAACCCTAAAATCCTGGGGTGGTGCCTAACTGTAACCTCCCCCCCGGGGATGCCTAACCCCAACCCCCCCCCTTACCGCTCCCTAAACCTAACCCTCCTGGGGGGGGTGTCTAATCCTAACCTCTCCTTGGGGGTACCTAACCTGTCCCCCTGGGGTGTGAGGTTCTGGTTTTGTTGTGGGCCCGGGGTGGTAATAGGAGCAGACACTGAAGCAGATTTAAAAATAAACGTGGAGTTTTTAATGAGTGGCTTAACAGACATGAATGTGGTAAAACAGAAAGTCCGGGTATAGCACTAAAGTTCACTTGGGAACTGTAGTGAGGCAATGGGAAAAAGTCCAGGTAGTGATAACAGAAGGCAGTCCAGTATTCCAGGTCTTGTGAGGCTGAAATGAATTGTGGCTGAAGAAATAATGTCCAGAGGAAGGTGCAAGTGGAGGCAAGGTGCAGGGTAACAGCTGACACAGGTACTCAGGCAATGGGGAAGGCAAAAGGAGGAGGCAGTGGAAGTCCAGCAGGGTAAGGAGCAGGCTTAGGCAGAGATCCAACAGGCAGGCGGACAAGCTCAGGAACTCTCTTTCAGCTTGCGCTGAGAAACATGTTGCACTGGCAATGCAAGGAAGCTCTGAACTCCCTTTTATACCCAGTGCCCAGCCATGAGTGGTTGGAGAGTGAGCATGTGACACGCCAGGATTGGGGAACTAGGTCACATGGCCGAAAGCAAGATGGCGGCGCCCATGCCATAGCGGAACGGAAACCCCCGCCAGGCCTACCCAGCAAAGAGTGACAATATGCCCACACAGGACCGCGCACAGCCAATGCTCCCTGCCAAGCACCAGCACCACCACCAGACGCCCACCGACCACCATGCTGAGATACCCTGGTGACAGTACCCCCCCTTTATGGGTGGCCTGAGGACACTCACCAGGCTTTTCAGGATGATCAGTATGGAACTTCCTGACGAGTGCGGGAGCATGGATGTCCCGTGCATCGGTCCAGCAGCGTTCTTCTGGGCTGTAACCCCATCAATCCAGGAGGTATTGCAAACGACCCCTACGGACACGGGAATCCAGGACCTGGGAGACCTCAAATTCTATGCCTCTTTCGGTGTGGACACGAGGAGGAACAGGGAGAATCTTATGGAACTTGTTCAAGATCAGAGGTTTGAGTAGGGAAATATGGAAAGAATTTGGGACTTTCAAATATAAAGGCAGCTGAAGGCGATATGCCACAGGATTGATTATTTCAATAATAGAGAATGGTCCGATGAAATGTGGAGCAAATTTAATTGAGGGTACTCTGAGCCGTAGGTTCCGGGTAGACAACCACACCTGATCTCCAACTTGCATACAGGGCACCTTTCTCCATTTCTTGTTTGCCTGAAGTTTGTAACGAGAGGACGTCTTCTCTAAATCAGCACGTACCTGAGCCCAATTTGATGCAAACCTCCGTACAGTATCATCCACGGCTGGAACATCAAAGACAGGTAGGCTTTGGAACTCAGGGACTCGGGGATGGAGACCATATACAATCTGGAACGGGGTTTGGTTTGTGGAAGAATGATACGAGGCATTGTGTGCAAATTCAGCCCAGGGCAATAATTCCGACCAAATGTCTTGAGAGGATGACATGAAGATCCTTAGGAAGGTCTCAAGATCTTGATTAACCCTTTCTGTAGATCCATTACTTTGCTGGTGGTAAGCTGTGTAGAAATTCAGTTTAACTTGTAGGACAGAACACAGAGCTCTCCAGAACCTTGCCACGAATTGAGCTTCACAATCAGAGACTATTTCTGTAGGAAGACCAGGGAGATAAAATATATGTTGGACGAACAGATGAGCCAAATCCAAAGCAGTAGGAAGTTTCTTTAGCGGGACATAATGGACCATTTTCGAAAATCGGTCTACCACAACCCAGATGGTAGTATATCTCTGGGAACTTGGCAAATCAGTCACAAAGTCCATGGAGAGATGCGTCCACGGATGCAATGGGATAGGCAGGGGTAACAACTCACCAGCTGGGGCTTGATGCGAGGATTTGTTCTGGGCACATGAGATACGTGATGAGATGAACTCCAATACATCAGCTTTCATCATTGGCCACCAATAGGCTCTCTTCAAAAGCTCCAGAGTCTTCCGAGTACCAGAATGGCCTGCAAAGCATGAGGAGTGTGCCCAGGTGACAAGTTGCCTTAACTCCGGGGCCACAAAGGTTTTCCCAGTAGGTGGTTGCAATTGTATGGTGGCAAACATCCTTGACTCTAGCACAGGAGTGCTGCGTAGAATTTCAGAATTATTATAACAGGAGAGGGACCTTGATAAAGCATCTGCTTTTTGATTAAGAGCTCCAGAACGGAAGGTCAGAGTAAACTGGAAGCGAGCGAAGAATATTGCCCACCAGGCCAGACGAGGACTTACACACTGGATATTCTTGAGGAAGAGGAGGTTTCTATGGTTGGTAAAGACAGTAAAGGGATACTTAACCCCTTCTAGCAGGTATCTCCATTCCTTCAGTGCCAATTTTACTGCCAAGAGCTCTTGTTCTCCTATGGCGTAGGTCTTCTCTGCAGGAGAAAATTTCTTGGAAAAGAATTCACAGGGGTGAACTCGGTTGTCTTCGTAGCGCTGGGATAGGACAGCTCCCACTGCCTCTGATGATGCGTCAACCTCCAACAAGAAGGTCTATCCAGGTCTGGTTGTCTTAAAACAGGAGCTGTAATAAATGCCTGCTTCAAATGCTGGAAGGCTGTCTCTGCTTCACGTGACCATAGAGCAGGATTAGCACCTTTATGAGTCATGGCCATGATGGGAGCCAACAAAGAGGAAAATCCTTTGATAAAACGTCTGTAGTAGTTGGCAAATCCGAGCAATCTCTGAATGGCTTTCAAGTTCTGAGGTCGGGATCAATCCAGGATTGCCTGAACCTTCTTGGGGTCCATTTCTAAACTGGAGCCCGAGATGACATAGCCAAGGAATGGCACACTGGGTACACTAAAAATAAACTTTTCCAGTTTGCAGTAAAGATGATTTTTCCTTAGTCGGGCTAACACTCCCTTCACGTGTTCATAATGTTCCTCTGGAGAAGACGAGAAAATCAATATATCGTCCAAATAGACAACTACTGAAGCATATAGTAGATCTCAAAAAATTAAATTTACCAAGCCCTGAAAGACAGCAGGGGCATTACATAATCTGAAGGGCATCACAAGGTATTCAAAATGACCATCCCTGGTATTAAAAGCAGTTTTCCATTCATCGCCTGCACGGATACGAATGAGGTTATAGGCCCCTCGCAAATCTAAGTTTGAAAATATGACGGATCCTTTGACTCTGTCGAACAACTCTGTGATTAAAGGGAGTGGATACCGATTCTTGACCATTATATCATTAAGACTCCGATAGTCTATACATGGTCTCAGGCCACCATCCTTCTTAGCAACAAAAAAGAACCCTGCTCCGGCAGGAGAGGTGGAAGGACAGATTAACCCCTTCTCCAAATTTTCCTGGATGTATTCAGACATACAGGGCCTGATTCAGAGCCGCTCGTAAGCGGCCGCTCGTTCGTTCCGAGCGATGTTTGCACAACTGCGCATGCGTACGGATCGTAATACGCATGCACGAACCAGTCAGTGCGGCCGAAAATCGTTTGTTCGCTAAATAGCGAATGCCTGCTATTTTGAGTGACATGAGGAGGCGTATGTGGGTGGTAACAGGGGAAGGTGCTTGAAAACGGGGAGTGGAGATCCGAGCGCAGGCGTGCTTAAAGGTCAAAACGGGCGTTTTATGGGTGTGCATAATTAATACAGCAGCGTCATTGACCACGTCACTGGGTTATTTTATAGTCAGAACTGCTCGCAAGATTGTGGTAGGAAAAACCAACCACAAGAATAGCGAGCAGTTCATACGCTGGTCGATGTACTCGATTAATCTAATAAATAGCGGACATGACGTAGGATGCGAGCGGCCAGGGGGTGTAGTTTTCCAAAAAACAACCGCAAGTTTTGTTCGCTCGTTCAGACCTAGAGGCGTGAACAGACCGCAAAGAGCGAATGGTTCATTTGAATAGCCACCCCTTTTTTCTGAGCGAGCGAGCGCAAATAGCGTCCGGCTCTGAATCAGGCCCACAGTCAGGTGCATAAATATTGGGACATTGACAACATTTTCATATTTTGGCCTCTATTCACCACCACAATGGCTGTGGCCTCTATTCACCACCACAATGGCTGTGAAGTGAAACAAACAAGATGTGCTTTAACTGCACACTTTCAGATTTAATTTGAGGGTAATTATATCCAAATCAGGTGAACGGTGTAGGAATTACAACGGTTTCTATATGTGCCTCCCACTTTTTAAGGGGCCAAAAGTAATGGGACAAACTAAACAATCCTAAATCTAACTTTCACTTTTTAATACTTTGTTGCAAATCCTTTGCAGGCAATTACAGCCTGAAGTCTGGAACGCATAGACATCACCAGACGCTGGGTTTCATCCCTGGTGATGCTCTGCCAGGCCTCTACTGCAAATGTCTTCAGTGTCTGCTTGTTCTTGGGGCATTTTCCCTTCAGTTTTGTCTTCATCAAGTGAACTGCATGCTCAATCGGATTCAGGTCAGGGGATTGACTTGGCCATTGCATAACATTCCACTTTTTAGCCTTAAAAAACTTTTTGGTTGCTTTTGCAGTATGCTTCGGGTCATTGTCCATCTGCACTGTGAAGCGCCGTCCAATGAGTTCTGAAGCATTTGACTGAATATGAGCATATAATATTGCCCGAAACACTTCAGAATTCATTCTGCTGCTTTTGTCAGCAGTCACAGAAGTCTTCTCTTGTTGACTTTGACACATATACACCTACCTCCTGGAGAGTGTTCTTGATTTGGCCAACTGTTGTTAAGGGTTTTTTCTTCACCAGGGAAATAATTATTCTGTCATCCACCACAGTTGTTTTCCGTGGTCTTCCGGGTCTTTTGGTGTTGCTGAGCTCTCCGGTGCGTTCTTTCTTTTTAAGAATGTTCCAAACAGTTGATTTGGCCACACCTAATGTTTTTGCTATCTCTCTGATGGGTTTGCTTTGCGTTATCAGCCTAATGATGGCTTGCTTCACTGATAGTGACAGCTCTTTGGATCTCATATTGTGAGTCGACAGCAACTGATTCCAAATGCAAATGTCACACCTAGTATCAACTCCAGACCTTTTACCTGCTTAATTGATAATGAAATAATGAGGGAATAGCCCACACGTGTCCATGAAATAGCTTTTGAGTTGATAGTCCCATTACTTTTGGCCCCTTAAAAAGTGGGAGGCACATATAGAACCCTAGAAACCGTTGTAATTCCTACACCGTTCACCTGATTTGGATGTAATTACCCTCAAATTAAATCTGAAAGTCTGCAGTTAAAGCACATCTTGTTTGTTTCATTTCAAAGCCATTGTGGTGGTGAATAGAGGCCAAAATATGAAAATTCTGTCAATGTCCCAATATTTATGCACCTGACTGTAGCTTTGGTCTCTGGCAAGGACAGAGGATAGGTGCGACCACGTGGAGGCATCTCGTCTGGCAATAAATCGATTGGGCAATCCCATTCTCTGTGAGGAGGTAAGATATTTGCCTGTTGTTCAGAAAAAACATCGGTAAACATTTGATACTCTTTGGGAATTGCTGATGGTTTTAATGAGGCTGTTTTCCTTACAGGTCGTATCTTAGGAAGACAGGATTTCTGACAGTCAGCTCCCAATGAAAGGATTTGCATTGAGCTCCAATCTATCCTGGGATTGTGCTGGCGTAACCAGGGTAGCCCTAAAATGTTGTCTTGGGAGGCTTTAGGAATCACTAGGAATCTCAGAGACTCGGAATGCAGTGCTCCTATGCGGACCAATACCGGCTGAGTTTCCTTGGTGACGACTCCATTAGTCAGAGGCCGTCCATCTACAGCGGCCAAGGAAATTGAGTGGTCGAGGAGAGTACAAGGAATCTGTAGTTTGTCAACTAAACTGGAAGTCATGAAATTTCCGGCTGCTCCAGAATCTAATAATGCAGCAACAAAGACAGGTTTCAACTTGAATCTAAGGCTAGGTTTAATACGAAATCTTTACATGTTGGGGACTTACTCATTACTCTTAATTGTCCCCAGGGTCAGTTAGGAACGGGCGTTTCCCGATTTACAGGAACAGGAGGCCACCAGGTGACCCGTGTCTCCACAGTATAGGCAGAGGTTTTTTAATATTCTTCTCTGGCGTTCCTCTTTAGAGAGATGGGTACGATTCACCTGCATAGGCTCTTCATCTGTAGAAGGAGGGGATGGACGGTTAGTAGAGGGAGGGGTAAATAACCTTTGCCGATCAGTTCTATGCTTTTCAGCTTGATGTTCTCTAAAGCTTAGATCGATCTTGTTACAGAGAGAAATCATATCGTCCAGATTAGTGGGTAGTTCACGGGTGACTAGATCATCTTTCAGTCAATCAGAAAGCCCATGCCAAAAAGCTGAGGTGAGGGCTTCTGCATTCCACTTGAGCTCTGATGCTAAAATCTGAAACTGTACGGCATACTGGCTGACAGGACGGGTTCTTTGTTTCAGTGTCATGATACTGGATGAACGCCCAGGCTCATCGAAAATCCTCCTGAATTTGACACAAAGTTGGTATAGTAGTCTAGCAAAGAATCTGAACGCTCCCAGAGTGGGGAAGCCCAATCCAAGGCTGAGCCAGACAACAGTGACATGATGTAGGCCACTTTAGTTTTTGCAGTGGGAAAATTATCAGGCTGTAGGGTAAAATGTATATCACACTGATTCAGGAACCCCCGACAAAGCTTGGGGTTGTCATCAAATTTACTTGGCATAGGAAGATGTAACCGAGAAGATGTCCTGTACCTCGTATTTTCAGACACAGAAACGGGTGTAACTACTGTTACATTAGGAGAGGGCAGAGAGGTTTGCATGTTATCCTGTTGGTTAGTCATTTCTTGCAGGAACTGGGCCATTTGGTGCTGCATAGCTTCCAGGTTTTCCAAACGTCCTGCGATGCAGTGGAATAAATCCGCTCCAGACTCCTGTCCAGTGACCGAGTCCATTGGGTCAGTGCAAACTGTGAGGTTCTGGTTTTGTTGTGGGCCTGGGGTGGTAATAGGAGCAGACACTGAAGCAGATTTAAAAATAAACGTGTGGAGTTTTTAGTGAGTGGCTTAACAGACATGAATGTAGTAAAACAGAAAGTCCGGGCATAGCACTAAAGTGCACTTGGGAACTGTAGTGAGGCAATGGGAAAAAGTCCAGGTAGTGATAACAGAAGGCAGTCCAGTATTCCAGGTCTTGTGAGGCTGAAATGAATTGTGGCTGAAGAAATAATGTCCAGAGGAAGGTGCAAGTGGAGGCAAGGTGCAGGGTAACAGCTGACACAGGTACTCAGGCAATGGGGAAGGCAAAAGGAAGAGGCAGTGGAAGTCCAGCAGGTAAGGAGCAGGTTAGGCGAAGCAGGCTTAGACAGAAATCCAACAGGCAGGCGGACAAGCTCAGGAACTCTCTCTCAGCTTGCGCTGAGAAACACATTGCACTGACAATGCAAGGGAGCTCTGAACTCCCTTTTATACACAGCGCCCAGCCGTGAGTGGTCGGAGAGTGAGCATGTGACACGCCAGGATTGGGAAACTAGGTCACATGGCCGAAAGCAAGATGGTGGCGCCCATGCCGGAGCGGGATGGAAACACTGCCAGGCCTACCCAGCACAGAGTGACAATATGCCCATACAGGACCGCACACAGCCAATGCTCCCCACCAGGCACCAGCACCACCACCAGACGCCCCCCGCCATAATATCCGCACAGGTAACACCTGCTGACCACCATGCCGAAAAACCCTGGTTGTGACATGGGGGTGCCTAACCTCCCCCCCAAAATGTAACGCTAACCCCGCTAACTGCCCTAAACCTAACTCTCCCCCCCGCAGCTAACAGGATGGGCGCCCCGGACTTACTCGATCGGGCACGCGTCGTCCTGGATTCTGGTATCAGGATTATGATAGACGGCGGTATTTCGATGCCTATCATAAATCCTTTACCGGCATTCTACAATCGGGATTGACGGTTGACGGTTTCATCACATCGATGTTAACCTACCAATGGCCATCCCTATGACAAAGGCTCCTCCGCACTCTGCATGTGGGTGCAGGGAGGGGGTGGGGTATATGGTTCTGGGGAATTAGGGGGTAGGAGGGGAGTATGAGGCATGGTAAGGAGGACTCAAATCGTATGGGGAGGGGGCTTAAAAATGTATAAAAAAAATACACTAGTGATTTTATAATAGGGGGCTAGGGACACGGATTTGGTGCGAAACACCCCCTAGGCATAATTTATTTTAATTACATATTTAAATAGATTTTTAAAAACACTTTTGAAACTATATTAAATTTTTTTTTTAAAATGACAATTTCTGACTGGTTTTGCTGGTAAAAATTTATCAGTTAAGCGGTTAAAAGAAGGTTCAGATCGGATTGCAAAAGTATTTTTAATCTATGTATGTAGATTCAATTGTTGCTTTGTTCGGATGACTAAGTGCCTGATTCAGAGGCGGGCGCTCGCTGTTTGCGAGCACTCGCTCTGAATCAGGGCGGGGATTTTTTTTTTTGGCCTCCAGGCCACTCAACAGTTTTTGGGGGCGGCCTGGCGATGGTCGCGATTATCGCGACCATCGGGCTTGTGAGGAGACCCTGTGGTAGGGTCTCAGCACTCACAAGCCCGAGTGGACTTTCTGCTCTAATAGAGCAGGAAGTCCACTACTGACTTCACGAGTCAGATGTGTCTCCCTCCCCGCCTACAAAACGGGGCGAGCTGTCAATCAACATCGACACCCGCCCCGTCTTGTAGCGAGACACGGGCCTTGCGCATGCCGGAGGCGGCGGATTGTCATTCGGGGACCATCGACTTGCTTGCGAGCGCTGTGCACTCGCGAGCAGGTCTGTATCAGGCCCTAAAGCCGCAGGGGGACACATTTCTTCTCGCAGCCTCCTGAAGTACGAGAAGATATGTGTCCAAAGACCAGTTTTTTGGCCACTCTAATGGTGGTTTGAGCGCCCTAACTACTTCTTTAGACAGGTTTAGCCACTGTGTGTGACTAAACCCAGTGCTTATAGCCGTGATTAATACTAATGAGTGCACAAAAGGAGAAACAATTGAATTGCTCAGTCGGGCACCTATTCGTATACAACATTTGAATCGCAGCCTAAGAATAGGACCTTTTGTCCACACTTTAGACAGGGACAGTCACCTACTTCCTTTCAGGCCAAGGGACAGTCACCTTTATTCCAACTTTTTTTGCACATAGGGGTGGCAACCTAGAATAAACAGGAAGGAGCCAGTGAAACATGAAGTGCCTAGGCTACAGGGTAAGATGGCATACACCCTGAGGTCAGGTGAGGAGAGTTAGACGTAACTGCTCGGATGTGGGCATTTTTAAGAATCAAGTGGAAGTTTTAAAACAAAAGTTTTTAGTTAAAGGTTATGACAATGGAAATATAGAACAATCTGCTGAGGACATTTTAAAAGTGGATAGGAGAGATCTTTTAAAACCAAAAGAAAAGAAAGAGGTGGGAATGCCTATTTTACCCTTCATTATCACCTTCTCCAGCCAATATAAAGAGATCAAGTCTATAATTAAAATATATTGGCACTTGTTGGAGAAGGATGAAGCACAGACGTTGTAATGGTTAGCATTACTGCCTCACAGCACTGAGGTCATGAGTTCGATTCCCACCACAGCACTAACTCTGCGGAGTTTGTATATTCTCCCTGTGCTTGCGTGGGTTTCCTCCCTCACTCCAAAAATATACTGGTAGGTTAATTGTCTCCCAAGACAATTTAACCCTAGTGTGTATGTGTGTGTGTATGCATGTGATAGGGAATATAGATTGTAAGCTCCACTGGGGCAGGGACTGATTTGAATGGCCAAATATTCTCTGTAAAGCGCTGCGGAATATGTGTGTGCTATATAAATAACTGGTAATAATTTATACCGAAATAGCCTAAGTTTGTGTATAAGAAGGCACCCAACCTGAAAAATAAATTATTAAAAGTGCTATAGCACCCAGGAGACCAGCAAGAATAAAAACTACTGGATTTCATAGGTGTGGCTTATGTATAATGTGCAAAAATCATAGAAATCAGCCAAGCAAATTAGAAGAAATTATTTTTAATAAGCTTACAAAATTATAGAATTCATTACGTGTAACAGCAAGAATTATGTATATATGATAGAATGTGTTTGCGGCCTTCAATATATAGGCCTTACATCGAGACTGTTATGTGAACGTTGGGGAGAACATATAAGGAACATTAAACAAGACTTTGATAAGCACTCCCAATGTAACCATTTCAAAGTATGTCACAATAATTCCACTAAATATATTAAAACAGTAGCAGGTATAAAACTGGTGACACTACATTACCGTAAGAGAGATTAGAAAATAATTTAGCCAAAACAGAAATGAAATTACTTTATGAATTGAACACCTTAATACCAAATGGTTTGAATAGTGATTTCAAATTGAAATTGTTTCTATGAGCTGTTTTAAGGTTTTTATAAATATTTATGCAGTCAGAATGTTATATGCACTTTACAAAAAAAAAATATGTTCTGTCACATTTTTATGAATTTTTTAAAAAAGGTTAAGTTTTAAAAGTTTTTTATTATGTGTAAGGTACCCGGATATTTTGGGCTTTATATATTAATAAAATATGAGCTTTAATATGTTCTTACGTTTTCCTATTTTCAGTATGAAAATAGATGGAAGTATTGTATAGTATTCAAGAAAGTGGTGCGTTCCAAAAGCTCCAATCATGTGACCGGAGGCAAGACACATGTCATACATAGGAGTTTCTCCAAAATGGTGGTGCGTTCCAAATGGTTTAATCAGCTGATCGGAGGAGGCTGCACCACCCGAAGCGCCCTTCCCAGCTGTGAATGTGAGGCTTTGTTCAGGATGCGGAAATCCTGTAAACACAGGTGTTGACGCCGGAGACATGTGGTGTTAGCGATTAAGCAAGCCGCGCATAGCGGATGTGACGTCACTTTAGGAACCGGATATTCTATGCGGGCCACTGGTGGAACGCAATTACAGGTAAATCCTCCGTTTGATACAGAATATGCAATTCATATTTCCAAAATATCCGTCGAACCATAGAACCATAGAATACAACATGTATGTTTAGATGAGTCTATTACCTACATAACTCTAGACGTATGGAGATATGTGGGAGAGTTTGTAGGTTGGACCAATAGGATTGAACTGGAGGGTATTTAAACCCCTACTAGTTACCACCATATACACACCATGATAAAGACTCCAAGTGAGTAGAAACGCTTCGGTGAAGGGAGTTGGCATCCAACCAGAGGGGTAACCAATGCTTCAGTTATCCAGACTACCGTGAGTCCACTGGTCTGATCATATCCCGGGAAGCCATTGTGTATATAACAAGTACACACTTACGGATGTCGGGCAACTACACCCGTGGCATCTGGTACGCCTTCCCAATAATATTTGTTTATGGTAGAAGTTTCTTTATGTTTTAAGTTATGTGTTTTTATTGGAATGAAAACAGTACTTTTCACTATTAGAGGCTTTTTTGTATCTTCCCTTTTATGTGGCTTTTGAGCCTGATATTCCTATCAAGGATAAGGGAAGGTGGAAGGAGAAGGAGAGAGTAAGAAAAAAAACTGTGGATGAATCAGTGGAAAAAACATCTTAAAGTTTTTGGACTTTATGTAAAACATTTTATTAGAATTTCTGTGTATTTTTCCCATTTGTGGTGCGCAAGGGGGTTACACCATTTTACTTTTTAGATACACCCTGACGTGTCTGTGGTGTCTGCCCATCTTCTTTCATTAAGGGACCAGTGAAGAAAGTCCTCTTCAAACAGATAGGTAACAGGTATAAAGTAAAGAGGTTACATCCACAGTCGTTCAGGTCTTCCACCAAGATGGTGCTTTTTGCCAAGGTTACCAAATGACAGACAAAAGTATTGGACTTTAGTAGGTATGTCCATCAATGTCGAAACCACCAATTGTTTCATCACGATTGTTTTACACCATCGATCAAGCAATTACTAAACTTCACTACGTGAGAGTGGTTGTCCCACTATCAGAAAGTCAATAAGCTATGGGATTTTATTCCAATCTATTTTTGTGCAAAAACAAGATGGGAGTCACCAACCCATCTTAAATACAGGTCTGCAACCTACAGCCACATCACATTGGGCATTCCCAATCTCATCTGATTTTGGAGCTATGCAGTGTTGGGCCTGGTTAGTACCTGGATGGGAGACCACGTAAAATACGTACAAGGTGCTGTAGGGGGATGTAGTCAGTATTCCGGCAATCAAAAACCTGACAGTCACAATTCTGACTCTGGAATCCCAACGGTCATCACAATACTGGCTCCAGAATCCTGACGGTGAGTATCAGGGTTAAGTTTAGGCTGCGGGAAGGGAGGGTTAGGGTTAGGCTGCCGAAGGAGATGAATAGTATAAGGCTGCGGTAGGGGTGAGTTAGAATACTCACCAACATGCGTTGGGATTTTGAATGTAAGGCTTACGGAGCCAACATTGTGACAATCAGGATTTTGACTGCTGGGATATCGTACTCAACCCGCTGTATGTGAGGTAGACAAGTTCTGGATGGAATTTGTAAGAACAATCGTAAATGGAATGGTGATAAATAGGTTTTTGGAATGTATAGACATCAAAGATGCCTACCTCCACATGGGAAGGGCATCAACGTTTCTTAAGATTTACAGCTGAGGGAAGACATTTTAAATTCAGGGCTCTTTCTTTAAGTTTAGCCAAAGCTCCTCATATTTCTACAAATGCCATGGCAGGCCCTCTACTATGGGAATAAGGAGTTTTCCCTATGTAGACAGTTTGCTCTTAATCGAAATTCAAAAGATCTACTGCCCATAGATATGCTATGGGCAGTAGAAGTGCTAGAGTCCCATGGCGGTATTATCAAGTGGCATAAGTCCAGAATACTTACCAGTCAGTGCATGAAGTTTTTAAGCCTTGTTTTCAATATCCAATTAACCAGGGTCTTTTTTCCAATAGAAAAAAAAATCAGAAACTTTCAAAATCTAGTTCAGAAGTATTTGAAAGTCAGAAGTCCATCGGTTCTATGGTGTATAAAGTTACTTGGATAGATGGTGTTCGTGTTAGAAGTGAACGGGACCCCCCCGACCTGGGTCTTGTTCACTACATAGGAAGAGCCAGTGCTTGGAGATGATCTCATCTCCAAGCGCCGGCTCAGCAGTGATGGCAGTGACATAATCAACCTGGCATTATTGCTGGATCAGGATGCCAGTCTGAAATGGGTCTCAGGCAGGTCACACCCGGGATGGACGATTGTACAAATCCCGGGTGCGACCCACCATTTGAGATGTGAAAGGGGTATAACAGAGTTCATACATAACTAGTTTAAAATAAGTATTAAATATTGTGTCTGAAAAGTGAATCATTCCTTATTAAAGATCGGAAAATGCCAACATTTTTATATGATTCTGAAATGTAAATATAATGCAACAGTGGGTCGTCTGTTGTTTACAGATCATACAGTAGCACTGGCATAACATTAACCTCATACTAATAATGATGAGTTATACAATGAGTATACCTATTATTAAGAAAGCAAAAGTTAATAAACATTTAAGGTCCCAAAATAATAAATACTAGTAGTACCCTGCATAGAAAAAAAAACACCCTGTAATCAGATTCAGGGGATCTCTTAGGAGGTTAAATGCAATGTGTGTTATGATTACCAGTGACCACTCCTAGTAAGCCGACTAGAACTTCAGGCTACGAGGTCTTCCGCCACTAACAACCGCCAGTTGTTCCCTTAGAGATAATTCACTCACCGGTACTTAGGCGGCTGCCTGGACTTACTGCTTGGAGTAGTAGCAGCTTACAAGAGTGTCAGCTGGAATCCTGAGATGATAAGAAGGAGTCTTGTACAGGAAGAGCCGATTATACTGTTGGATAGATGTTGCTTGGGAGCCGATGGTGTGAAGTGTGCCAATAGTGCAGCTACTGTGCTGATGGTGCGGCAAATATGCCAATGATGCTGCTTGTGTGCCGATGATGTGGCAACAGCCATTAGTAAATAGTCATGGGTAATGCTATGGCTTTGAGAGCCGATGGTGCAGCAATAGCCATTGATAGACAGTCTAAGGTAATGCTGTGGCTTTGAGAGCCAATGGTGCAAGTAGTCGGTGCTGCGGCTTGGAGAGCCGATGGCAGCATGGTGGTGTAGGTGTGGCTTGGAAGTCATAGAAGAAGCTGGAGAGCTGGGAACAACACGGAAGCTGTTGGTGTGGCAAATATGCCAAAGGTGCGGCAAGAGCCGATGGTAGAGGAGTAAAGTTGTCGGTGCTGCAGCTTGGAGAGCCGATGGCAGCACAGTGGTGTAGGTGTGGCTAGGAAGCCGTAGGGAAGATGGCGAGCCAGTGGTGACATGGAAGCCACTTCGGGAAGATCAAAATCTGCACCACGAGGAGGAACAGAACGTTATCCATGCAGCCAAGCCGATGGAACTCACAGATACGCTATAGTCGGCGAGGCAGCAAAAAGTCCAGTATGTACAAATCACGCTGCACTGTGGATGACACGTCACTTCCTGAGGTGTGCAGATCGCCCAGTGACAGGAGAAACTGGAGTAACTCTGGGCTTTATTCAGAGGCGGCCGTACGGTCTACGACCGCCTCGATGTTTGTCTAGTGCGCATGCGCACGAGGGAGCCGGCTCCTTCGTGCGCATGCGTGAGACCCGCTACGACTGACAGCGCCGGTCGTAGCGGGTCTCTTTTCAAAGGGGGCGAGCTGTCGATGTTGATTGACAGCTCGCCCCGTTTGGAAGGCGGGCCGGGGGGGTGGCAGCCCAAACGGAAGCGTTCCCATGGGAACGCCTGCCGTTTGGGGGAGGCCCCACTGACATCACTAGTGATGTCAGTGGAGAGCTTCCGGCTCTGACAGAGCCAGAAGCTCTCCGGGGCTTACGACAAGTGAGACCCAACCCTAGGGTCTCGTCGTAAGCCCCGATGGTCGCAATGGTCAATGACCATTGCGACCATCACCCTAGCGGTCGTTAGAGCTGTGGGCGTTAACCCACAGCCTAACGACCGAAACAGGCGGCCGGTCAGGATGCAAGCGGCCGCCCAGTTTCTGAGCGACAGCTTGCATCCTCCGACCGCCTCTGAATGAGGGCCTCTATCCTGACTGGGTAAACTGCTCGAAGGAGGCAAGTCGTGACCGCAACTTGTAACGTGTCATTCAGTGCCCTACATATATAGTCTAAGCATAGGGGTTCTATTATATAGGTACATCACCATATCCTTTATTTCTCTGATGACAGAACAGTATATCATACAATATCCCATAAGTACAGTATAAGCATCAATGGTTTTGTTCTCATTGATACATGAGCATGTCACCGCAATATTTATCAATATCAAATCTCCATGTCCATATCATTTATGTATAGTACATGTACACGAGATACATTTTGACAAATGGAATGGATATGAAATACCGCCGGCTGTTCGATTCCCGTCAGCGGCAGCCCAACAGGAGCAGAGTTCGAAGCAGCGGAAGCCCGACAGCGCTGGAAATCCCGATCGTGGATAGGTAAGTATAGACTAACCCTCCTTAGGGGTGCCTAACCCTAACTTCCCCCCCAAGTACCTAACCCTACTCCCCCCTCTAAGTGCCTAACCCTAACCACCCCCTTCCCCGCTGCCTAGACCTAAGTCCCCCGGGGGGGTGCCTAACCCAAAGTCTCCCCTGGGGGTGCCTAACCCTCCCTCCCCCTAGCCTAACCCTCCCGGGGGGGTGCCTAACCCTAAGTCCCCCCCCGGGAGCCCTAAACCTAACCCTCCCCCCCCGCGGCTGTCCGCTCGTGGCGCCCGGCATCACTACGATCGTGATGCCGGGCGCCGCTCTCCCGGCGCCGGGGAAATGCGGGCGTCTACATCTAGACGCCCGGCATTTCACCCTTGCCGGGATAAGACAGTCGGGAAGCCGGCTGCCGGTGTTTAGGCAGTCGGCTTCCCGATTGCTTCCCTGCCAAATAATACATACAAACCACAATCTGTGACAAGGATAATCTTTTCAGTAGTTGTATGTGTGAAATTAACAGGTCATCTGTTGATGCTTTGCATATTTAATAGCATGTGCATATCTTCAATATGCTATATTGTGAGAACATTTTATGCACATGAATGTGTCATATATGATCAGAGCCGTAACTAGACTTTTTGGTGCCCTGTGCCAGAAAGAGCATTGGCGCCCCCTCATTTTTCAAAGGTACATGATGCATCCAAAAAAGGGGAATTGCCTCATGGGGAAGGGTCAGGGAAGAGAAAGGGGAGGCCAAGAGATGCTGGGTATGAAATAAGAGGAAGTTCTAAGTGAGAATGATAATAAACAGAAATTTGACAGGCCCAAACAGTGCCCCCTGACCTGTGGTGCCCTGTGCGATGGCACCGGCCGCACTACCCTAGCTACGGCCCTCTATATATGATAGTGCAGTATCAACAATAGATTTGACACAAAGTTGAAATAGAGAAGTGTAACCATGACAATATATATTTTAGGGATGAGCGGAAATCCGAAACCCTCCAAGCCCCCCCGATCCGAGCTGTATCCAAGTCAGGTTCGAATTTTCCCGCCTGACTTGGATCTGATATCGAGGCAAAACGTCATCATCCCGCTGTCGGTTTCTCGCGGTTTTGGAATCGATAAAAGGTCCCCGCGTCGGCAACATTTTTCACTCCGGCTGTGGACAGTGAAACAGGAGGGTGGGAGTTGTGCTGCTGTTGTGTCCACTCCAAAGTCCATAGGGGCTGGCTGGGATGTGTTGTGCAGTCTGTCACGCTTGGCGCTGGAGAAGTGGAAACTCTGGGTCTGGGTTGCGGGAGGAAATGAAGGCGAGGGGCCTGGATATATGTTCTCATCCACAGCTCTCGAGTGTTGACGAGACCTGGGCAATGGTGCGGAGTCTAACCCACAGGATGGTGTTCGCCAGTGACCCCTCCAATCGGGATTTGGGCTTAGCTGCACCCTGTGAGCAGGTCGCGGTCCTTTGACCAGTACCCGAGCTCAGTGGGAATTGGAGACACAAATAACCGTGGCCCTAATAAAAGATGCCTAAGATTTAAGGCACTGTGGAGTGATCCACAAACAATGTAAAGAAGTCTGGCAATACTGTAGCACAAAGTTCACTAGTGACACGTTTAGCACACAGGCAGATATGGTAATTCACTGTTGTATGAAGTTCACTAGAGGCTCGTTTAGCACACAGGCAGATGGTAATTAACTGTTGCACCTGGTTCACTAGAGACTTGTTTAGCACACAGGCAGATGGAAATACACTGTTGCATGAAGTTCACTAGAGACACGTTTAGCACACAGGTAGATGGTAATACACTGTTGCAAGAAGTTCACTAGAGACACGTTTAGCACACAGGCAGATGGTAACTCACTGTTGCACAGGGATCACAGTAACGTCTTGGAACACAGGCAGAGATGGAACACACTGTAGAGGAAATAGAATGCCAGGAACCTGGACCGGAACTCAACTAGGGACTAGGAGACAACCGTTGTTCAGGCAGTTTGCAGAAAGGTGGAAGCAGGCTATATACCCCACAGAACCCTTTGATAGGTGCACAGCGATCAGCTGACGCTCACCTATCCCAGGCCAGAAGTACAGTCACATGGGCCGACTGACATGGCGGCGCCCATGCCGGGAACCCCGATTCCAGACACCGGACCGCTCGCAGTCCCCTACGCACGGGGAGAATGCTCAGCGTCCTCTCAGCCGCCGCGCCAGCTGCCCGACCACCTGGGAGATCAAAGGAAGCCGGCGAGGAGGTAAGGCCGCGCTGATCCCCGGCAGAGCCCTGACAGTACCCCCCCTTTCAGGGTGGGCACCGAACACCCCATAGGCTAATTTGGAAATTTCCTATGGAAGTCTCGGACCAACCGTGGAGCATGCACATCGGAAGCCTTGACCCAAGCCCTTTCTTCAGGACCATAGCCCCTCCAATCGATGAGGTATTGAAGAGTATTAATCTTAAGGCGTGAATCCAAGATCTTCTCCACTTCAAACTCAGTACCCTGTAAAGTCTGTACTTGAGGCAATTTGGGAGGAACAATTTGAAATCGATTGAGCACCAGAGGACATAAAAGAGAAATATGGAATGTATTGCAGATTTTCATTTGTGGAGGAAGTTCCAACTTATATACTACTGGATTGATTATCTTAATGATGCGATAGGGGCCAATAAAGCGTGGAGCAAGTTTCATCATGGGTACCTTCAAACGAATGTTCTTGGAAGATAACCAAACCCTATCCCCAACTAAGGGAACAGCCAAACGTTTCCTATCGGCAAATCTCTTATAATTCTTTGAGGATTGTACCAAGGAATGGTGAATTTTATTCCACAGGGTTGAAAATGACTCAATCTCCTTGACTGCTGCCGGAACTTCTACCGCTGGAAGATGTTCGAAGTCAGGGACTCGGGGATGTCTACCGAAGACAGTGAAGAAGGGTGTGGACTTGGATGACGAATGATACTTAAAATTGTGAGAAAATTCTGCCCATGGTAGAAGGTCCACCTAATCATCCTGAGAAGATGATACAAAAAGCCTGATGAAGGTCTCAAGTTCTTGATTAACCCTTTCGGTTTGACCATTTGTCTGAGGGTGGTATGCTGAAGAAAATTTTAATTTAACTCCACATGTATTGCACAGGGCTCTCCAAAATTTGGCCACGAATTGGACCCCACGATCAGAGATTATCTCCTTAGGGAGACCGTGTAATCTGAAGATATCCTGGATGCATATTTTAGCCAATTGAGGAGCCGATGGAAGACCAACCAGAGGAACAAAATGTGCCATTTTTGAGAAGCGATCCACGACCACCCATACCGTATTGTGTCCCTTGCATCGAGGTAGCTCGGAAATGAAGTCCATAGAGATATGAGTCCATTTGGCAACTGGAACCGGTAATGGGCGTAATGGACCCATTACCCTCCTGCGAGGTGTCTTATGCTGCGCACATTTAATACAGGAACAGGACAAATTCTCTGACATCTCCCTTCATGGTGGGCCACCAGTAGGAACGTAGTAGGAATTGATAAGTTTTAGTGATTCCTGTATGACCAGCAAATAACGAAGCGTGAGCCCATGTCAACAGTTTTTTACGTAAACTGGGAATAACAAAAAATTTTCCCGGAGGCGGAGAGGATATCTGTGTAGGAGCGAAAACAATTGGATCAAGAATTGGACGTATCTGCGGATGGTCCTCTACCATAGTCATAAAAGAACGGGAGAGAGCATCCGCTTTTTTGTTTAAAATGCCTGGGCGAAATTGAAGCCTTAGCTTGAACCTGGAAAAAAAAGAGACCATCGGGCCTGCCTGGCATTCAATCTATGAGCAGTTTGTAGATAAGTTAGGTTCTTATGGTCTGTAATGATCGTAACTGGAAATCTAGCTCCTTCCAGAAGATAACGCCATTCCTCTAGTGCCAAGCGTATAGCTAATAGTTCCTGATCTCCAATAATATAATTTTTCTCTGCGGGAGAGAATTTCCGGGAGAAGAATCCGCAGGGGTGGATCTTCCCATCTTCAGCGATCTGAGACAATATGGCCCCAATTCCAACAGAGGATGCGTCCACTTCTACCATAAATGGTTGATCCAGCTGAGGCTGGCGGAGAATTGGGGCTGTAGAAAATGCAATTTTTTATTTTTTAAAAGCTTGTATTGCTGGATCAGGCCAAGAGGATGGGCTGGCTCCCTTCCTTGTGAGAGAAGTGATAGGAGAGACCAATGTGGAGAAATGTGGAATGAACCTCCTTTAATAATTAGCAAAACCCAAGAAACGTTGAGTAGCTTTCAACGAAGTAGGCTGAGGCCAGTCGTCAATAGCTTTCAGTTTATCAGGGTCCATTTGAAGAATTTTTCCAGAGATTATATGCCCCAGGAAGGGTACCGAGGTCTGATTAAAGAGGCATTTTGACAACTTTGAAAAGAGACTATGATTTCGGAGACGAGACAACACTTCTAGTACATGCCGATGATGGTCTTGTAAGTTTGCAGAAAAAATTAAAATATCATTGAGAAAAAACTACCACAAATTTATAGAGAATGTCCCGAAAAATCTCGTTGACGTAGCCTTGAAATACAGCTGGCGCATTACAGAGTCCAAAAGGCATTACCAGGTACTCGAAGTGTCCATCCCTAGTATTAAAAGTGGTTTTCCACTCATCCCCTGCCTTTATCCGAATTAAATTGTAGGCCCCGCGTAAGTCTAGTTTGGTGAAAAACTGTGCTCCTCGGACCTTGTCGAAAAGTTCGGAAATCAGGGGTAGTGGATACCGATTCTTTATCGTAATTTGGTTTAGGCCCCGATAATCTATACAAGGGCGGAGCCCTCCGTCCTTTTTCTCTACGAAGAAGAACCCTGCTCCAGCAGGAGAGGATGACGGCCGGATAAATCCTTTAGCAAGGTTGTCCTTAATTTACTCTGCCATAGCGGTAGTCTCAGGAACAGATAATGGATAAACACGGCCATGAGGAGGGGTCTTCCCCGGAAGCAGGTCAATAGCACAATCCCATGGTCGATGCGGAGGGAGTTTATCTGCCGCTTGTTCGCAGAATACATCAGCGAAATCCTGGTAGGGCTCTGGTAAATTGGACTGAGAGGGACCCACAGAGATAGAGGGTGGAGAGAACATCTCGGATGGACAGGTAACTGTGGTTAACTTACGCAAAGGAACCACCTTGGTCAAACACTTCTGTAAACAACTTGATCCCCAGGACAAAATTTGCATCATATTCCAATTGAACACAGGGTTGTGCTTTTTTAACCAGGGTAGCCCCAACACCAGCTCGTAGGGAGACTTAGGTAACACAAATAATTCCAGCCATTCCTGATGAAGACATCCAATCTTGATGGATACTGGATGGGAGAGAGAAGAAAGAGATTCTCCTAGCACTGTTTTACCATCTAAGCCGGAGAGTACTAGTTTATTGGGTAATGGAACGACAGGAATACCTAGAGTCCGAACGAGAGTATCTGAAATGAAATTGCCTGCCGCTCCGGAATCAATTAGAGCTTTAACCCTCTTTGTCCTGGACCCATGGGAAAGCGACACTGGTAGAAGACTGTCTGTTATTTGGGATGACTTGGACATAACCCCTAACTGAATGCTCCTTACTTCAGTCAGGGTCTCGCATTTCCCGCAAGCAGAGGACAATTCTTCAAAATGTGGTCGGGAGCAGCACAATAAATACATAATTTATTTTGGAAACGCCTGTTGCGTTCTACAGCTGTAAGCTTGGACTTATTGACCTGCATGGGTTCTTCTTCACTACTAGGAGAGAGAGAAGACTGGTTCACAGGAGGAGTACAGACCTGAAAGCGTTCCCCCCTGCCTCTACTAGCCCAGTGTTCCCGATGGCGGAGGTCGATCTTGATGCAGAGGGAGATGACATCAGCAAAGGACTCCGGTAAATCTCTGGAGGCCAACTCGTCCTTCATCCTTTCTGATAGTCCATGGAGGAAGGATGCCTTGAGAGCTTCCTCGTTCCACTTTAGCTCAGATGCCAGGGTTTGAAACTGAACTACATAATGACCAACAGATCGGGTCCCCTGGCGCACACAAAGCAAATCAGATGAGGCTGAAGCGGAGCGGCCTGGTTTGTCAAAAATCCTTTTAAATGCTGAAACAAATCCTTCATAATTTGACACAATGGGGTCAGCTCGTTCCCACAGGGGAGAGACCCAGTCCAGAGCAGACCCAGTCAACAGGGAAATAACATACGCCACCTTTGCTCGAGAGGTGGGGAAATTCTGGGGGAGACATTCAAATTGGATCTCGCATTGGTTAAAAAACCCTCGGCACGGCCTGGGATTACCATCAAATCTCTTGGGTTGCCAACTGGAGATGAGATTTAGATCCCGAAGCCCCTTGAGGCAAAACAGGTGGAGGGGGTGCAGTGGCTGCAGCTGGTGGAACCGGGAGAATAGATGCCAATGTAGTTTGGATCGAGACCAGCTGTCTAGAGAGCTCCTGCAGGTACTGGGCCACTTGCTGTTGGGCTGCCTCCTGGTTATCCATCCGAGAGGCCAGGTCCTGAAGGGACCCAGCGGCTTCCATTGTGCGGCCTGAACAAACTGTCACGCTTGGTGCCGGGGAAGTGGAAACTCTGGGTCCGGGTTGCGGGAGGAAACGAAGGCGAGGGGCCTGGATATATGTTCTCCTCATCCACAGCTCTCGAGTGTTGACGAGACCTGGGCAATGGTGCGGAGTCTAACCCACAGGATGGTGTTCGCCAGTGACCCCTCCAATCGGGATTTGGGCTTAGCTGCACCCTGTGAGCAGGTCGCGGTCCTTTGACCAGGTACCCGAGCTCAGTGGGAATTGGAGACACAAATAACCGTGGCCCTAGAGATGCCTAAGATTTAAGGCACTGTGGAGTGATCCACAAACAATGTAAAGAAGTCTGGCAATACTGTAGCACAAAGTTCACTAGTGACACGTTTAGCACACAGGCAGATATGGTAATTCACTGTTGTATGAAGTTCACTAGAGGCTCGTTTAGCACACAGGCAGATGGTAACTCACTGTTGCACAGGGATCACAGTAACGTCTTGGCACACAGGCAGAGATGGAACACACTGTAGAGGAAATAGAATGCCAGGAACCTGGACCGGAACTCATCTAGGGACTAGGAGACAACCGTTGTTCAGGCAGTTTGCAGAAAGGTGGAAGCAGGCTATATACCCCACAGAACCCTTTGATAGGTGCACAGTGATCAGCTGACGCACACCTATCCCAGGCCGGAAGTACAGTCACATGGGCCGACTGACATGGCGGCGCCCATGCCGGGAACCCCGATTCCAGACACTGGACCGCCCGCAGTCCGCTACGCACGGGGAGAATGCTCAGCATCCTCTCAGCCGCCGCGTCAGCTGCCCGACCGCCCGGGAGATCAAAGGAAGCCGGCGAGGAGGTAAGGCCGCGCTGATCCCCGGCAGAGCCCTGACACTGTTGTCCATAGGGGCTGGCTGGGCTGTGTTGTGCAGTCTGTTGTCCATAGGGGCTGTGGGCCTGATTCAGAGCCGGACGCTATTTGCGCTCGCTCGTCCAGAAAAAGGGGCTGGCTATTTAAATTAACCGTTCGCTCTTTGCGGTCTGTTCATGCCTCTATGTCTGAACGAGCAAACGAAACATGCGAACGTAATTTTGAAAAAAACGACCCCTGGCCGCTGACATCATACGTCATGTCCGCTATTTATTAGATTAATCGAGTACATCGGACGGCGTATGAACTGCTCGCTATTCTTGTGGTTGGTTTTTTCTACCACAATCATGCGAGCAGTTCTAACTATAAAACAACCAAGTGACGTGGGCAACAACGCTGCTTTGTTAATTATGTACACCCTTAAAACGCCCGTTTTGGCACGCCTGCGCTCGGATCTCCACTCCCCGTTTTCAAGCACCTTCCCCTGTTACCACCCACAAACGCCTCATTCTGTCACTCAAAATAGCAGGCATTCGCTATTTAGCGAGCTCACGATTTTCGGCCGCACTGACTGGTTCGCGCATGCGTATTAAAATCCGTACGCAAGTGCAGTTGTGCGAACATCGTTCGGATCGAACGAGCGGCTCTGAATCAGGCCCTGTGTCCACTCCAAAGTCCATAGGGGCTGGCTGGGCAGTGCTGTGCAGTGTAAGGCTGTAGTCCTAAAGGGGTGCTGTAGTGTTATCCAGGGGGTGCTCTGTCCATCAGGGGTGCTCCCCCCAAGTAAAAAAAAAAATATTTTTCTGTTTGTGTGCGCTGTAGCCGCACGTGCATCAACAAAGTAGCGCCAAGTGTGCGCCTGTGTCATAAGTAAAGGGCCGGCTGGCTCGTCTGTTGAAGGGTGGTGTAACTCCCAAAGTGCGCTCCGAAAAAAAAATAAATATATTTTTCTGTGTTTGTGTCTTGTGTGCGCTGTAACCGCACATGCATCAACAAAGTAGCGCCAGGCGAGCGCCTGTGTCATAAGTAAAGGGCCAGCTGGCTCGTCTGTTGAAGGGTGGTGTAACCCCCAAAGTGCACTCCTAAAACAAAATAAAAAAATCTGTTTCTGTGTTTGTGACTTGTGTGCGCTGTAGCCGCACGTGCATCAACAAAGTAGCGCCAAGCGTGCGCCTGTGTCATAAGTAAAGGGCTAGCTGGCTCGTCTGTTGAACGGCGGTGTAACCTCCGAAGTGTCTGAAAAAAAAAATATTTTTTTTCTGTGTTTGTGACTTGTGTGCGCTGTAGCCGCATGTACATCAACAAAGTAGCGCCAAGTGTGCACTTGTGTCATAAGTAAAGGGCCGACTGGCTCGTCTGTTGAAGGGTGGTGTAACCCCAAAGTGCCTAAAAAAAAAATAAAAAACTATTTTTCTGTGTTAGTGACTTGTGTGCGCTGTAGCCGCACGTGCATCAACAAAGTAGCGCCAAGCGTGCGCCTGTGTCATAAGTAAAGGGCCAGCTGGCTCATCTGTGGAAGGGTGGTGTAACCCCCAAAGTGCCTAAAAAATATATATATTTTTCTGTTTGTGTGCAACTTAGCTGCACGTGCAACAATATCACATAAATGGGAGTACAAAAATTTGTCCAATAAAAATAAAATAGGGAAAGATCAAGAACCACTTCCTCCTAGTGCTGAAGCTGCTGCCACTAGTCATGACATAGACAATGAAATGCCATCAACCTGGTCTGCCAAGGCCGATGCCCAATGTCATAGTAGAGGTCATATAAATTCCCAAATGGCAAAGTTCGGGAAAATGACCTTAAAAAATAAATTTAAATCGTCTGAGGAGAAACGTAAACTAGCCAATATGCCATTTACGACACGGAGTGGCAAGGAACGGCTAAGGTCCTTCCCTATGTTCATGACTAGTGGTTCAGCTTCACATGATGATGGAAGCCCTCCTCCTGCTACAAAAATCAAACGTGTTAAGCTGGCAAAAGCACAGCAAAGAACTGTGCTTTCTAATTCTAAGAAGATACCACAAATCCACATGGAGAGTCCAAGTGTTGTGACGGTTGCGATGCCTGACCTTCCCAGCACTGGACTAGAAGAGGTGGCTCTTTCCACCATTTGCACGCCCCCTGCAAGTGCTGAAAGGAGCACCCACAGTCCACTTGCTGATATGCAAATTGAAGATGTCACTGTTGAAGTACAACAGGATGAGGATACTGGTGTAGCTGGCGCTGAGGAGGAAGTTGGCGAGGAGGATTCTGATGGTGAGGTGGTTTCTTCAAATCAGGCACTGGGGGAGACAGTTGTCTGTGGGATGAAAAAGCCCATAACGGTCATGCCTGGGCAGAAGACAAACATTCCACCTCTTTGGTCTGGAAATACTTTTATCCAAATCCGGACAACAACTGTCTTGCCATATGTACCATATGTAAAGGTGGAATAAGTAGGGACGTTAACCACCTAAGAACATCCTCCCTTATATGTCACCTGCAGCATGTTCATAAAAAGTTACTGTCAAGTTCAGAAACTGTGGCTAAGACCGTAAGCAGTCCAGGGACACCTAAATCCCTTTTTCCTGTCATATAAAAGTGCCTGCAAACCACACCATCAACTCCCTCATCAATTTTCTCAGGATCGGAAGTAGTCCTGCAGGCCATGTCACTGGCATGACTGACTCTTCTATCCAAAATCCCTCGGGAGGATCCTGCATTGCTACGCTAACTGCTGCCGTTGCTGCTGGGAGTTGTTCATCCCAGAGAGGAAGTAGGAACACCACTACTTTCTTTACTAAGCAAATGACCCTCCAACAGTCTTTAGTGAGGTGGATGAATGTCATAGTAGTACGACAGCAGTCACCCTGAAGCAAAGCGGATAACTAAGGCCTTGACAGCTATGTTGGTGTTAGACATGCGTCCGGTATCCGCCATTAGTGCAGTGGGATTTGGACAATTGATGGAGGTAGTGTGTACCCGGTACCAAATCCCATCTAGATTCCACTTCACTAGGCAGGCGATACCGAGAATGTAAACAGACGTCAGAAAAAGTGTCCTCGGTGTCCTAAAAAAATGCGGTTATACCCAATGTCCACTTAACCACGGACATGTGGACAAGTGGAACAGGGCAGACTAAGGACTAAATGACTGTGACAGCCCACTGGGTAGATGTATCGCCTTATGCAGCAACAACAGCAGCGTCACCAGTAGCTGCATCTCAGAAACGCCAGCTTGTTCCAAGGCAGGCTACGCTGTGTATCACCGGTTTCAGTAAGAGGCACACCGCTATGGCTTACCCAACTTAGACTCTCCTGGGGATTTGTGATATCTGACAACGTCACCAATATTGTTCAGGAATTACATCTGGGCAAATTCCAGCACGTCCCATGTTTTGCTCACACAATATATTTGGTGGTGCAGAATTTTCTGAAAAACGACAGGGGCGTGCAGGAGATGCTTTGGGTGACCCGAAACATATCTGGCCACTTTCGCCATTCAGCGACTGCGTGCCGAAGACTGGAATGCCAGCAAACACTCTTGAACCTGCCCAGCCATCACCTGAAGCAAGAGGTTGTGACACTGGAACTCAACCCTCTATATGCTTCAGAGGGTGAAGGAGCAGGAAAAGGCATTCACGCCTATACATCCACCTATGACATAGGTAAAGGAGGGGTTATGCACCTGACTCAAGCGCAGTGGAGAATGATTTCTGTGTTGTGCAAGGTTCTCCAGCCCTTCGAACTTGCCACACGTGAAGTCAGTTCAGACACTGCCAGCTTGAGTCAGGTCATTCCCCTCATCAGGCTTTTGCAGAAGCAGGTGGAGAAAGTGAAGGAGGAGCTAATACGGAGCGATTCCGCTCGGTATGTGGGACTTGTGGATAAAGCCCTTCATTCGCTTTGCCAGGATTCGAGGGTGGTCAATCTGTTGAAATCAGACCACTACAGTTTAGTCACCGTGCTCGATCCTAGGTTTAAAGCCGACGTGGTGTCTCTCCGGCCGACACAAGCCTGCAAAGAAGCAAGGACCTGCTGGTGAAAACACTGTCAGCTGAAGCGGAATGTGACACGTCAACAGCTCCTTCATTTTCTCCCGCAACTGGGGCTGCCGGGAAACAACTTAGGTATCCTAAGCAACCCGCTGGCGGTGATGCAGGGCAGACAGGACCAAGTTTGGACATCTGGTCCGGACTGAAGTACTTGGCAACATTTTCTGACATGTCTACTGTCACTGCATATGATACAGTCACCATTGACAGAATGGTAGAGGATTACATCGGTGACAGCATCCAAGTAGGCATGTCAGACAGTCCGTACCTGTACTGGCAGGAAAAAGAGGCAATTTGGAGGCCCCTGTACAAACTGGCTCTATTTTACCTTTGTTGCCCCCCCTCCAGTGTGTACTCCGAAAGAGTGTTTAGTGCAGCCGGGAACCTTGTCAGCGAGAGGCGTCGGAGGTTGCTTCCACAAAATGTGGAGAAGATGATGTTCATAAAAATTAATTATCAACTCTTCCAGGGAGACCGGCCTCCATAACGTACAGAGGGACCTGTGGTGGTGGATTCCAGTGGGGACGAATTAATACTCTGTGAGGATGTACACAACACGGAAGAGGGTGAGGAATCGGTGGATGAGGAGGATGAGGACAACATCTTGCCTCCGTAGAGCCAGTTTGTGCAGGGACAGATTAATTGCCAGCTTGTTTGTGGGGGCCCAAACAAACCAATCATTTCAGCCACAGTCGTGTCGCAGTGCCTGGCGCTGAAATGATTGGTTTGTTAAAGTGTGCATGTCCTGTTTATACAACATAACGGTGGGAGGGCCCAAGGACAATTCCATCTTGCACCTTTTTTTCTTTGCATTATGTACTGTTAGGGGCCTAGTTTTTCAAAATGCCATCCTGTCTGCCACTGCAGTGTCACTCCTAGATGGGCCACGTGTTTGTGCCGCCCACTTGTGTCGCTTAGCATAGTTATCCAGCTACCTCAGTGCAATATTGTGAGGTGTTCAGAATAAGACTGGAAATGAGTGGAAATTAATGTTATTGAGGTTAATAATAGCATAGGAACAGAAAAACCCACAAATTCTGTGGGTTTGGCAAACCAATCCAGATCCAAAACACGAAAAGTGGCCGATGCACACCCCTAATATATTTCAACTTTGTGTCAAATCTATTGTTGATACTGCTCTATAATGTATGGCACATTCAGTGTTCGGTTTGAGGTCTAAGGGAAAAAAACGTGGCCTGATTGTTGGCACAAATAGAACTATGGCCCTCATTCAGAGCCGTTCGCTATTTGCGTTCGTTCGTTCAAAAACAAGGGGTGGCTATGCAAATGATTCGTTCGCACATTGCAGTCTGTTCACACCTCTAAGTCTGAACGAGCGAGCAAAACATATGCTCTTTTATTTCTTAAAAACACCCCCTGGCCGCTCGCACCATACGTCATGTCCGCTATTTATTAGATTAATCGAGTACATCGCCCAGCGTATGAACTGCTCGCTATTCTTGTGGTTGGTTTTTTCAACCACTATTTTGCGAGCAGTTCTGAGTTAAAAAAAACCAAGTGACGTGGTCATTGACGCTGCTATATTAATTATGCACACCCATAAAACGCCCGTTTTGACCTTTAAGCACGCCTGCGAACGGATCTCCACTCCCCGTTTTCAAGCACCTTCCCCTGTTACCACCCACATACGCCTCATTCTGTCACTCAAAATAGCAGGCACTCGCTCTATTGCGTACAAATGATTTTCGGCCGCACTGACTGGTTCGCGCATGCGTACTAAAAACCGTACGCATGCGCAGATGTGCGAACATCGCTCGGAACGAGCGTACTGCCGCTAGCGAGTGGCTCTGAATGAGGGCCTATGTATGGAGTCAGATTGGTTCTTTTCAATTATTTAATATTCATATTGAATACTTTCCATTATATGATGTGTATTTATTAAATATTCTAACAAGTTGGTTGTGTTCCAATTATCGGCACAGTTCATCACCAGGGACAAGACAGTCTCTCAGGTGGTGGACATGATCAAAAAACTAGTACAAAGGCAGGAGTTTCCTCATCCAAGATTGCTTGGTAATCACTACATATGTCAGTATCCAGGGATGAGGCAGGGGGTAGTTATTTGTAATCATCATCTTCTGGGACTCTGGTCCTTAAAGGGAGCAAGGCTTCCAATCAATGTGTTGCAACTAAGGGCCTCATTCACTACCGATTGCAAATGTGATTACACACTGAATCGGCTGATTGTTGCGTTCTGTGCATGCGTATGCATTGCAGTGTGTGAAAACTCCACTGCGATCGGAACTGAGATCGCAGTGACAACATAGACCCATCACGTCGTGATTGACAGAAAGTACCGTTTAGAGTGGTGATGGGGGGTGGTCACCAAAATGCAGGCGTAGCAGTGCGTTTGAACGCTGTTACAGGGGTGTGCATAAATTAGCCACTGCGATGCCATATGCAGCTTGGGCTTTTACTGCATGGGATGAGGTTAGCAATTCCTGAGTAAGGTTTAAATGGGGAAGACTAGATGTGCCAAGTGGTTCTTATCTGCCGTCAAATTCTATGTTTCTATGGTCAGACCTTGTGCAAGTGTGCGTGAGGCTGCAATTGTACTCAATGTTACCGATGGGTTCGCAGTCGTGCTAAGTATTACGGATGTGTGTAAGGCAAGGTGGGCGTCCTTATGTTAGGCTGTGATGGCATTGCGACTGCAATCATTGAGATATCTTCGCAGTGGGACTGCATGCGTAATCACTATTGCAATAGCGATCCTTACTGAATTCGGCCCTAAGAGTGGTGCTAAACACATTGAAAGCACAATCTCTTATTCAGGGAAAACCTATAAGGTGACGTTCAATGCTACAGAGGTAACAAATAAATCACCAGGGTGGAACAAAAAGTTCTCTGGCGATTAATCTTTTCAGATCCTATCATGGGCAGAGATTCATGTTCTGGCGATTTCCGCAGTCTTTATTGCAGGAATAGGGAATTGGAAGGCAGAGTCACCGGTCCATTCTTCCAGGTGAATGGTCTCTGCATCTAGAAATCTTCAACAGTCTGGTAAAGAGGTGGGGTCAGCCAGAGGAAGACCTTATGGCTTCTCGATTCAGCAACAAAACGGCCAGGTTTTGTTGCAGAGTCAGGGACCCATTAGCCTTGCTAATATATGCTAGGTGTCACAACCAGGGTTTCGTGGCGTGGAGGTTGCAGTCCTTGCCGGTGGTGGCGCGATCCTTCCAGTGAGGGAGCTGGCGTGTGGATACTGGCATTGTGTGTGTGCAGGGGTCTGCCAGCACTGGGCCATTCTGGCAAGGGTAAGTCTAACAGTGTGTCAGCATCACAGGTACATGGGAGCAGCCATCTTGCCTCAGGTTATGTGACATAGTGGGCCTATCCTGATGCGTCAGGTGATCTCTCCAGCCACTCACGCTCTGCTCCTGGGTACTTAAGGGGGTTTGGAGCTCCCTGTAGTTGCCAGTGCAACCGTGTGTTGCAGCATCAGCTATGAGAGCGTGCCTGCGCTCCTGACCTTAGTCTTGTGCTCTGGTGCTCTCTGCAAACCTGCACCATGCTACCCTGCCTTGCTTCCTGCTGTGGATCAAGTCCTGCTCCTTCTACCTACCCACTCCTCCCTGAACCTGTTGTTCCCAATTACCTACTCCAACCTGCACCTGAGTTTTCAGTAACTATTACAGCATTTCTGTATTAACCTTGTTTAGCCATCATCTCAGCATTTAAAAAAAGAAAAACAAGTAGGTGCGCTATCTGTTCAGTTGCTGTCTTAATCTAAAAACCTGCAGCTGACACCAGAGGGGCTTCTGCATTAACCGTCAAAAAATTGTAGAAAAAAAGAGAATTAAGGTATCTGCGCTGGTAATTATATAAATATATGACACCTTGTTAATAAAACAAATATGTAATTTATTCAATAGTGAACTGCAGTTCAATATAACATACACACATATAACAAATAATTAATAAAAATTATTGCCATGAATGATGCTAACAACCAAATGAATAGGGTGGTTGTTGCAAATGGATAGTATCCAATTGTTCCCAAGGGCTAATATGTAGCTAGTAAATAAAATCCAGCAAATGACAATGTTGATATAAAAGAGGGGCCCAAGATAGGGAATATAAGTCAAGCTAATTAATGTCACAAATTGCTCACATCCCAATGTATAAAGTCCAGTGACTACAACTCCTAACCCAAGGGCTCACAGGAGAAAAATTGAGCGGCAGTGAAGTGAGGCTGAGTCACACCATTCAGGCGACTCCTGCCCGCACTGGGATGGATAACGAGAGACCGTGGATGAAGGGTGCAACGTACCGGGTGCTAGTGTATAGCTGAATGGCACTACGGGACCGGCTCCCACACACACCGCCGGCAGATGGACAACAGCCCGTAGTAGAGGGGGCACCACGACTAAGAAGCCCCAGAGGACGATGGAGACCAGCGGCAACAGGTGCGTGTCCGTCCTGACCGGCACAGAGGCCCGGCGGCTGAGCGGGATGGAGTCAGATGGCCGCTAGGTAAGTGTGGGCGGCTGCCGGGAGCTTAGCACACAGCTATCTGGGTCTCTGTGTGCTCAGCTATAATTACCAGCGCAGATACCTTAATTCTCTTTTTATCATCTCAGCATTACCTGCTTTCCCTTTCAGCAACGATTACAGCATTTCTGGATAACTTTGTTCAGCCATTGTCTCAGCATTACCTGATTTCCCTTTCAGCTATTATCACAGTATTCCTGGATTCCCTACCTTGCCACTGACGTACTGGACTTTACCTTCAGCTCCACAGTTACCTCAGTAATCAAGACTTTATCTTAGTTCTGTCACTGATCTGGACATTCATTCATTGCATCACTATTGTTCCTTCGGTCACAGATGTTAATCAGTATTATTCTTGTGCTTGTCTACTAGTATTTACATTAAACAACCCACCTTTCAGTTTAAATCTGTTCCGATGCCTGCTCCTGTTTCCACCCCAGGTTCACAACAAACACAGATCCTAACAGTAGGGTTTTCTCTGCCTGAGTACTCAAGATAAAAAATAAAGAATTCCATTAATCTGAGTAGCACCAGACTGGCCAAGGGCATTTTGGTGCTCAGAGGTACTAAACATGGCATTGGGTCCAGGGATCAGACTTCCACTTCAACAGGACCTGTTGTCTCAGGGGCCAATTGTCTTTCTGGACATCCATCGGTTACATTTAATGGCATGGCTCTTGAAGCCAAGATTAGGTTTTGCATATTCAGTAGTTCAGACTGTGATTAGAGCTAGACAGAGTGTAACTATCTTCAGAAAATTATCATAGAGTTTGGGAGAATTATAGTGCATAGTGTAATAAAGTTTATTATACCTCTTTTTCCAGGGTCCTTTCTTCAGACAGGCCTAGAGTTGTCTCTTCCATTTAGGTTCCCTTTACGTACAGGTATCAGCTTTGTCAATTTATTTTTCAAAGATTGGCTCTGCTTCCAGAAGTTAAGACCTTCTGGCAGCATGTATAACATATACAGCCACCATATAGAGCCATGGGATCTAAATCTGGTGTGGTCAGAACTAGAGTTACCACCCTTTGGGAAGTGGATTTGAAGTGCGTAACTTCAAAGTTATGTTTTCTTTTAGCTATATCATCTGCTAGTAGAGTTTTGATTTAGGATATTTATCTTGTAGACCTCATTTCTGGTGATGCACAAAGATAGGGCACTACCTTCTTTTCAACTTAAAGTGTCTGCATTTCATCTTAATTGAGAAATTTTAATAGACTTTTGCTAAATCAAGTAAAACAGTGAATCAGGGTCAGCTGTCTGTTAGACTTAGTAAAACTGTTAAGAATTTGTCTGGAAAGGACAAGCAGTATAAGGAAAACTGATAGTTTTATTATCCTTTATGATGCTAAGAGGTTGGCCAGCATCCAAACATACTATAGCCAGATGGATTAGGGCCACAATTTAGCAGGCATATCAGGAAGCTGGTACATAAAAGAGGGGAACACCCAGCGCATACAACACCTAAATTGATCCAGATATTGATGGAATAATCATATAAATGTTGTATTACCACAGTACACGAGCTAATGTAGGTGAACTGGTAAATGGATAATGATTCCACGGATGCTCAATCAATTAAAAATTTAATCACATCAATACTACCTCCAATTAATCTGCGTTGATATTTGCAATGCGATAGATGAGATGTACTAAGTAGATCAATTAAATAGATATAATTAAATGAATAGAAATAAATAAAACACTAAGATGGAATATTTCTATAAAAATCAATGTTTATTGATTTAATTTAATAGACCATACTATGTGGCTGTCAAGAGAACTGTAATAGTTTTTAAGAACTGATACCAGTATACAACACAATTAGACAAACAGACAATACATATAAACGTATACACATGTGCCCAGTCAACCCTGGACCCACTATCAGTGCAGAATAAGTAAAACGCTTACAGTGTATTACTCTGCAGAGCACGCACACAGTGTCATAAGTTATACGTGTATATGTTTATATGTATTGTCTGTTTGTCTAATTGTGTTGTATACCGGTATCAGTTCTTAAAAACTATTACAGTTCTCTTAAGATTTTTGATTACTGTTAAATTTCTTTCTCTGAGTCCTTCTAGGGGACATTAAGATCCCTCCTTTATTTTGTTGTGCATGAGATTCTGTCCTTATATTTCTTCAACCTAGCCTTGAGGCTTTTTAAGTTCAAACGCAGGAAGAAGTTGGAGGGGAGGATCTTATATATTAGAAAAAGTTTATCTATTAAGTGCTAGCTTATCAACCCATACTACACCTCATGGTCAAGAAATGTCCCCTAGATGGACTTGGAAAAAAGAGATTTAACGGTACCAAAAATCTTATTTTTGAGCATCCTTGGTAACATGGTTACAGGAGGTAACTGATAACCCAGAGAATAACTCCTAGGAAATACCATCTATCAGCCTTGCTCTTGATCTCTGGTCCTGAAATAGTAGTCTTTTACCTTGTGTTTCAACCCGGACGTCAATATGACAATGTCCAGTTGCCCTCATCTTTTCACCGTGTCCCTTAAAGATCACAGATGCAGGGACCACTCTCCACATCATGCCAGCTGAGATAATCAGTCTCCCAATTGAATATACTTGGGATGAATATTGCATTGAGAGCCTGAGCAATCTCATACTTCTGTCCATCTCCATCTTGGCTTAAGCAGTCTTTAGGCCTCCCTCATCTATATATTAATTCTGTAAGGTTTTTTTTACTGTGAGACCTATTTTGACAGAACGGCTGAACATAAAAATATGGTTGCAATATCAAAATAAAGGTCTTACCTTGTAGATGTGCCAGTCAAAGAGAAAAATGAGATTGGGGCAACGGTTTGAGTGTGGCATAGCGGCAAAGTTCCCATGTAAAACAGGAGATATGGTAAGAACTTACCTTTGTTATCTCCGTTTCTACGAAGTCCTTAGGGTCCACAGGGATACCTTGGGGTATAGGTCTTGGCTCCAGCCATGGGCACCACAGAGTTAAAAGATGTCCTCCCAGGATGCACCAGGCCCCCTCCTATACCCCGCCCCCAGGCCAAGGCACCTCAGTTTTAGTATCAAGCCATAGGCCGGGAGAGAGGAAAAAGGAAGAAGAAAGTCTGGAACACACAAGATTCTCATAGAAAAGGGAGACAGAAACTGGTGGCCAGAACAACACCCTACGGAAGCACAGGGCGTCGGGGCGGGCGCCCTGTGGACCCTAAGGACATCGTAGAAACAGATAACAAAGGTAATTTCTTACCATATCTCCTGTTTTCTACCTCAGGGTCCTTAGGGATCCACAGGGATACCTTGGGGATGTCCCAAAGCAGTATCCTTCAAGGGAGGGGACGCTCCTGTGCCAAGAGGAGAATCCGCCGCCCGAAGGAAGCATCCTGAGAAGCAAATGTGTCAAAGGCGTAATGTTTGACGAAAGTATGGACAGAGGACCACGTGGCCGCCTCACAAAGCTGAAGAGCTGAGGCGCCACATTGAGCTGCCCACGAAGGTCCCACAGATCTTGTAGAATGAGCTTTCACAGAGGGTGGCACTGGAAGTCCCTCATGAGTGTATGCTTCAGAGATCGCCATGCAGATCCAGCGTGCTAAAGTCTGTTTATTGGCAGGCCAAACCCTCTTATGAAATCCATATAGGACAAACAAAGAGTCCGATTTTCTCAAAGAACTGGTACGGTCCACGTGAATCCGCAGAGCCCGTACCACATCCAAAGAAGCCTCACCAGCTGTGAGATCAGATGAATTAAAAGCTGGGACCACAATTTCCTCATTAATGTGGAAACTAGACACCACTTTAGGAAGGAATTCGGGATGGGTACGAAGTACCGCCCTATCCGAATGAAAAATTAGAAAAGGGGGGCGACACGAAAGAGCCCCCAAATCCGACACCCTTCTGACTGAAGCAATAGCCAAAAGGAACACTGTTTTTGCCGTAAGCCATTTCAGATCCACAGAACCCAGAGGTTCAAATGGAGGATCCTGTAGCGCCTTCAGGACCACAGCCAGATCCCATGGAGCTACCGGATGGACATAGGGAGGCTGGATGCGAAGGACACCCTGCATAAAGGTACGGCTATCAGGCCGCGTAGCAATCCTTCGTTGAAACAAAACTGACAGGGCAGAAACATGCACCTTCAGTGAAGCAAGGCGTAGACCTAAATCCAAGCCTGCCTGAAGGAAAGCCAACACTCTCGAGATTCTAAACTCGCGAGGATCGTACGCTTTAGGGCGACACCACTCAAAATAGGTATGCCACACCCTGTGGTAAATTCTAGCTGAAGCCGGCTTACGAGCATGTAACATGGTATTGACCACCGCTCTAGAGAAACCCTTGGACCTCAAGAGGGAAGCCTCAAGAGCCACGCCATCAAAGATAGCAGACTCAGGTCCGGGTAGAGACAAGGACCCTGAGACAATAGGTCCGGCCTCAGAGGTAACAGCCAAGGAGTGTCGATGGATAGACACTGGAGATCCGAGTACCAACTCCTCCTGGGCCACGCAGGGGCCACCAGCAGGATCTTGCCTCCTTCCTGCCTGAACTTTTCAATTACTCGAGGCAGCAGGGAGAATGGAGGAAACAGGTACGCAAATTGGAAGTTCCATCGTGCCGACAGAGCGTCCACCAGGAGAGCTCCTGCGTCTCTTGTTCGGGATCCGTACGCCCACAGCTTGCGGTTGTGTCTGGAGGCCATGAGGTCTATTTCGGGAAGACCCCACTTGTCCACCAGGAGTTGGAACACCTCCTGATGAAGAGACCACTCCCCCGGGTGTACATCGTGGCGGCTGAGGAAGTCCGCCTCCCAGTTGAGCACACCCGGAATGAAGACGGCCGAGATGGCCGGAAGATTGCCTTCTGCCCAAGTGAGAATGCGGCACACCTCCCTTAGAGCCGCTTGGCTTTGAGTTCCTCCCTGACGATTTAGGTAAGCCACCGTGGTGGCGTTGTCTGACTGAACCTGCACAGGTTTCCCCAGCAGGAATGGTCTTGCATGCTGCAACACCCTGAACACTGCTCGAATTTCCAGTATATTGATTGGAAGGTTCGATTCCTCCGACGTCCACCGGCCCTGGAAGACGTGTGGGCCTGTCACAGCGCCCCAGCCCCGAAGGCAAGCATCCGTTGTTAGAAGGACCCAATCCGAAATCCAAAACGGATGTCCCCTGCAGAGATGAGACTTTAGTAACCACCACGTCAAAGACAGGCGCACTTCCGGAGTGAGCCTGATCATCTGTGTCTTTATTCGACGGGGATTTCTGTCCCATCTGGACAGGATCAACATTTGTAGAGGCCTGGAGTGGAACTGGGCATACTCCACCATGTCGAACGTTGACACCATGGATCCCAGTAACTTCATCGCCGAGAGAAGAGACACTCGGCGACTGCTTAAAACATTGCGTATCTTGGACTGCAACAGGGCTATCTTTTCCTCCGTCAAGAAGATCCTTTGTTGCTGAGAGTCCAACAATGCCCCGAGATGGACCATTCTCTGAGAAGGAATTAGAGAGGACTTCTTCCAATTCACTATCCAGCCATGAGCCTGCAATACCGATATTGTCAGTTGTAGATGGCTGCAAAGGACTTGTGGCGACTCTGCCAACAACAGAAGGTCATCCAAGTAAGGTAACAGGCGAACTCCCTGCAACCGCAGGTGTGCCGCCATGACCGCCATTACTTTTGTGAACACCCGAGGAGCCGTGGAAAGGCCAAACGGTAGGGCCTGAAACTGGTAATGGAGGTCCAACACTGTAAATCTGAGGTAACGCTGATGAACCCTGGCAATGGGGATATGCAGGTAAGCATCCTGAATATCCAGGGACACCATAAAATCCCCAGGCTGCATAGCTAAAACAATAGAACGCAGAGTCTCCATTTGGAACCGAGGGACCCTTAAAAACTTGTTCAGGGACTTGAGGTTGAGTATAGGTCGGTATGATCCATTTGGTTTTTGAACCAGAAAAAGGTTGGAGTAATCTTAGGGATAACGGAACAGGTTCTATTACTCCCATTTGAAGCATAGAACGCACCGACTCCTGGATCGCTAGAGCCTTCGTTGGATCTGAAGGACCTGCTGTTACAAAGAACTAATGAGGAGGCCTTCTGCAGAAGGAGAGGGCATATCCTTGAGATACCACCTCCCGTACCCAAGTGTCTGTGGTGGTTTTGAACCAACACTGGGCGTATTGCAGAAGTCGGCCTCCCACCCTGGGATCCCCCAAGGGGACGCCCAACCCATCAGGCTGAGGGTTTGTTGTCCGGCTTGGCAGCTGGACGTCTGGTACTCCAAGCTTGCTTCTTGGTCTTAGCGGTCTTTTTGGGACCTGAAGGTCTCGGAAAGGACTGAACCCTAGGTTTTCCCGGAGGGCGATAGGGCCGAAAGGATGGATTTTTAGACCCAGACGGAGTCGGGGCTGAGGGTAGACACGCAGATTTGGCAGCCGCCAACGTATCTACTATTTTGTCCAAGGCTGGTCCAAACAGGACCTGTCCATTGTAGGGTAAGCATTCCAAGCCTTTCTTGGATTCAGCGTCCGCTCTCCACGAAAGTAACCACAAGGAGCGTCGAGCGGCCACAGCAGAAATCCTAGAAGTAAGCAGGCTCACATTCAAAGCTGCTTCGTTAATGTACGTAGCGGAATCCCGAAGGTTACCCACTAACATAACCTGTTCGCTGGTACCCTCAGAAGCAAATGATGCTTCCAAAGCGTCCGCCCACCTTTCCCTAGCCTGGGCCATCCAGCAGACAGCCATAGCTGGTCTGGATGCTCCTCCAGCAAGGGAATAGATAGACTTAAGGCACACCTCCACCTTACGGTCTGTAGTATCCGTCAGAGAAGACATAGGCGGCATAGGCAAAGTTGCGCTCTTTACTAAGCGCGTAACGTGAGAATCCACCTGAGGAGGAGACTCCCATTTAGTGAAGTAATCTTCCGCAAAGGGATAAGTATGTGCCAGACGCTTGTGAGGTTGAAATCTTTTTCCCGGAGATTTCCAGGCCTCCTCCATGTGATCAACTAGCTGACCAGATAGAGGGAAAACTGCTGCAGCTCCTTTAACCTCTTTAAAATAAGCATGAGTAGGTGCTGCAGGTAAGTTGTCATCAGTAATTACCATAGCCGCACGGACTGCCCGTATGAGGCCTGGAATGTAAATACTAGACTTAGCCTCTGCTTGAGGAGTGTCAGTGTCCGAAAAATCTACAATTTCGCCCTCATCAGACGACCCATCATCCTCATCATCCTGAGCGGATGGATATGACAATAACGGTCTTTTATCAGGTCTAGATTGATCCTGTTGAGTGCTCTGCACCCCTGAATCAGACAAACCTGGGTCAGCCAGATTAAGGACCTGTTGCGGGGGGCACTGCATTACTATCGGTCCCGGAACTCCCAGAACAGGAGGCGGGACTACCGCCTGCTGTGCAAACCCCAATTGTGGAAACGTAGAAGGGGCTGCAAGCCTATTTACAAGAACAGTCAGGACTTGTGCAAAACAAGCCCAAGGTGGTTCCTGAGAGGTGCTGGGTACAGCAGAGGTACTAGGGATGGCCAAACATGCAGCACATAACCCATCCTGAAGTACCGCCCCCTCCCCCACACCTGCTTTACATCTGGAGCAGGAAAATAGGAGAGGTGCTCCTCTAACAGAGTCCTCACTGGACATAGTGGTATGTGACACTCCTCTCATAGAAATATCTAAAACTGTGAGGTAAATTCCTACCCTGACAGTACTGGCACTGAGAGGGCTGGTCAGGAGGAAGAGATAGGGATAGTAAAATGGCTGACAGGAGAAAGATCAGGCACACAGCGCTAGCACAGAGTCACATACAATGCAGAAAAAACCCTGCACTAAGTGCACTATCACATACACAGACTTACAGCCTGGCAGTGATAGCGCTACATACGCTGACCTTTACTGGAGGAGAGGTATGTAAGGGGCACCCCAGGCTCCGCACCCTTGTCACCACAACGTCTTCATAAAATGGCCGCCGGAGGATGAAGGGAGGCGGGCCTGAGGATGATCACTGCCTCAGCCCGCCAAAGCCTTAATGTAAGGCGCCGACAGCAGTGATGGGGAGGAGCCTCCTGTGCGCTACAGGGAAGGCGTCCTCCCCTGGCAGGCCATTAACCCCCTGGGATGCTGGAGCGTGTTCCGCAATGCTCCAGCCCCGTATCCCTGGTGGTCTAGTGGAGAGCGCAGGCATCCGCCTGGCTCCACTATACTGCTGTCCCCAGGGAGCCCTGGGGACGCCAGACTGTGATTCAGCGGGCGCCTACCGCAGACGCCCGCTGCTTACCTTATGCAGCCCCCTGTAGGTCCGGCCACAGTCCAAGGCCCCCCGGGGGTTCCGCTAGCTGGAACCCCCAAGAGCCCGCCGAGCTCCCCGGATCGCTACCGGTGGTCGGCACCGGCAGGGGTGTCGGAGTGGTAGCATGGACGTCCGCTGGACAGTCCTATGCTACCGCTCTTGAAGATCTTCAGGGGGCCCCCCTCTGCGATGACTGCCTCCCGGCCGGGCACCTCCTGAGTCTGAGGTGCCTTAGCCTGGGGGCGGGGTATAGAAGGGGGCCCGATGCTTCCTGGGAGGACATCTTTTAACTCTGTGGTGCCCATGGCTGGAGCCAAGACCTATACCCCAAGGTATCCCTGTGGATCCTTAAGGACCCTGAGGTAGAAAGTAGTGTGTTATAATGACAGCATTCCCATTAACATGATTGGACACACTAGATCACATGGCAGTGCACTGTTTCCCAACAGCCGCACACTTCCCAGCGTAACTGCTCACCTGAACTACTGCCAACTGTCACATGACCATCTGTAAACAAATGCAATTGTTAAGTACTCTACTAACATATATATATATATATATATATTAAAAAAACACCCCTCAAAGCATGTACACCAGGGGTATTCAACATGTGGCCCTCAAGTTGCTGTGGAACTACACATCCCAGTATGCCCTGCCACAGTACTAGCATGGCCTAATTGCAAAACTGTGGCACTGCATGCTGGGATGTGTAGTTCCACAGCATCTGAAGGGCCATATGTTGAATACCCCTGATGTACACCATAATCATATACATTGTTGCATAAACATATGCACTCTTCTACTAGAAGACAGAGCCTTACCATCGCCAAAGC